>CM038115.1:18890817-19208207 GCA_001642375.2 Mentha longifolia | reverse complement strand
GCCGATCATGTTTTTCCCAATTGAAAGGGAAACCCCAGTTCCGATTTGGGCATTTCGCCTCCTCTACTATCCAGCCGCGATTCCCGGCGAGGCTTCCTTGGTTTGAGATCCCGCCGGCGCCGTGAGACGGCTCCGGTTCTGGGACGCTGCCCGGTGACCACAGCTTGAATTTCGTTAGTCTCAGCTTCCGCCGGTGACCACCTCGGGCTCGCGTCCCTCCGGCGCAACTCCCGCTCTCCGGCAACCCTCTTGGAACGCTCATACATCAAAAGCCCTAGTTCTTTCGAACTAGGGGACATTCGTCCCTCTGCGATCGAGCTCTCCCATTCTCCTTTTTTTTTTTTTTTTTAATACACCGATTCTCTCTCTCTCTTGTTTAGAATTTAGTTATGTTCTTAGTTAGGGCTCGATTTAATTATCAAAATACTAGATGTTACTGGTTTTCGTTTTCCTGATTTGTAGGTTCGACGAAGGATGATGGAGACGCTGCGCGCCGCTGCCTGCTTCTTCTTTGGCCAGAAACTTCGCCGTCGGGGCCTCGCGCCTCGACGGATGTTCGATTTCCTTCTCGCTCTCTCTTTATTATTACGTTTAATTTCTTAAATGCTTATGGCTTTAGACTTAGGATTAAGTTACTGCCTATGTAACTGTTTGCTGAACAAGGCTCGAACTTTAGGTTTCTATTGTTGATTTTAGGTTCTTTTTTGCTTGAATGAATGGTTTTGTATGATTCAAAAGTATAAGGCAGACTTGAACTAAGAGGTACTTGGTTTCTGAAATACCTTATGGACTGGGGGGGGGGGGGGGGGGGGGGGGGGGGAGATATTAGGTGGCTGCTGTAGCTCTTCCTCCTCCTACTCGTTCACTTCCGTTTGCAAGACTAGTTTGAGAATTTGGAGGGTTTATGTTAGGCTCAGCTGTGTTTGTAGAGTTGTTAAGCTATAAGAGTTGATGGGTTGGAAGATTACCTAGCTGCTGGAAGTTGAGTGTGTAGATTGAATGAAATGGTGGTTCTACTTCTCCTTTCTCTCTGTTTTGAGCTGCCGTCTCCTTCACTACTCTCAAGTTCTCCCTTTATGTGTTTTGAATTGAGAGTGTGGAGTGAAAGATGGCTGCAGAGAAGGGTGTATTTATACAAGGTAATGATAGCTTTGTAACTAGTTATTGGTTAAAACTATGGCTTATTTATTGGGTAATAGCCTTCCATAATCCTTTAGCTGATTTCCTTTTTCTATTTGTAGATTTGCCTGCTGCAGAGGGGGCTGCTGGTGGGCTGATTTATTGGGATGAAAGATTGATTTGCCATTTTTTTCTTCTTGATTAGATAGGAGCCGTGTTGCTCTATCTTAGTATAATCGATCAATTATTCCTTGGTCAATAACTGCATTAGCATCCTAAAATCGGAGTTGATGTAATATGTAATTCTTTATTTAATATTTGATTAGTGGGTTCTATGTATATCTAAGTATATAATGGCTGATTTGCCTCTTTGTAGTAATAAGGAAATTAATCCTCTATTGTTATGCTTCTCTTCTATTTATTTGGGCTTGGCCCAATAGTTAATGGGCCTGATCCGATACCTAACTTGACTAGTGGGCTCGGCCCAAATTTGAAAGTGGCTTTGCCTAATAACTTATCACACACTAATTTCGAGTTGGTCTTTCTTAGCTAAGAGAATAATCGAAACTTAAAACAATGAACTTCGTCAATTAATTCAATTGAACATTTAATCGATTACTCGCTAACCAACGAAAAGTGATTAGTATCAAGTTGCTCATGTTTCTAACTCAAGAATTTCTTTTCTCGGAAATAATTATATAATGATTAGAAGTCGAAATTGATTTACTAGAAGTTACTAATTTCTTTTAGTAACATAATTAAGCTTCTAATGATAGTTAGGAAAATACGGGACATTACATCACTCGTGCTTGTATTATGCTTCAAGCTAAGTGACTTAGAGCTAAACTTGACTTTAAATCCGCAGAGATTCCAGTGGGTTCTCGAGAAACCTAACAATAACAACAAAACCTAGATCTCGACCTTTCCCTTAAGTACGCAGACTTAAGCTTCATAATCTCGATCAAAGAACTAACACAAATCTCAACTTACAACTCGATCTAAACACAATAGACACAAACCTATGTTGGGGTTTGGTTTTTGAAACTTTTAACTTACGAATTTTTTTACAAGAAAGACCAAGTAAAATATATGGATTCTTCTTCTAGATTTTGGCTGAAATGAGTTTCAAATCTAGGCTCAGAGAATAAATCTTTTTAAGGCTCTTTCGAAATCTAGTTTCTGCTGAATTCTCAGCAGCTTGGTTTGAGTAAAATACTTGTTGATATGCTGACTCTTTGAAGGGTCATATTACAGAGTTAGTGCGGAAAATGGTGAGCAAGCCTTAAGAGATTTGTCAGTGTAAGAGTACTCCTTCGTATTTAATGAAAATGGGAAGAGTGAAGAATGTATGTAATAAATGAACAACAAAATAAATACAAGAATTAAAGAGTAAGGAAAACATAGATTTATAGTGGTGCGGTCGGATCAAGACCTATGTCTACTCTTGCCACCTACACTCAGTGACGAAATACCTTTCCTAAAGAAGATCGAGATTAAAACGGGCTCCCGATAGCCTAAATAGTGAGTTTACAACATACACTCACAAAGCCTAAGTCCTTGAGCACGATGCTCCAAATTGTATTGATGTTTCCTTAGGAATGTTACGTTTAGAATCGCAGTCCTTAGGAATGTTACGTCTAGAATCACAGTCACGACCACAACTCAAACACTCAACTCTAAACTCGATCTAACACATAGCTTAGTTTGGGGGTTTTGTGTGTAAAATGCTCTTCAACTATTAGAGAAATCCTTACAATGAAGAACAAAAGTAAGGCTGGATTTCTCTTCTAAGGCTTAGGATAATCGATGATGAATACTAGCATTTAGACACGAGTGGGATCTCTTAAGAACAATCAGTTTGGAAAACTAAGAGATGACTTGTTCTTGAAGATATGAATCTTGTAAGCATAGATCTTGTATGAAGTTGATGACTTGCAAGTGAGAGGTAAGCTTGAATGTTTGTCTCAATCTCTTATTCTGTGTCTCTTCCTATTTATGCTGGGAGAGAACTTCATATTTGTTGGAGAGATATGGAGTTTAAACTCTCAGCTAGGGTTTTCGAGGTGACTGGTCACTTTTGAAGTGACAGCTAGGGTGGCTTCTTCCATGCTACCTTTGTGAGTGGCCGTCTCACGCGCTCTGCCGCATACTAAACTTAGTACTTTGACGAGATTGAATGTGTACGATTTCTGAATGCTTTCGTTGTTTTGTTGGCTTGTGGCTCCGAGTTGACTTCTTCTTGAATCAGATTATGCCACATATATTGTCAAGAACAAAGTGCATTAAATGATATGATTATTCAAATATCAATAATGATCTTGCTCTTATCAATCTTTGCTGCTGATATTTTTCAGCGTCCTTTGTAGTGTTGTTGACCGTTGTAGTGCTCCTTCCTCTTGTCAGTGTCTTCTTTCGTCAGCAACTTCTAAACTAGAGTAAAAGAATAGAAATAGAGCTTCATAATAGATAAGCTTTTCTAGTCTTAACGTTATTCCTGATCATCCGAACAAGAGGTGAGATATCAGGAGGTTTTGGAATCAAATTAAAACAATTTTTTTTTTAGTGTTTTCAATATGTTCCCTCTTAACAATATATCCCAACATTGGTGTTGCTTACTTAGAAACTTTTAAAAGTTTCTAAGGACTCGACTACTTTGAAACCTAAAGAACACTTAGAGAAATTTCGAATGCTGAAAGCTTTGAGTATTTTTGTTGTTTGCTTGTGAGCTTGTGAGTAGTTTCGTAAGTCTTCAAATGAGCCGCAACACACCTATTTATAGTTGGAGATCGAAAACTTTCCGTAAGAAAGAAAGTGGTGCGTGCTCTTCAACTTCTTTGAATATCTGCGGAAAAGCAGATTTTGACGTAGCAAATCAGCGACAAGGGGATGTCGTCTTCTCCACTTCTGGCGCAAACCCTAGTTGTTACTTGCTGTAGAGGTTTGGATTTTAGCTCCATTCTTTGATTCGTACTGTATTTACTTTCCGTTGTGCAATTCTATGTTGACACCTCGGACTCTAACACTGCGGCGCATTTTTTTTTTTGATCAGGCAAACAACACACACACTCACACACACACGCACCCAAGGTGTCTTAACCCCCCGACCTCTTGGTTGGAGGGAAAGCGTAATGATACGTACGGAGTGTGTAGACCGCTTATCAATTTGAATTTAAAGCATGAGTCAACTTATCACTTTGAATGTGGGATGCCTTGCGCTTCGGAACGTCTTTAGTGCTCGCTTCTTCCATACTTGTAAGACTGCGCTACGCTTTAGGTGTAGGATGCTCCGGTTCCTTAGAGTGGTAGAATGCGGAGACGCTTCGGACTTGAAGCAAACTCTCGTGCTTTATCTTGGACATGCTCAAAGGTTTATGCGCTTCGCTTTGCTACACTTGAACTGCTGCAAAGTTACAATGGAAAAACAAAGTTCCCGAACAACTGAGCGCTTCTAGTATACTAAAGTGTAGAAGTAACTAAGCAAATTCATCAAAAATAATAAGGGAAACTTTCTAAGGTAGAGTTTTGAAATCTAATCAAAATAAATTCGTTGAAGCATTGATTCCATAAATTCCCCATTAACCTAATATCCCAACAGTCAACACTTCAAAACTTCATCACTTACAAAATAAAAATCCATAAAACTAAATAATAATATAATTACAAGTATTTATACTATATACTACCTCATTCCCCTTATATTAGAGCTCATTTGACTTGCACAGAAACCAAGGAATGAGAGGAATGAGATGATATGTGGCTATAATCAATTATAAGGGGAGAGAGGTAATTGTAGCCAAATATTTTTTGTCATTTTAGGAAAGAGCTCTAATATAGCGGGACGGACCAAAACGAAAAGAACTACTTCCTCTGTTTCAAGATTGTTGACACATTTCTTTTCTTTTCTTTTTGGCACACATTTCCACGCTTCTCGATGATGGATTTTAAAATAAATTTTTGAAGTATCTTTTCTTTTACGAGATACTACGTGTGTCGTAGTATCCCGTAAATAAAAAAATACTTCAAAAAATTATTTTAAAATCTATCATCGAGAAGCGTGGAAATGTGTGCCAAAAAGAAAGGAAAAGAAACGTGTCAACAATCTTGAAACAGAGGAAATATAATATAAGGGGATGGAGGTAGTATATTTATACATATGATTGATAAATTAAAAAGAGGAAAGGACAATTTAGAATTTTGATATAAATTTATAGCATTGAAAATTTGTATAATTATATTAAGAATAGTTATTATATTAATAAAAGAGATGGTGGAATGGTAAGAGTCTTGGCCTTTTTTTTTTTTTCCCTCCTACGGCTAGGTCTAAGGATCCTATCCTCTTTAAGCCATTTTCAGCATTTTGCTAATCCGGACGGGTCTTAAAACTTGGATTTCTATGGCACCCGGCCCGGTACCAATTCGACCGGTTGGTTCGGATCGGGTTTTAAAATATGGGAAACACTTGCATCAGCCCGTACTCATATTGAGATCTATTAAATATTTTTATGAGACTTTCTTTTTGGGTTGTGGGCCAAGTGGATTAATTGGGTCAAGTAATTTATTTTGCTTTTAGAAGGCTTGACCGCATTATACAAAGTCTTTGTCTTAAAACATTGTATCAAGTAAATTGGAAACGGAAAAAGAAATAAAGAAAAAAAGAGGAAAAAACAAATAAAAGAGAAACGGTAAAAAATTAACAAAAGTAAAGGAAAAAGTGAAGTGCTAGGAAATCTCTCGTCTCGTTGCCTCCCCCTCCCCCCGTTTAAAACCCCACAATGGCTACTTTTGGCTTCTCTTATGAATGCTCTTATGAATTTATAGCTAGTGTCAGGGGCGGAGCCAGACTTTCGGTTCAGGGGGGTCACATTAATTGTAATTTACAAAAAAATATATTAAAAAAATAAAAGTCAAAAAATAATATTAATAACTTTCAATAGAATTGTCATACGCGTCAAAATTACAAAATAAGTCTAAGAATTAAAAGTTAACACAAAAAACTTCACAAAATTCCTCTTCTTTCCTTCATCTTCTGATATCGCTCCATAATAGCTTCATTCGTAACATTGACAAATACATCCTTTTCAATGTAAGGAATCAAGCAATAATTCATTAGCTCGTCTCCCATACGATTCCGTAGAACTAAACCCCTCAGAGACAAAAGCATCGTGTCCTTTTTCAGCCTTTCCTAATGAAAACAAATAGCAATATAGACAAAAAGCTGCATCTTTAGCAATACTATATTCTAACCACGACTTATTTTCATTAAACCACGATGGAACAAATCTGCGCTTCTTATTTCCTTCAATTTTTTGTGGAAAGACATGACCAAGTGGTTGACACGGACCCTTTAATAAGTAAGCTCTACGCACCTGCTCAATTAGATTTGTAGGATAGCTCATTACCTCAGGTCGTAATCCTGGATCACCAGGAAGATTATCAAAGTCAACTTCCTTCAACGATGCTTCACATAGTATATCAACTTCAATATTTTCTTCCATTGATGTTGCTTCGGGCTGAACAAATGCATGGCCATCAACCGTTGAGGATGAACCACCCTCACTAGGAGTTACACGATTAAAGAACCGCCCCATTTTTGATTGTTGATTGACCATCTTTTTAATGCCCAAGTTGTTCCAACTTTCAATTCCTGTGGAGTGGATAGTATAGAAACTAATTAGTCATGAATGATAAAGACATCAATTTTGAGTATTGTATTCCGACATAAATCTTGTGTTGACATCAACAGTTGTAGAAGAAAAGAGATTATAAAATAGTGAAAGCAATTATTCCATCAATCCTCTACTTTTTATTTATTAATTTCATCAACATACATATACATAATTAGGAGCCTAAGATATATGAGTTGCAATCAGCATATTCACCACTCAGCCTCTGCATACGCAAAAATCTTATCTATGAATATATAATTTATCACATTAACTTTCTTCACCTATATAAATTGTAACTCAGCCTCTGCATACTAGATGGTCCAGACTCATCAACTTATTCCGATTTCCGACACAAACATCTGCAAATGAATTAAAGAAAAGCCAAAATGAAAAGGAAACTTAATAATCTCAACTAAGTTTGCATTACTCAAACTCTCGAAAATCATAATTTGCACCCAAATATGAGCAACTTCTATCTTGACAATCAAATCAATTGAGCAAAAAAGAGAACCCGAGACATATTTGAAGAATGAGAAAGCTAACCAACCTCAAAAGTGATTATTACAGTTGTTGCAGCCTGCAGATTGCTCCCTATCCCTCAATCGTAGAATGCGCGCTGGTGGCTCGGTGCCTGCGTAGCGGTGAAGACTCCGGTGGATTAACGGCAACGGGAAGGGGATGGCGGCAAGATAGAACTGAGATGAGAATAAGAGATTGGGATTTGATTTGGGAGAGACGCGGGCTTGGTTCGAGAGTTTCTTCAGATTTGAGGAAATTTTGGGGAAAAATTAGGAATATTAGTAATTTTAAATATTTTTAATAATTTAATTATGAAATTACTAAAATACCCTTCGACTTTTTTAAAATTCCAGTGGGGTCACTTGACCCCACAGCCACCATGCTGGCTCCGCCCCTGGCTAGTGTTCAAGATATATGTGCCATAAGTATTTTTATGAAGTATATAAGTTATAAAAGAGAAAATCGTTTAGGAAAAAAGGATTAGAAGATCAACTTATGATAAGCTAGTAATTTAGAAAGACTCATTCGAAATTAGTTATAGATATATTTTCTTCCACATCAATGAATATGTTGGTCTATTCTATGTAATGAAAAAAAAAAATCTGGCTAAAATTGCACCAAATTAATAAAAATCACGAGGAATTATCTACATCCAGAATTTTGAGAAAATAGTGTAACATAAATACAATTGATTGATCGTTGATTGAGATAATTTGGGATATTAATAATATTACTTCTTAAACCATTTTTTTCAGAAATTTGAAAATTGAAAATTAAAACTCATAATTGTGAAATTAAAATCCTTGTTATAGCTATAGCATAGCACATTAATGCAATACCCTAGGTAGACGCATCAGATATTAAAGCTCACAAATATGGCCTCGTCCGATGGGTCAGATCGATATCTAGCTAAAATTGGGCCACATGATTTTAGACCGGGGGATTTTAAACATAGCCCCCTTTTCTCTCATTATAGCCTCTTATTTAAACTAATAATAAAAACAATAACAAATGTACCATAATATCCTCATAGCCCCCACGTAAGAAATCTAAAAATGAACATGATTACACCGAATCTTAAACCGAATCTCAAGTGAGTAAACCATAAAATTAAAATTCGTAATTGAACGGAGGCAAATGAATTGAGAGATGTCTATGGAATATGGCAGCAGTCTAAGGAAAAATTTGATGAAACTACCCAGACAAAACGATGGCTTTTGGTCATTAGCAAATGTCGAAGGAAAGCGTCGTCCTAATGGATGTAGAATCTCGCCCTAAGCAGTTCTTAAGATACGTTTGTGATGAATTTTAACAAAAACTGATGAAATAAATCTATACTACAAAAAATCTAACAACGAGTACGCTGTTTTGTAAAGTACTGTATAAAAATTGATGAGATTTCATCCACAAAAATAAAATAAATAGTTGATGCCTTTAGAAAAAAATGATATATTGGTTGTGCATTTATTAACTGTATCAGTGTTCTAGAACTCTGATTATCGTGTAAGATTAAGCTATTACATATATATATTTGTGTGTTTCGTCATGAATTATCTCATAGTTCTTCGTATATTATACCTAGAAATACATGCTTTTTTTCCTTTTGCTAATTAATTTATGCAACTGTTTAGCAAGTTTAGGAAAAGAGTTCTTGTTTTCTGGAGACTGAAGACGAAGAAGACTACAGAAAATTTACAGGCGTATAGCCCCAATACCGTAAAAGGAGGCTATGGAGTAATAAGAATAAAATTCAAATTATAATTTAATTTGGGGCTATAAGAGGAATGCAGTACATTCAATATTATTTTCATTATTATTTTAAATAGGGGCTATAACGAGAGAAAGGGTGGCTCTAAACATTTGTCAGCTCTTTTGAGCACACCAATATTCTCAAAACTGTGAAATATGGTTATAAGGCAAAACTTGGGTGAGGCTGACCACATAGTATGGCCGGGTCAAAGTGTCAATCTTTATGTAGAAAATTGCTAATCTATATGAATAAAAGTGTCAATCTTTAACATAATTATTTAACGAATAAAAGTGTCAATTTTTAAAAGTGTCAATCTTTATACAGAAAAGTACTAATATACACAAATAAAAGTGTCAATATTTTGAACGGCCAGATAGTACGCCCGGGCTAACTCAACTGTGCCCCATATTATAAACACATTAAGAAAAGGTGCATAATTATGAGATGCAGCATGCATTAATACAATATCCCATCTAGCATGCACACTGGCTATTAGAGCTCGCAAACTTGATCGGCCCTTGATGGGTCTGATTGATTTCGAGTCAGAATACCACCACTCAATTTTAAGCCCGACAAAATTTTGAGCTGGGCCGACCCGTCCAAAATGACGTAAAGTTTGATAGGCTCGGATTGGGTAAAGCCATTTGCCAGTCTCCAATTGCTATGACATTTGGTTATATTGATATTATCAACACATTATGAAAAAAATGCATATATAGTAAATCACTAAAAAAGAATGTGAGGTATATGAGATATATCATCATAATTAAAATTTAGCATGCATGGAAGAAGCGGACTAGCATGAAAGATAAGAACCTATTCGGAATAGCCAACGGATGACGCCTAGAAATCCTAATTAGGGCTTCTTCACATTTGAATTTTTTTTTTCTTTTTTCGGAGAAGAATTGAACCCATAAATCAGACTTTAGGCAAGTCATCCTTGGCTACCAAATAAAGGCTCTTCATCTTCATACAAGCCCTCTCTTCCTATAATATACTATCTCTTACTTTTATTTCCCTCATGTTTCCTTTTTTTTTTTCCCCTTATGTGCCTACACTACAATTATATCTCACTAAAAATACTACACATATATATACATATAGCCTATAGGTGGAGAATGGAAAAGGTGAAAGAGATCAGATTCTAAATGAGAGATGAGTGAATAAGCCAGCTATGTGAGTTGACTTTCTTTGAAATCTTTTTCAATTTTTGTTGCATGTTTTATTTCTTGACAGCTCCGTTTCATTCTAGTGGCTCTAGAGTATGGAAATTATTCCCTTTATATCCAAGTAAATATTTCGTTGTTTTACTTTTGGTTTTTGTAGATAAATTTATCAAATGCATACATTTATACTTTGGCTACATTATTAATGAGGCAAATACAAAAATGGGATGTTGGGATAATCCTATTGTATTTCTGAATGTAATTAACCCACTTGGAATTTAATCAATAGTATATGTCATAATTTATGAATAATTAATCAACTCTATGTATATTTTTGCTGCCCTTATTGGTATATTTAAATTAGCACGTATTTTGTACATGTCAAATATCATTTTTTGAGCATTTTATATATGGTCCATATCTTAAATTCCCATCGTTTTCTATAGTTGAAATACTTCAAGCGGAAAGATTCTAATTAAGTTGACCTTATAATTAGGAATATGGAAATATATATATATTTATTGTTGAAATTGATTGAAGCCTAAACCACATTAGCTCTGAACTAACCTTTGCTTTTTACAAACCAATCCAAAATCGAAAACTCGTGTGTGCAAGATTTATAAGATTTAGAACTGAAAACACAATGCAATCAGATAAGATAAAATAAAATAAAATGATTTAAAAAAAGTCATAATTACTTGAAAATATTCTTCTAGTATCTGAACGAGTTGTCTAGCACTGATTTGGTCAATGTTTGAAAAAGAACATTAACGATTGATTTCTATTAATTTGAAAAGCGAAAATAGGGAACAAAGTCAATATATTATACACTTTAAAAATGATTAAAAGTCATTTTTATTAGCTTTTATTTCATTTTGATAGAAACTGCATGCCCTTCACATTAGAATATATATATACTTTCTTTAATTTACAACACTCTAATTATATTTATTTCTTTCTTTTTAAATAGATTGTTTTAATGTACTAGTGCGATACATATATGATATATACAATTTTTTATGTTAATTTTACAGTACTATAAACAATATTCACAAATGTACATGAATAAATACATTAATCAAATGTGTCCACTTAACTATGATAGGATCTTAGAGATAAAAATTCTAATAATTATTTATTGCATATCATATTGACTAGGATGCATATATTCATGTAAAAATAAGTGTGGATGGAAAATATAATACATGATCTAAATTAAATTTTAACAAGGATGACATCGTCGAGAAATTGATTGATTTCTTCTTTATATTTGGTTTGACTTCACGATTTTTTTTTAACTTTTAGGCTTGAAGTGATGAGGTTGTGCCAAGTAGTATTTGTGAAGCCATCTTTATGAATATAAAATATTATTCTAAAATTCTTTGTTCAAAAAGTCACAAATAATAGCAAACTGTCTTGACACTTGCCATTTAGCATCTTCCCTACTTCCTCTCCGATTCTAATTGAGAATTTTCTTGTTTAAATCTTATATTAGTCAAATTAGCTAAGATATCCATATGAAAATAAGAAACGATCTGAATCATTAAACACTATATATATAGAGAGAGAGTTTGGTTCATATAGATTTAAATCCTAGTGTGAGAAGTGCGAATTATACTTAAAGTTATACAGAATCATGCTTAAAGCTATACAAAATTATGCTTATGGTACATTTTGTGCTTATAAGCATAAAATAAGCCATAAGCACAATTATGTACCATAAGCATAATTTTGTATAGCTGTAAGCATGATTTTGTATAGCTTTAAACATAATTCGCACTTCTCACAATAGGATTTATTTGCATGTGAACCCTTCCTATATATATATGGACGAGATCCCGTACAAAGAGATTTTCCGTAAAAAATAAAAAATAGTGTACAAGTATAATGCACGATATGTACAACTATAATGCATCGGCATCATAATGCATTGTCTATATAATCATAATGCATCGGTCATCATAATGCATTTTTAGTATAATCATAATGCACCAGTCGATCTTGACCATAGATCACACTAAGATCAGTGGTTCGGATCATTTCTTATTTTTTTACGAAATATGTGTCTTTTGTACATGATCTCTCTACTATATATATATATGTATGGTAAATCATAATGTGAGTACGTGAAAGAATCATATTTGCATATATATAATTATCCTTATATATATATACACATAATAATACTATTATTTACGATCATTAGTTGAACTAGGAACTAACAATTAGGGGCCCTGTCTTCGTTCAATGTTTGTAGAGGTGCGCAAATTATTTCAAAAATCCTAAATCAAATTGAAATATTTAATTTGGTTCGATAATTTGATTTTCAAATTTTTTTTTAAATTTTAAAAAAATTCTTAAAATCGAACAAAACCAAAAATCAAATCATATAGTGTGAATACCCATAAGTAGGGATGTCAAAAAAGCCCGAACCCGATGGGTCGATTCGAATAGCCCAAAGAAAATGGTGGGTTAGGGTCAAAAAATGATAGCCCGAAAGTAAAAATGCCCGATAGGGCCGGACCGAAAAAAGCCCGAGCCCGATAGGGTTGGCCCGAAAAGCCCATGGGTTGGCCCGGTGGGTTGGACATGAATCAAAATTCATGTGATATTTCATTATTTTACTTATAAATTTGATAATTAGGTCGTGTTTTCAATTATTATTGAGTATTTTTAATTTTTTTAATAAAATGTAATCATTATTTTGAATTCTATACATTTTTTCTTCAACACTTTGTGAAAATTAAAATAAAGATTAACATTTCAAAAATATGTTCGTTAAATTCACAATATTTAATAAATTATTTATTTTGTTTATACAAATATGTGTTGAAACAATAATTATTTTTATGTTTATACGATGTCAATTTTATTTTTTGTAAACTCTATGGCCAGGTGGGCTTGCCCGAAACCGAGAGGGTTAGGGCCAAAAAATATTAGCCCGAAGAAAAAAAAGCCCGATTAACCCGAACCGAATAACCCGCAACCCGATAGGGCTGGCCCGAAACCCGGTGGGTTGGCCCGTTTGACATCCTTACCCTTAAGTAGTCATTCTCATAAGATAAAAGTCTATTTTGGTCACCAATAAGTAAATAGTCTAATTCTAGCCATTTTTTGAATTTCATGACATTTATGCCCTTATGCATTTAATTGATTGTATGAATTCATGGTTATTCGTGTACATGTGCACGATCAATTCTCATTTTGCTCGTGTTCGTGTGCACGGACACGAAAAACCATAACAAAGAGTACAATATGAAGATATTAGAATACCATAATTTTCTTCAACGACAGGGGCTCACACTATCAGTTTATCGAGATGCGTGCTCTTCAAGGGTAGACTCTCCAATTTCAGTGGCAGCGGTGCCCCTCGACACCACCCTCATACTGCAGCTCCGCTCAGAGTGCCCTGTTGACGGAGACGGCAACAATACGGTGGCGCTTGACACCGGATCTAGAGGCTTGTTCGACAACAATTACTTCGTCAATAGAGGAATTCTACAGCCCGATCAAGCATTAATTTCCAACGATGCGGCGGCGACCAGTGGAAGGGGAGAAGAGAGAAAGAGAGGTGGCGATGGGGGTTGGTGACGGTGACGGCCGCAGCGGTGGTTGGAAAGTGGTGGACCGTGGAAGGCGAAGAGAGCGAGAGAGAGAAATAGATGGGAAATATAGGGTGGGGTGTGGCTGATGAGCAGAGAGTATGGGTTATTGTTTTATTTTATTAAATTTCATTAAGGGTATAAAAGTCTTTATACACAAAAAATGGCTAAAATTAGATCATTCTCTTATTGTAGGCTAAAAAAAGACTTTCTCTTATATTAATAGCTATTTTAGAGTTTGACTATATATATATATATATATATATATATATATATTAATTGTTGCGATGTATATTAAAAGACAAAAACTTGTGTCAGCCGGAGGCACCGTGCGGCCGGGCCCAAAGTGCCAATCTTTATACAGAAAAATGTCAATCTATATGAATAAAAGTGCCAATTTTTAACATAATTATTTTACGAATAAAATGATAAGTTTTAAAAGTGCCAATCTTTATACAGAAAAGTACCAATCTATATGAATAAAAGTGCCATTATTTTAGCCCGGCCGCACGGTGCCTCCGGCTGACCCAAATGTGTCCCATATTAAAATATATAATACTCCTTATTTAACATGAACTTTTTTCTCGTTATTAAACATGAACTCCTTATATGTAAACATCCTAATTACACACTTTCACGCACCCCATGCTAAAATTACTGCAAATAGAACACAAAGACAAAGAAAAAGGCTTTGCATACCACATGGGAGAAAATGTGCTTTAAGTGACTTTATGAAGCAACAATAAAGTAGAGACATTGAGTTTTTCACTTAAAGGCAACAAATTTAGGCCACCGTTGTATGTAAATTTTATGTATACACAATGTATACATAGAACTAATATCTAATCAGCATATAATTTAAATTTACTAATTTAAGTGGGTCAATTATACTAAGAACTAATTCTGGTTCATGGCCTAAAACTACATGCATGATTAGTACTGTAAAATTAATTACTTTGCGATTTGGACTTTCAACTAATTATAGGCCCATCAACCATAAAGGAATCAAACATGATTGACATAGTTGAATAGTGATGGGTTTATAGCATATGTTACATATTGATTGTAACGCCCCGACTCCGAAAGATGAGGGCGCTACCAAACACAAACGAAGAAAGAAGAAATACGAAAAAGAGACGCCAAGAATAACCTACTCAATACTATAAATCCCGCTCAAAAATTTGAAATGAAGAAACTTCGTCTCAAATGAGTTTACTTGTCAACCTCCAAAAAAATGAGAGTTGAATAGTCAAATCAAAACCTGAGAACTACGACGAAGTCGAGCATTTAATATATTATGAAATAATTTACATAATTATACGAGATACGGCCACGTCGACCTTGAGTTTCAAAAGATCTTACATAATTATAAAATATTTACAATCATTCAGCGGAAGCATTAAAGAAGTAGTATCCTGCCCAAAACATACATAGTTTGACCCGAATATATAAAAGAACAAAAGTTGGGTCAACTAAACACAGTCCGCCGAGTCCACGTTGCCCGCCTTTCTTCACTCCATACCTATAAAATAGTTTGAAAATATTTGGGGGTGAGTGTCAAAGACACTCAGTGGGCAATACATATATATATGCTTTCGTTATGAATATTGTATCATAGAAATATAGTTGTCATATAACATGGGCTTATATATAACATTAGACAAGACTCTATGTGGCCACATAAACATAGTGAGTCATGAACATTGTAGGAATTCCATATGCAAGTCATGTCAATCCACGTATAAGCATAGTAAAATAGTTTGGATCATAAATGTAAAGCTTTTGTAAAAATAGTTGTAGGTTTTGAAAATAACCCACCTTATAAACAGTAGCGAGCTTGTCCTGCAGCTCTAGTTCGGGTGCCTTGGAACTTGATCTACAATAACAGATCTAAGTTGAGAATTTTATATTCCTCTCTGAAGTATAATGCCATAAATTTGATAGTCTGATCTTGGTCTATTCTCTATTTTCTTGTTCTAATTAGAACTCCATTAAAACAATTCAGTCTTCATATGTATATATATATATATCATTAGTAGTTAATAAGAATTCTTAATCTTATTCTTAATCTTAATCCCATTCGTAGCCTACTTACTTAATATTTAGTTATTAGAAATTTAATGAAGATAGTCCATTCTTTCCGATAGATTCAGTCCACCATTTAGATGATTGGAGCAATGCATAACTTCATCCCATTTCTGCCTACCAAAGAGGCCACTAAACACTTCAATTACACAAAATTAAGGTCCAACAAGAAGTCCCATTTCTTAATTTTAATTAAAAGCCTAATTCTAAGATAATTTAAATAGCCCAATATCCAATTTGATTAACTAGATTCAAACCTCCACTCCCAGTCGCAATACTTCTCCCAATTCTGCCCAAATTTCCCTTTTATCACTCTTCGTATATATATCAGCGTGTAGTAGTCACTATCTGCCAACGTAATTATTATCTCTTCTTCATATAAATTTTAAGAGCAAAAACCTAAGTCCCCAAATAAGAAATTCCTAATTTATCTCTGTTCAGCTTCTTCCTTTTCTTTTCCGGTGAAAACGAGGGCCGCCGTTGCTGCTGAAAAATTTCCGCAGAGTTCGACCCTATAGTGCCGTCTACCGTTGCCATCCTAGCTCCTGAGCAGCCGTCCCTTCTCTCAACAACCAACCCTTCTTTTATCTATAAATTTTCTTATTCAAATCCGAAAACGCCTTGTTCATTGTAGTATAGATAGGTACAGTTTATGCTCTTTTAAGTGTTTCTTGTAAATCTGACCTTAGTTTAATTTAATCATGCATGCTGTTTTTGCATATTAGTTAGAGACGGAAATAATTTATTTTACTTTCTAACTCATTAGCAGGATGAATGGAATTTGATTGTATATATCTCAAGGATTCTAACTTCTAAGACTAACTGAAAAATGAATAAATGGAGAACGATTAGATGGAGCAGGATTCAACTTGCTTAGATGTACAGAAGGATTTCTTGGGGAACCTTGTTGTAAATTAGAAGAGAGATAAGTTTTTCAGAATGAAAGAGGAACGAAGAGAATTGAAAAGCAGTCATGTACTGAAAAACTAGTTATGAGGAAGAATATTGAAAAAAATGAAGATGGCAGGTGTTGAGAATCTGATACGTGGCTGTATAAGAGAAGAAGGGGAGAGTACGTGTTTTTATTCTACTCAAAAATACAATGAGGATTTTTATCCAATTTGAGACTAACAAATCTATTTTGTTACAAAAATTAATTGGTTAAAACTAGGCCATGTAATTAGCAATAATATTGTAATTTCTCTCAATTGGGCTTTTCTTTTATTTTATTTATTTATTTATTATTTTGTTTTTTTTAGTCATTTCGTTGGACTCTTACTAAATTTTATTTGATTTATTATATGCAGCCCATAAACTTGTATAATTTGGCCCCAACTGTTTTCTAACTTCTATATCAGAGATTTTGGGGTGTTACATTGATATACATGACGACTTTATTTTATATTCCACCCATTACAATAAATTTATATTTCATCCATTACAATATCAAGTGGAAAACGAATAATATTACACATTAAAGTGAACATGTAGTGATCGATCGTGGATTTTGGAGTGTTTTTATGATGGTGAGATTTATAGAAAAGTTAAGAACACAAGAATTTACGTGGTTCGATCTGTGGGTAGATCTACGTCCACGGAGGAAAAGAGATGTTTATATTGAAGTCTTTCCTGCTAAAACATACAGCCCCCTTCTTATCTTACAAGATGGCTCTATTTATAGAGAATTGAGGTCACGGGCGTTTCCTGGATGCTGCTCTCGCATGTCCGTCCGTACTCTGATCATCGCGGGTGGTTGAGAAATCGTGGGGCAGTTGGCTGACTTTGTTGACTCATTATTGGGCTTCAACCTAGGTGGGCCGAGCTGATCTTGGGCCTTTGGGCCACATCCTATCACATCCCCCCCCAAAAGGTCGGAGAAGCGAGGTCATTGTAGAGAGGTGTAAATTGCCCCGTGGGATTTCGACGAAGTTGAAACTGCACACCGCCTCATTTTGACGAGGTCGAGCTTGAATTGCATTGCCCTGTCGAAATAAGATTTTGACGAAACCGAACTTCATACCGCCTCGTTTTGACGAGGTCGAGCTCGAATTGCATTACCCCGTCGAAAATAAGATTTTGACGAAGTCGAACTGCATACCGCCTCATTTTGACAAGGTCGAGCTGGAATAGTCGTGATATGAAAAGGCACGACTGTTGGTGTCAGGGTAGGTAGGATACGTGTCGCTCTTTTGTTGGAGCAGGCGGAGAGGCGGGATTTGAAAAGGCGTGCCTTTGCTTATAAAAGCTTCCAGTGTATGCTAAAAAATATTTTCTCCCCTCAATCGTTTCCAATTGTTAGCGAGAGAGAAAAACCCTAGACCCAAAATTTTGCAACCGCCGCCGTCCCGTTCAATTTCCCGGTGATTTGTAGTTGGAAAAAGACTTTGACAAGTAAGTATTTTCCTTGTAATGGATTCTTCTTCTTTTCCCCAAGTAGATACTGGTAGGGCCAGCGCACAGATTTCGCCCTCGCCGTCTAGGGTTTTTCCGGCGAGGGTTTGGTTAAATGTACATACACGCACGCTAGTTCCGCCGTCGTTTCGAGAAATCGAATTCCCGCCGGTGGTCGGGTCTAGTGCCTCACTGGCATGTGCCTCGACCATGTCTGTGTCTCATATGCAGGACTTGGCTCGGCGTTTTTTGTTTCCTGAGTCAGTGGAGCTGCTCCTGCCTCGTGATGTCGATAGGGGTAGTTCGCCTCCCGTAGGTTTTTTTACCGTTTATGAAGATTATCTTCATTTTGGTCTTCGTTTTCCTTTAAATCGTTTTTTTGCCGAGCTCTTAGAAGAGCTCCAACTGTCGTTAGGTCAGTTGCAACCTCCTTCCATCAAGCAGGTCGTTGGTTTTTGTTTCGAGGTCAGCCGCCGTGGTGGTACGCCTACTGTGGATTCTTTCCTTAGGTTTTTTAGACCTAAGCTTGGTCCGACGGGGTGGGCTTACCTTTCCCCTATTAGTAGGTTCAAGTTAGGGACTCCTACTAAGGTGACGAACTGGCAGAAGAAATTCTTCTTTTGCCGGTGTGAAGGCGTGCCGTTGTACCCTTGGACCACGGCCAAGTTCGTACTTCGAGACACTGGGAAACCAACCGGTGAGCTTGAAACGAGCTTGGTGAACCTCGGCCTCATTGAGAGGGATTATGCCGAGGCCGAGCTCGCAAACCATGGGTTAAGCCCATATAACTCCGTGTCCGATGTGGACTTGGGTGAGGCTCTGCTTCACTGCTTTGTGTCCTGTGGTCTCTTTCATTTTTACTGATGTAAATCTTTTTTTTTTTTTTTTGTAGTGGACGCTCAAGCTATCCAGGCTGCTCTTAAGAACAAGAACAAGAGGAAGAGGCAGAAGCCTTCTGCTTCGGTGGTGGAGAAGACGACTTCGGCGACGTCGTCGGAGAGGACAACCGACCTTGGAAGGTCGGTATCCGTGAGCTCGCAGTTGGACGCTCCCGTCCGAAGCTCCTCTCCCCTGCAGCTGGTGGGCCAACGACCTCGACGAACTTTACTCTCGTTGGATGACGAAGTGACGGTCGTCGAGAGTGGCCCGACCTCGGCCAAATGCATGCACGGGAGATGTCATTTCCGAGGTAAGCGTCAAACTAGAAGTATTTGTATATGGTGATTTGTACCTTCTACTAAAATCTTGTCGCTTGGTTTTGTGTTTTAGGAGGCCGAGGCGGCTTTAGATGGGCTGCGGGGCTTGGCGAACTTCATTAGAAGTGGAGTTGCCAAGTTCCAGACAAAGGCTGCCGAGGCTGCGGCGGTGGAAGATCGGCTAATGGCTAAGATCTCTGTCGCCGAAGCCGCGGCACAGGCAGCAGCGGACAGGGAGGCGACAGCTTTGGCTGTCGCCGAAGAGGAGAAGAAGAAGGTTGCCGATCTTGAGGCAGAAGTGGGTCGGCTGAGGACCCAAGTAGCCGAGGTGGTAGCTGGCCAGGGAGGCGTGTTCCGCGCGTTGGTGGAGCGATTCGTCCGGTCTACCCACTTTTCCCGGATGGCTGTTCAGCTGGTGACTGCCATGAGCACCCCGGTAGTCTCAGCGGTGATCGATGATATCGCCAAGGACATCCCGGACTTGGACAAAACCAAGTACGGGTATGCTACCATGACGGAGGAGGAGACACTGCGAGACTTTGCCGAGGTGCTTCTGGAGCATACCTCTTCCATTCCGGTTGTCGAGCGGCTCTCCGCACAGAGGAGTCTGCTAAATGAAGATGTCATTCGGCGGTGTCCTGTTGACAGGTACGAGCTCCTGGAGACGGTCATTGTCGATTTGCTGAAGACGCCGGTTGGGGAGGGGACCACCGAGGAGCCAGCTCGCGACGACCCCACGGAACCCGAGGTTGAACCAGAGGTCGGCCTAGAAGGAGAAAATCGTGATGGAGTCAATTGACACTTTTCACGATTTTTGGCTTCTTTACCCTTCTCCCCCCCTTTTTTTTTTTTTTTGTAGCCTTGTACTTCGTCACCATTAGGGTGGCGTTTCATTTGCCGTGTTCGGCTATAAATAAAAAAAGGCTCTCTGTTAAACTTTGCTTGTATTTATTCTGTAGCCTGCCCCTGAGTTTTATGATGCTTCCCACCTTGTTAAAGAAATATCCGAGCTTCGCCGAGCTGTAGAAGTAGCCGAGCTCGATGCTTCGGGCTGGAAGAAGCGAGCTGATAACATCGAGATCGAGGCTGAGGTGAAACTTCAGGCCGCTCAGGAAAAGCTTGATGAGATGCATGCCAGATATATGGAGCTTGAAGACCAGTACCAGCGAGCTCGGGACGACATCAAGACTTGCAAAGAGATCGTCGAGGAGCATATGGAGTACGAGACCATAATTCACCGAGCTGGGGGATCCACGATTTCCGAGACTTACGATAAGGTCAAGGAGCTCCAGGCCCGATGCCGAAGTTACAGGGAGCAATATGGGAATGAATCCTGGCAGGTTAGAGGTGAGTTTGAAGAGCTCATTCGTGTGGCGAGCATTTATGAGACAGTCCTTGATCGCTTTCCGAAGTTGAAGCGGCGTCTGTCTTTAGAGGCTGGTTCTGCGACTTCAATTTCTTCCGATCCGGATCCGAGGTTGCTCGACCGTACTTCTAGAGAATTTTTGGAAGGTGAATCTTCGAGGTCTGCTGACCCGGACCCGAAGATTGTGACACGTCATTCTCGAGAAATTTATAGTCAAGAGCGGCGATCGGCGTCGGGACGGGGTCGGGGTCGGGCGAGCCAGAATGTCCGAGGTAGAGGCCGAAGTTCGGCTTCTGGACGGGGTCGGGGCAGGTTTAGTATAGACGATGTTTTGAACTTTAATTCCGGCAGGGATTTTGCTAGAGATTGGCTTAGCTTTAGTAAGCCAAAGCCTCCGGGTTCCTCGTCTTCTTAATGTAACAATTGTACATTTGTTTCTATTTAAATAAAACAATTTTTTTTTTTTTTTTTTTTTTTACATGTGCTTAAGAGATGAAGTTTGGGCTTTTTAGGTAGCCACTTCGTCTAACGACTGAAGTTTAGGCTTTCTAGGTAGCCACTTCGTCTAACGACGAAGTTTAGGCTTTCTAGGTAGCCACCTCGTCTAACGACGAAGTTTAGGCTTTCTAGGTTCCTTATTTGTCGAATTTATCGATAGGGGTGGTCTCCTTACGCGCGTTTAGGTGTTACTCCGAGGCGGAGTTTATTTGCGTATCCTCGTCAGGATTTTAAAATCGAGATACTTAGTATAAATGAGAGAGAGAGAGATGCAAAATGCATGCAAAATAAACAAAAGGTTTTACGAAGTCAAAATAAGACAAAATTTATCAAGACAACTCGATTCCTACGACCTAAATGAACTTGGACATCACCCTCTGTTTATACAAAGTACCTCTTCAAGTGGGTAATGTGCCATGTACGGGGTATGGGCTCACCAGATAGGTGGGCGAGCTTGTACGACCCTTTTCCGAGGACTTCTTGAACTCGGTACGGTCCTTCCCAGGTGGCTTCTAATTTGCCGAGCTTCTCCGCCCTGCTGACCTCGTTATTCCGAAGTACGAAGTCGCCTGCTTGGAGCTGTCGATGCTTCACCCGGCTGTCATAATACCGAGCTACTTGCTGTTTGTATCGAGCTTCTTGTATGTAGGCTTGTTCTCGTTTTTCTTCTAGCAGATCCAAGTTAGTTCGAAGTCCGTCTTCGTTGTCTTGGGCCGCGAAGTTAAGTGTTCGGGGGCTCGGCAAACCGATCTCTACCGGGATCACCGCTTCGGCTCCATACACCAAGCTGTATGGTGTTTCACCGTGTGATGTCCGCGGGGTGGTTCGGTATGACCATAGGACTTGGGGTAAGTTCGCTGCCCAGTCTCCTTTGGCCTTATCCAGCCGGGTTTTTAACCCCTTGACTATCGTTCGGTTCGTAACCTCGGTTTGGCCATTTGCTTGAGGATGAGCTACCGAGGTGAACTTTTGTTGGATGTGGAGTTCGTCACACCATTCTCTGAATGTCCTGTCTGTGAACTGGGTTCCGTTATCTGAGACGAGGACGTGAGGTATGCCGAAGCGACAAACTATGTTCTTCCAAACGAAGTTTAGGGCATTTTTACTTGTGATTCGTGCCAACGCTTCGGCTTCGACCCACTTCGTAAAGTAGTCGATTGCTACAATGAGGAACTGTAGTTGGCCGGGAGCTTTTTCGAATGGGCCGACGATGTCAATTCCCCACTGCATGAACGGCCAAGGGCTTTGCATGCTGGCCAGTTCGGTCTGTGGCAATCTCGGAACCGTCGCATGGATTTGGCACTTCGGGCATTGTTTGACGAGGTCGGTGGCGTCTTGGAACATAGTGGGCCAGTAGTACCCCCACCTCATGACCTTTTTGGACAGGGCGCGGGCTCCGATGTGACTGCCACAGGAACCTTCATGGACTTCACGCAGTGCGTAGTTCGCTTGGTTGGGCCCCACACATCTTAGGAGAGGTTGGAGGTAGGATTTTCTATACAGTATTCCCTGCTCCAGGACGTACTTCGTGGACTTGGCCAGGAGCTTCCTAGCCTCGGCCTTATCAGTTGGGAGTTCGCCATTTAACAAGTAATTACGAAGTGGAGTCATCCAGTTCGGTCCATCTTCGTTTACTACATTGACTTCGGCGTCATCAATGCTTCGGAGTTGTACTTCTTCCACCGGAGGGATCGTTGATGATGATGCGAGTTTGCTTAGTGCGTCAGCTCGCTCATTATCTCCTCTTGGGATTCGCACCAACTCAAAGTACGAGAAGCTTTGTTGTAGGATCTTGGCCTTATGGAGGTATTTCTTCATTCGTTCTCCTTTGGCTTCGTATTTGCCTAGTATATGGTTCACTATGACTTGGGAGTCGCTGTGAATTTGAATGGCCTTTACTTGGAGAGCTTGGGCTAGACGAAGTCCAGCGATTAGAGCTTCGTACTCCACTTCGTTATTTGTGGTCGGGAAATTGAACCGGAGTGCGTGGGTGATCTGCTTTCCTTCAGGGCTGATGAGTAAGACTCCGGCTCCGCTTCCTTTGTGACCTGATGCCCCATCGACGTAGACCTTCCAACAGTCTTGTTGTGGTGGCTTCGGCGCCTCAGCCTTTAATTTATCCTTAGTGGGCTCAATGGATTGTTGTGCGTCCGTGAACTTGGCTTCCACTAGGAAATCAGCCAAAGATTGCCCTTTAATGGCTTGGCGAGGTACAAAGGAAATCGTGTGCTCGCCGAGTTCTACAACCCATTTAGCGATTCGCCCGGACGCTTCTGGTTTTGTAAGCACTTGCCGAAGTGGGAGGTCGGTCAGCACTTGTATCGGATGTGCGTGGAAGTACGGTCGGAGTCTCCTTGCCGCATTCACCAATGCAAGTGCGACCTTTTCCAGAGGTTGATACCTCGTCTCCGGTCCTTTTAGGGCTCGGCTTATGAAATAGACGGGTAACTGATGACGTTTTTCTTCTCGTACCAGGACTGCACTGATTGCCTCGTCCGAAGCGGCGAGGTATAGGGAGAGGTCCTCGCCCTCTTTTGGTACAGATAATGTGGGGAGATTTGCGAGGTACGTCTTTAAGCCATCGAAAGCTCCCTGTGCTCGTCGTTCCATTCAAAGTTCGGCGCCTTCTTTAGTATTTTGAAGAATGGGAGTTGTTTTTCGGCGGCCTTGGATAGGAAACGACTTAGGGCGGCTAGGCAGCCCGTCAGTCTGTGCACGTCATGAATTGACTTCGGCGCTCGCATTTCTTGGATGGCTCGGACTTTTGATGGGTTAGCTTTTAACCCTTCGCGTGAAACCCAACACCCTAGAAATTTTCCAGACCGGACCATGAAAGTACACTTTTCTGGGTTTAATTTTAGGTTCACTTTACGAAGTAGGCTAAAAACAACTTTAAGGTCGTTTACACAAGTGGCGATTTCCTTGCTTTTTACGACTATATCGTCTACATACACTTCGACAATACTACCGATGTGGTCTTCAAAAATCTTGTCGACCATCCTTTGGTATGTAGCTCCAGCATTTTTCAGCCGAAGGGCATCTTTTTGTATGCATAGACGCCGAAGTCTGTGACGAAAGCGGTCTTCGGAGCGTCCTCTTCATTCATGAGGACTTGGTGGTACCCCTTGTATAGGTCTAAAAAGCTGAACGCCTTGTGGCCAACAAGAGCTTCGACCTTCTTATCAATGTTGGGGAGGGGGGTAGCAGTCTTTCGGGCAGTGTTTATTGAGGTCAGTGTAATCAATGCACATCCGCCACCCACCTCCTTGCTTCTTCACCATCACGGGGTTGGCCAACCAGGTCGGATATTTTACTTCGAATAAAATATTGGCCTTCTGTAGTTGGCGAACCTCGTCATGGATCACTTGATTCCTTTCAGCTGCGAAGGCTCGCTGCTTCTGCCGAACTGGTTTCACCTCAGGATCGATGTTGAGGTGATGAGTGATGACGCTTGGAGCCACCCCGGTCATGTCTAGCGGCGTCCAAGCGAAGACATCTCCATACTCCGAAGTAGCCGGATAAGTTGACTTCGGAGCTCATTTTCGCCGACGAACCCTACTTTGACGACCTTGGTAGGGTCATCTTCGTATAATGCGACATCTTCTACCGGCTCGACGGATGGATGCGACGTCGGCCCTACCTCTTCGGGTTTCTGTAATTGCTATGCTTGGGGGTGTTGATTCTTAACACCTCGGAGTGCGACCTGCATGCACTCCTTAGCCTGTTGCTGGTTTCCCCGAAGCGTGATCACTCCGTCCCTGGACGGAATTTTAATCATCAGGTGGTAGGCTGAGCAGATCGCCTTCGTTGCTATTAGCCAATCCCTTCCTAAGATGATGTTATAGGGGGAGCTGGCTTTTACGACGAAGAAGTGGATTATCTTCGTAGTGGACAGCGGGCTCTTTCCAACTGTCAAGGGTAGTGAAATGATGTCTTCCGTCGTCGTCTCTTGTTGCGTGAAGCTCCTTAGCGGCATGGGTGCTGGCCTTAGTCGTGCTTCTTCAATATTGAGCTTATCGAAGCAGTCTTTAAAGAGAACACTCACAGAGGCCCCACTATCAATAAATATGCGGTGGACCAATTTGTTGGCCACTACGGCCTCGATTATGGTGGCATCTTGATGAGGTACCGCATGGGGAACTGGGTCGTTGCTAGAAAAGATGACGATCTCTTCCTTTTGAACCTTTTTTGGGTGGGTTCTTCCCGCTGTTGACTTCGGGCCTCGGCTTTCAATGATGACCTCGTCGTACCTTCGGGCAGTCCGGTGATGGCCGTGATGACTGCATCATATTGAGGCTGATCTTCATCCTCATCCTCGTCGTCGTGCTTTGGCCTTTTGTCGTTTCGGGGGGTACAGTTGTTGCCTCCCCTGTTTTTCTTTCTCTTGCCCTTCCCTTGAGTTCGGCCCTCTTTCTGGTTGCGACTTTGGTACAGTTTAAGGGTACCGTCGCGTACCATGTGTTCTATGTCCAAGGCGAGGTCCCTGCAGTCTTCGGTTTCATGACCGTAGTCATTATGGAGCTTGCAGTATTTCTCCTTGGATCGGCGTTTCGACCCACCTCGGGATAGGGGCGGTGGCTTCTCGAACAAATTTGAGTGAAGCTCGTATATTTCAGCCCTGGACTTTGTCAGTGGTGTATACTGACTTCGGTCTTGGTGGGGCCGAGGTCCTAAGCGGGACTCGAGAGGTCCTCGCTGTAACCTTTCGAGGGCACTTCGGCGACCTTGCCCAAGGTCGGCGCGCTCCTCTTTTTTTCTCTTATCATTGTTTTCGGGCCGGTCTGCTGCCCGCTTTTTCCGATCGGCCTCATCCGCCTCCGCGAATGCATCGGCAATCCTCCATAGCTGCCTGGAGGTCGTTGGGCGTGCCTTTACAAGCTCTCTAAAGAGAGTCCCGGACTGAATGGCATTTTGGAATGCCGAGATGAGCACGTCGTCGGAGAGACGATCGACTTTAAGGCTTTCGTTATAAAAACAGGCCAGGAAATCACTGATCGTTTCTCCCCGCCCCTGCCTTAAGGTTAGGAGCTGGGCTGGGCTGATTTTTGCCTCGGCTTTTTGAAAAAAGCGGCGTTCGAAAGCGTCGAGTAGGTCGGCATACGACCCTATGCTGCTATTAGGGAGGCTATCAAACCAGCTCCTAGCGTTATCCACTAGCAGCTCGGGGAAGACTTTACACATGTAAATATCTTCGGCCAATCCCTGGTTCATCATGTTGTATTGGAACCGGGATAGGAAGTTGCTGGGGTCTTGTGACCCGTTGTAAGGCGGGATAGGAGGCACTCTATACGTCGACGGGAGGGGAGTATAGAGTATCTTATTAGTGAAGGGAGTCGAGATTCGACCGTACACGGTGAATCTTCCCTGGTAGGCATTTCCTTCGTCACGCCGAGGTGGAATGGCGTTCTGACGAGGTGACGTTGATCCGCGCCGAGGTGAAGTGCGGTTATTCCCACGGCGATTGTCCTGTCGCCTTCGGGGAAGTTCGGCCTCCCTGTCTCCAACGATCTGGAGACTTGGGGGTCGCCCTTGTGACGGTTCGACTCCATCTTCTCTGTTTTGACTTTGTTGTCGATGTTGATCGACGAACTTACGAAAATCCTGCTCGTGGAGGTCCAGGTACGCCTTCAGTGCGTCTCCAAGCTCGGGCTAGAGTTCGGTGTTGCTGCGTCGGCTGCCACCTTGGTTGGGCCCATCGCTACTAGCTGAATCTCCAGACGGAACATCCTCCAGGTGGCCTTCAGGAGTTCGGCGAATGGGCTGTTGGTCACGTCGGATTTGGGAAGCAGTTTTCTGGGCTTGACTAACGTCACCCTCTTCCTCATTGACTGGAGTGTAGGGCGGATTGGTGAAGGGGTCAGCTTGCTTCTGTTTTGCTTTGGCCGCGGCGGCAGCAGTGGTGGCGGATCGGGTTGGTCTCACCATCGTATCTTTACTCAAAACGCGCTGATCGGTTTCACAGAATTTCGTTTCCCACAGACGGCGCCAGTGATCGATCGTGGATTTTGGAGTGTTTTTATGATGGTGAGATTTATAGAAAAGTTAAGAACACAAGAATTTACGTGGTTCGATCTGTGGGTAGATCTACGTCCACGGAGGAAAAGAGGATGTTTATATTGAAGTCTTTCCTGCTAAAACATACAACCCCTCTTTATCTTACAAGATGGCTCTATTTATAGAGAATTGAGGTCACGGGCGTTTCCTGGATGCTGCTCTCGCATGTCCGTCCGTACTCTGATCATCGCAGGTGGTTGAGAAATCGTGGGGCAGTTGGCTGACTTTGTTGACTCGTTATTGGGCTTCAACCTAGGTGGGCCGAGCTGATCTTGGGCCTTTGGGCCACATCCTATCATGTAGGTATAGTGTGGATGTAAGTGTTAGATGTTGGAGATTAATAACGACCCAAGCTCGAATTGCATCTTTGTAATTAGGTCTAATTAGGTTGGGGATGTCAACAGATCGAGTACCCATTTAGCATTTCTCAAATTCTAATCTATTGAAAAAGAAAATTTTAAAATTCATACTTGTCCAAAACTCAATTAAAAAAATGATCTCACAATAATTTTAAAATCCAAACATGTCCAAAACTCAATAAAAAAATGATCTTACAATCTGTGCTCGATCCAAATTGATTGGGCAATACCGACTAATGACCCGATAAAAATCTGAATAGGTAAACATTAATAATTAATAATACTCACTCCGTCCTTATATTAATGTCTCATTTAGTCATTTGGGATTGAGCACATATTTTTAGAAAGGTTAATTCTATATAGTCACCGTATTATTCTATGTAGCCCATCACTTAATATATTAAAAAAGTTACATTCAATTATGGCCCTCAAAACTTAACGCGCAATTTGACAGTACATCGTCAACTCTTTATCTTTGGTTTTTCTTTATCATACACTCCGTCTAAAAAGTATTTGAAGACATCGAACTTTTCTTGTTGAATGTATGTTTTGTTTTGGTATTTGTTGAGACTCAGAAAGAACATAGATATGTTTTGACTAGCCTTACATGTAGAATAGATGACGAATGTGAACATACCACCACACTACCTACATGCCAACGCTGAGGTACAGTTTTTGAATTATAACTAGGACATAGGAGCAGGAGTTATAACGAATCTGACAGTTTTAAGGGATCTTTAATTTGGCGAACTGGAGTTCATGGATCACATGTTTCAGCGTATGATGCTGCCTGGAGTGTGGCGGCCTGCATACTTTGGGAGTTGCAGGGAATGACATATCACCTGCTTAACATGGCTACTACTTATCCGAGGACCTGAACTCAGTGTTTTGAGTTTACAACTCAATTTTGAAGGAACCGATTAGCAAATAACAATTCGTTTGCCCAAGGATTCGTTTTTCGGATATAGTTAATTCGATTTAATCCTATCTTGCTTCTATGAATTTAATTGCATATCATAGGGTGTTTAATCGATATTACCTCTTGGATTGATCGTGTGTGATGGAGCTCGCTTGAAGATTTTCCAATTTGTTTCGTTGCTTAAATTCGATACTGGATGGACAGCAAGTTACGAACTCGGCCACGAAGGATCCGGTCACCACCAAACCGCCGCCGCCGTCTTTCTCTCTCTCTCACTCAACCCTAACCTCTCTTATCTCGTGGTGAATTATGAGACAATTCGTTAAATGATAATGAGCTAGGGTACATGCATATATAAGATAGAATATGGGCTTAAGCTGCAGACTTAGCCCGCAGCCCATATCATGGACGCCTGGGCCTCATCATTGGCACCCTCACTGGGCTCATTGATGAGCAGCCGAGTTCTCCTTCTATATGTGGCCTAATAAGCTTTTTGAGCTAGACTGAGGATCTACTAGCAGATAAAACTGAGCCTCTCAATGTTCTGAATTCTCTATACTCAGCCCAGAGTAAAATTCAGTACACAAGTATTAAAACATTCTACTAGATTAATAATACTGAACTACCCGTTTTATCCCTGTTGAGCTCAGGGCTAGTATTAGACTTAAATCATCCCCGTATTTAAAATGTCCCGCATCCGTTAATTAATCTAAAGCTTCTGACTGCTTTCGTTAATTAATTTCTTATTATTCCTGAGTAGTACCATTCATTCCTTATTCATCATACTGGAACTTAATCAACCTGCAAGGTTTAGTATGATAATCCTTAATGAATTTATCAGGGGATATAATCAACTTGTTCTACCAGGATACGGTGCTCTATTGCAGATGCACTAAGGATCGTACTAGTTATAGTTGTTGCCCAAGATACGGATCATATTGAGTTACACATCTGAACTCTCAGTCATGGTAAATCAAAGCAACAAACTCTAACTATACACCCTTAGTCACTCAATTAGAGTTAAGGTGTGACGTTAAATAACATTTAAGTCCCCGAGGTCTTGATTCTTCTACTTAGGTCAGAATAGAAGAATTTACCTCACTGTGATCCTATCAATACGATTAACGTATTAGCATAAACAAGTAACCAAGACAAGCTACTTATCTATTTATACTACAGTCTAAACCGATAGTTTTATCCGAAACTATCTCGACTGTGATAACTATGTATATCTCAAGAGACACCGGCTACTACAGTCTTCTGTGATCTACAACACACCATATAGCCTATAACTTTGAGATAATGGATAGATGTTTAATGCTTAACAAACAATTCATACATAATTAGATAGGAAATTGTTAGTGAAATATGGAACCACACGTATACAAGCTAAAAGGCCTGCTTTCTAGTATACAAATCCATCAAATGTGCCAAATTCTAGCATACCAATTGAAATGATTGTGTAAAAGATAAAATGTGTGTAAACTAATGGAGTGAAGTTAGATCGTGTGTTCGTAACATGCACATGACTGACACGCAACAGAAAATAAAATCGCACAACATAAATAATTTTTCACAGGTTCAAAACCTACGAGCACCTCAGGGCAAACTCACTATGTTGGGACAACCTATGCTATTAGTTTAGAGAATACAACGTTCTCAAACTTTTACAGACTACAACTACTACCTAAAATTTCGAACTACAACTCTACAGTTTACTTCTATGAGAACTAAACTGAGAAATACATGTAAATTAGGTCTCAGACTTAATACTGACAATATAATCTATAAAAATACAAATCAATCGATACACATGATTAATCCATACACGTGTTGTTTGCTTTAGTGTTTGCAATACCACTATCCGACCATTCACCGTACCATCGAACACTCGTGTTACTCCACTTGGGCAGACAATACAGACAACTTGGTTGAATACTTCAAACCTCCCTTCTCCCAAAGTTGTGAATGAAGAAGAATGAGTCCTTCTCCTTTTATTCAATGCTTCGCCGGTTGTAAACTTCCGTCAACAACAAAGCTTTATTCTATGAGAAACCATCCAAAAACGTGTCACTATCTTTGATACTGAAACTCCATTATCTGATGGTTGTTTATTGTATATGTATCTGCTCTATAAATTATACTTCATATAAGATAAACAAAGAATAAAGAATATAGAATAAATAATAAGATACAGATGGCAAGAATGAAAGAGCAAAACAAATCTATACATCAAGTTTAAACTGATATTGAGTATGTTGGCAACACATGAACCAACATATCCTTTGAAGAGATGGAAATAATAAAGTTGTACCGATTTCTCGGGTTGTTGTTAACAAGGAGAATAAGATAAATTGAAGATGGTTTTTGTGCGGGTTAAGACAATATTTTAGAGCTTAAAGATGAAACACACATGTACTCGAGTATAACTTTAGCTTTTTTCATTATTTATTATTAATGGTTGTTTTTAAAATAAAGTTCTCTAGAATTTTACGGTGGGCTTAAGTTTGAAATATATATATATAGATAGACTGCAACTTGATACAGTACTATAGAGTATAGTATAGTTTCCTCTTTTTTTTTTTTTTTTTAACAGAGATTGATAATTTATTATATTTTACTGATGAAAATAGAAAAAAGGTACATATTAATAATGATGTGAAGCTCCATATGCTCGATTGCTTCAATTTTTCAGTTAATGGTTGTTGCTTCCTTTAAAAATTTTGCTAGTTCAAGTTGGTATTTTCAGTTAATGGCTGCTGCTGGCTTTAACTTTAGAAAAGATTATCACTCTCTACAATATCGTGCATGATGTAATAGATTCACTCTAAATTATTGTTTTGTGATTCAATTAAAAAAAAAATGATTTGGTGTGAAACTAACTAATGAATTGAAATGAAAGCAAGCCAAATAGCATTATGCACGTCTTGGACTGTCGTAGTTGAATTAATTGCAGCTTGAATTCATCTTACAAATTAAAACAAAAATTAAGAATCATCAGCTAATCACCATAAAAATTTTCAATTAAGTTTCAGTTTCACCATTCAGATAAAAAAAAAATGCTGTTTAAATTATGACTCCTAATTATTTAAATTGTTCATATTGTTCATATTGTTCATAAAATCTACGGCCTGGATTATCATATGTCCATGATGTCCACCTTGGAGCCTTGACCTTTGTTCCTTCTACTTAATTAATTTCTAACTTAATTTGTTCTAAAATTCTTGCTCAACCTCTCTCTCGATTGTGACAAGACTCAATAGGTTCACTGATTCAATTTCCAAAATTGGAAAACATAATAAATAAAACGTTAATGACTAAAGATAATATTTGCCAATTCACATATGTGCTTCTTCTTTGTTGTTTTTTTTTTTTTCCCTCACCAAGTATAAAAAGACGCAAATCAACGTAAAATTAACTAAAATCAATAGCATGTGACCTGGTGTTTTTTTTATTGGATATCATATTTAAATTTGTGTTTTATCTAAACATTATTTCATTAATTATTGTATTAACACACACGTGGACGCATGAGAAGGGTATATTAACGTCATCAATGCGGTAGAAGAATTCACGTGCTTGCATTACCAAAACAAGAAATTATAGTTTCAAGTGGTTTTCAACGAAACCAATTCCATTATTAATGTAAAATTAGTTATATTCGCGCGAGCCACGATTTCTTTTCAATTAAACAATGAATACTAGAAGAATTAATATAAATTAACATATTATCATCGTACAATACAAATATACAAACCTTACACAAATTAATATATGGGCAAGGATTTCCCAATAACAAATTAATACAACACATATATTCCAACACATATCACACATGGAAATTAAATATTCATCAAATTCAAGCTTAAGCTTGAATTTGCCTTAATTTATTGGCGGAGATGATAGTGAGGAATAAATAAACAATGACTCCCAAAAATCCAAGAGTTGCAGAGGCAACTCCTCTATTGCAAAATTTCCCAAAATGGTCACAAATTGGCATCCAACCTGTATGTGGATTTCCATATTTACCCACATAAGCTATCGCCATCGTCGCAGCTAATCCAGCCATTAATAAATTCGTCACAAGCTGTAGAAAAAAAAAAACCAAAATCCTAATTTTAAAAAAAAGGAGCTTTTTTCGAGGAATTTAATTTGATTTAATTATTATAAGACAATAGATATTGCTTTTAGAGTAAATTAACAAGTGTACCAAATCATGGAGAAACAAGAAGAAGTTGTGGGTTGAATTCACTGCCCTTTTCTCCATCAAGAACACAAGAATCAGTGTCAAAACTGACAGAGCAAATGCAACAATATTTGCGTATGCATAAAACCTGAAATATATTAATTAATTATATGCAAATGAGATTAACAAAAAATATTAATGTAAAAACTTACATGCACTTAAAATGAATACTCCATATAATTTTTAAAAAAAAAATAATAATAATAGAATTATAAGTACTTGAACGCCGGGGAATAGGAGTAACGGGCGTCGACTTGGATGCCGTAGACGAGAGTAATCTGCTTGTTAGTGAGCATAAGGCAAGCTGCAGCTAGCGTTGTTCCCATCGCCAAAATTCTCCCCAAAATTTGTGTTGCATCATTCATTTTCTGAGATTTTGAAGTGTTGAGGTTGTTCATGGAGATTGCCATTCTCTCTCTCTTTCTCTCTTACTTTCTCTCTCTGGGTATATGAAGGAAGGGATAATGGAAATGGAGGGGGTGTATATATACATATATATATATTTAGAGGGGTAGGATAGGGTAGGGTTGGGTATATTAGGGTTTGAAGATATGGACTAATTAACTGTCTAAAGTAAAAGCAGCATGAAAGTAGAGATTAAATTCTTGGGATATATATAGAATAATTGGACTTGGAATTCGTCTTTTATATGAACATATATATATACATATTTATAAGTCAACGTTAGTAGCCAAAACATTTTTAACATAGTGAGAAAAATTAATTTTGATTTCAATGTATAATGATCATATGTACAACATTTTTTAGGGTTGGTACAACTTTATACACTAAAAGTTTGTGTAACTTTCATAAATGTATACACCATATATATCTACTAGTATTATATGCGGTACATGATATAGTAGGACTAATACTCAAATAATATAATAGCGATATAAGTTTCTTTAGATTTATAAGAAATGATTTTATTTATTTATTTTATTTATTTTATTATTATTATTTTTTTGCAGATCTTTTCTTGTCAACACAAGATTATCTGATATTGAAAAAGTGGATCCAGGTTGAATTTGAAATCATAAGCTTAATATTTGGTACTATTCTTTCAGTATCGGAAATGTGGTGACGTTGGAACAACCGTTGCAAGCTTCTCTTGTCATGGAAAAAACAAAACAAAACGAAAAATACGGTTGTTAGAGGAATGTTTAGCCACTATCGTGGACATACTTAATGTGTTCATAGCTGACGTGAAGATAATATATTTAAATATATATTATTAATAATACCATAAAAATAATTTTTTTAAAAAAACTAAACACGTGAGCACATTTAATGTACCAATGTGGGCGGTGTAATTTTTCTGATAATTTTTATGTGATGGATATATTGCCGAAAAAGAGAATAAATTAATTTTTGTAAAATTGATGAAATAATTGTGTGCATGCACGTGCGTGACAACCATCTAAGCTCATGAATATAATACTAGCACGTAACTCGAAAATGGTTTAATTAATTAGTCAGTTCTTAAAACTAGCAGATGATTTAAACATGCATGAACAAAGTGCAACTTACGTAATGGAACTTATATCCTTCAAGAGAAACAATAATTTGAGTACAAATAATTGATTAATTATGCCCTTAAATATATGAACGCACTACAAATATATAAATTTTATCCTTAAAGTTTTTTAATATTCGATTTGAAGTTTTTACTAAAGTTATATAAGATTATAATCTTATATCAACGTGCAATTTAAGAATTCCATAATCACTTGTAAAAGGTAAATAAAAAGAGTCACATTTGTCATCATTTACCAGCATAACAAATTTAAAGGCACGCATCCTACTTACGTCCATTTTTTTTTTAAAGTAAAAGAAATTTCTAACAGCATTTCCTTTTTTGGTTTATTAACTTTTAAAGTCAAATCACTAACTACATTATTTTCTATACCTTAATAAAGAGCTCGCAAAAAAATATTAATTCATTGATTAATAACTGGATCAGAGTCGAAGCTAGAAAATCTTTTTTTTTTGTCCAAACTTAATATATAATGTTAAGATCATGAGTGCACTTTTTAGATAAAATATATATAAAAAAAGTATTAAAATAAGCACATATATATCCTTTTGAATTGTATCACTGTGTTAGAAAAATAGCAAGAGATGTGATCTACATAGGCCCCAACATAGCAAGAGATGTGATCTACTACATTGATAATAAAGTGATGTGGGGCCTATGTTCAAAAAATAGCTATGTTGGTGGACGGATGGAGTATGTTGGTCCCAGAAGCGAGTGTACGCGTGTAGAGGGGGGGAGTGAATACACACGTAAGAGAAGTTTATTAGACTTCTCTTAAATTTTACTTGAAAACAGTAAGTTTTGATAAGAGAAGCGTTTCGCTTTTGAAGAAGTGAGAACTTTTCAGAAACGACTCGCTTTCAGAGAAAACGCTTGTGGAATTTGGTGAGCAATTATACTCGCTTTTAGAAAATCTTGCTTTAGTGAAAAATTGTGTTTGTTACTTTAAGTGAGTGTGTGCCTTATGCAATAATCAAAGCTTGTAAATATAAGGAAATGAAAGCGATAGATACTTATCTAAGAAAGCAGTAAATAAAGCACTAAGGACACAAGCGATTTATAGTGGTTCAGAGGTTACGCTCCTACATCCACTTGTTGCCTTCACTCAACAACTCGAACTTCCTTTACTTAGAAAATCGAACGAATAAACACAAACACGAACAAAAGTACTGGTTTTATCCTTCCCAGTGAAGTGCTTCAAGTTCGACTTGAACTTGAAACCTAGAGATTCCAAACTGGTCCTCTAGAGACCTAACAACAGACACCTAAACACGACCTTCCACTTGTGTATGCAAACACAAGTTTCACAATCAACAAACAAAACACAAACTTACAACACAAAAGAGCTTTGGTTGAGGGTTTGGTTTATATGAGTTCTAACTTAAGAGAGAATCCTTATACAATAAAGATCACGTAAAAAGTTTAAGGATTATCCTCCTAGAGAGTCTAGGGATGAAGGGATATAAGGTCTATGGACTTAGAAACTTAGAAAAAGTTTCTAAGAACTCAACTAAACTCTAGAACTTAAGAACTTGAAGAATGTTTGAATGAGAGCTCTGAACTTCTTGCTGTAATCTTGTGCACGAGAGAATAGTTTCGTAAGTCTTCACGTTGAATGTGCATCCCTATTTATAGTGGGAGATCTCAGCTATCGGTCATAGAGATCGAAGGCGCGTGCTCTCCACTTCCCTCCAGTTGAGCGGCAATACAGCTTTTTGCAGGTGAATAGTGTTTTTCCGGCTTGTCTTCTTTCCGGAAGAGGAAAACTTTGATATCTGCAGATTTTCAACTTGGATTGTAGCGGAGACAGCAGCTATGCACTGTTCCGGCGATATCAGTTGGCTTATACCAATCTTCCACGCGTCATCTGTCTTCCTGAGCCGCATTTAAAAAGTGTACTATCGTTGCAGAATTTCAAATTTGAAATTCAAACTCTTGTCACTTCGCCGCCTGGTTTCGTGCTTTCTCACGAGTGCTTCATCAGTTGCAGATTCTGTCGAGTGTCCGCTTGTGCTGGTGTCGCTTTCTTAGAGTTTTTCTTAGCACGTGTGCTTTTCTTCAAGTTATTTTTGTTGTCGTCGCTTTTCACTTTGTGAACAATGGTGGCTTGAGACTTTTCGCTTCTAGCAGACTTGAGAAATTAAGAATCTCGCTTTTTGCTTCTGCTTCGTTTGACCTATTGTACTTGGATTGGAACTGCAATTACACTTACAGATAGTAGCTCCCTAACAAACGAGCTCTTCTAAATGTGTAAGACAGAATTTGACTTCATAAAAAATAATAAGAGAAATAGAAAAATAATAAGGGAAATATGAATGAGGGTTTTGGAATCTAATCAAAATAAATATGGATTTTATTAAGAACACAGAGTCCGCTTCTCTCTTCATACAAATATCCCAACAGAGTAAACAATACTCCTTACATTCACGATAATTGTGGCTATGATTGATACTCGTACGAGTATAATTAAGAGGTTAGTGGATGTTTTATAGACGACAAAGCACAACTCAGTTGGTCAGACGCTTCCTCTCCAATCAAGAGAGGTTGTGGATTCGAATCACCTCGAGTGCGTGTGTGTGAGTGTGTTGTGTTGCCTGATAAGTTAAAAAAAGGAAGATTAGTACATTAATTCTAAAATCTTGAAGTGATTAAGGTGTGACTATTTTTTCATCATTTGATACATTTTAATTGTGAACATTTAAATTAAAAGTACAATTTAATCAAAATTGAAACAAATAATTGAAATTCGAAATTGCACAAACATATCCGAACCTAAACCCAAAATATCTCTAAGTATCCAAATATCCGTTCGGGTATCCCATTCGAGTATTAGAGTACCCAAAAAATCCCAATTTTTTTATTATTCATTTTATTTTTTATTTTTTGCTTAGCCAACTAAACTATCGAAACTAACACAAATCTGTCAAAACCACAAATTTAATCAGCCAAAAATCAAAATATATCAAAATATGCATAGTCAAAACTCAAAAGGATAATTGTATTATAAGAAAAAGCTACAAATTTAATAGCAAACCCAGGCCACAACAAATCTGTGAAATATTAATAAATTGTTATTTGTTAAAGTTAAATTTTATATAATTGTATTACTTATTTATTTTAGTAATAAATATAAATTTCAGAATTCCGGGTTTTATTTTTTCGGGTTCGGTAATACTCAATATCCGAATTTTTCAAATTTTTAATCCCAACCCCGAGTTTTTCGGGTTTCGGCTATCCGAAAACCCAATCGGGTTCGGGTATTTTTTGTCCTTACCCGAATACCCAAACCCAAATTTCCACCCCAAATTTAAAAAACTAAAACAAATTTAAAACAAAAGGCTCGATTCATTAAGTGATGTGATTAAAAAAAAAATAAAAAAATTGAAGGGAATTATGCACAGCAACACACAAAATTTCCCACCAAAGTACAAAAACTCACTAAAATTTGAAATTTAAAGCAGTTGTGTGTTCCTATCTATAATTTAAACACAATAATAGGTTCATAAATTCCTTTTAATAATACATAAGTAAATAAATAAATAAATAAAACTGAACTCCAAATATAGGTTTCTATCTAGCTACGTCCAACCTAGCACTTGACGCCTTTTATAACAATATAACATTGCGTATGGACATTTTTAATTCTCTTTTGTTGGCCTACTTAACTTTCAAGACTGCCCTTTTCATTTTTTCTTTTTTCGAATTAAAGTTTCTTAAGAATATTTGAAATTTGAACAAGTAAAAGGTTTCCTTTGCAACTGTTAACAAACTATATACATTCATCCTTACAATATAGTGTAAATTATAGTCACTTATCTCAATAAATATTAAAAAAGTAACCGCACGCGTACAATATATAAATTCTAATTACTTGTTATGTAAATAGGTTCTCGATGGCACCCAACTTTTATTCATTTATTTAATTATATATATAAATATATTTATAATATATACCTATTTATATTTGTTACATGCTGCATGTGAATTGTGAACTAGTTATACATTGAACATAAATATGACTTGGTAGTCACATTATTAGTTGTCATCTATACGTAGGTTTCTCTAACAAATGTTGTCAACTGACGGAATTTATAGTACGTGGCTCTGTTGTCAATGAAATCTCATTAATATTAGGGCATGACTCGTATACATAAATGGTCCAGAAATGGAATGATAATTCATGTTTTCATTATTAATTTTATGGCTGGTATTGTTTTTCAGACAAGAATGAGCATTCCACTAGGAATCAGTAATCTCATCATGTGATTAGTCATTCATGTCACTCCCTAAGTATTAGCTAATCATCACTATCAGGAACAACATTTATTCGACTTTTGAAGAAATTATCCTTACTTATGAGTTATAATATTGATATAATTTTATTAAACTTTGTCGGGAACCTTGTTCGGGTTAGGTCGAGTCAGGTTGGGTCGGGCTAATTTTGGCTCATTGGGCCAAATGAAGAAATCTAACTATATGATTTTTGTATGACTTTTTGGATTGCTAATAGAGGTGATAATGAGTCGGGATGGCCCAACCCGATCCAAGTCCGATAGGCTTTTAGAAAAAAAATCAAATGTAGTCGGGCCGATCTGAAATTTTGTCGAGCCAAAATTAATTATGGAGCAATATTCCTACTCAAAATTAATGTTATATTGTAAATGATCGGGTCGGGCTAGCCTTGGGCCCACCGAGCTTTACTTAATTTTGGGCGGGTCGACTTACCCTGAAATGTAAATGCAACCGAGTCTATAATCTTTTAGATGATCTAGCTCGAAATCATATCGTTCCAACTGTTTTAGACCGATAAAGTTCAACCTTTTTTTTTTCTAAATAAGTTTGGCCCGCTACAACAATGGGCCTATGCTGAGCTAGACCTATAAATTCAAATGGGCTTGAGCCGGTCTGATACTTTGCATAATAATGTAATTTTATTAAAAATTATCGTCTCATTCTTTGTGGACACTAACTATAGGAATTGAATCTCTTAGTCCATTCATTTCTCATCCTCATTCAATTAAGTTCATTTCATTCCTGCTAAGGGAGTGTTTGGCTAAGCTTATTTGAAAGAGTTTATAAGCACTAAGAGCTTATAAGATGTAAAAATATAAGCTAGAGTGATGGAGCTTATAGCTTATTTTTGGAGCTTATAAGCTTTTGAAGAGCTTATTTTACCAAATATATTTCTAGATGTTATAAGCTTAACCAAACACCCCTAAATTTCATTCAAATATACCAGTCATCATCTCAAACGTATGATAACTCCAAAATCTTTATATCGTATATTAAAATGTTCATCTAAAAATAAATAATGACATCGCATCATTTTATTATGATATAGTAATATTTAAATTTTTAAGCTTCAATCTGCAGTTTGTAGTTACTACAAAATCTTTTTTTCATTTATATAAACTAAAATTGATCTATATATATATATGAAATATATTAAGACGTCTTTCTTCAGATTTGAGGCCTTCTATTCAATTATAAACTCACAACATTTGTTTTAATTTATTTTATCTTTCATTCATAACTACGTCAGTTAGTTTTGTGAGAAACTATATATAGGGTTTGACCATATTTAAGATGAATTATTCTTCTGCAATTCCAGTAATTAAGACGAATTTTCCGACTAAATAACTTCATGACTATAAATTAAATCTTTCTTTTGTAGGAAATGATATCAGATCACTCACTTTAATTTATTACTATACTACTAAATATGCAACTAATTTTTTTAGAAGAATATGTAGATGAAGATTTTATCATGGAAAATAGGGGAAAATAGCCACTTTAATTTAGCAAAATAAAAAAATAGCCACTCAAATAAAAAAGATAAAAAAAAAATAAAAATAGCCACTTTTGAGACTAAAAGACTTTATTACCCTTAATGAATTTCAATTTGAAAAAAATTAAAAAACCAAAATTAAACCCCCAACCTCTCTTTCCCAAACTCACGCACACACACATACACACACTGCTCTTTCTCCCTCTCACGAATCAGATGAACTTTGATTATTAGTTAGTGGTTTCGTTTTCTTCTCCTGATATGTGCTTGAGGTTTATTTCATTCTCGTCAACTGCTCTTACCTGATCTCTAAGCATACACGATCATATTTCGTTTTCACTTTTTGAAATCAGATTTCGTTTTCCTTTCTTTGAATTTGTGCTTTAGTTACGATTAGTTAATGGGAAAAAAAGGTCGAATCACGAGTTATCTTCCTTCCTCATTTCGAATGGATTGTTGATTTGTTGTTTCAGATTCAAATTACAAGATTTTTAGAGGTGTGTTCTTGAATTCACGAGTGATTTCGTGATTTGCTATTTTTCTGGCGTTAATTCATGAATACATGAGCCAGAGCTCGTGAATTCATGATTTATTCATTTTTTTTTAGTGAAATCACGAATTCGTTTCATGAATTCGTGATTTCAGGCCATTTATGTGAGTGAATTCACGAATTGTGAATTCGTGATTTTGAGCTTTTATGTGAGTGAATTCACGAAATTAGTTTGTGAATTCGTGAATTGCCTCACATTTTTTTAGCAATTCACGAATTGAAATTCGTGAATTCAGTGAAGGGCGGAGGTATTATGATAAGAGTGACTATTTTTTTATTTTTTTTATCCAAGTGGCTATTATTATTTTTACTATCTCAAAGTAACTATTTTAGTAGTTGCCCCTTTTATCATTGCATTACTGTAAAACCTAATTGCAGTGCCAGTTCATTAATAATTAGTCCTCATAAAAAATTACTCCCTCCTATTTTTTTTAATAGTCATTCTAACTTTTTGGTTATTTATAATTTAATAGTCATTTTGATAAATTATACCAAGAGTGTCCTTATTTATTACTCACATTTATTTTGTATTCTCTCTTTTTTTTTTTTTTTTTTTAAGAAGAAGAAGAAGTTGAATATAATTATTGGAGAAAGTAATTTGTATGATTTTCCAAAAAAAAATGGGAGGAGTATATGAAAGCCATAGCTACCACAAAAAAAAATACCAATGTCTAACAGATTTGTAGAGTTTATACAACACGATCTATACAAGTATTTCTATTTTTGACAAAATAAACAGATCATAAAACGACAACTTAGGTAAATATATTAAATTGAATGAAATTTTCACCGCTTATTAATTAATGCAATTAATTCCTCTCTAAAACGGCACAGACATGATGTTTGGCTTAACTAATGGTAGATGAGCGTTGAAAGAAATGGAGTATTTGTTAATGTATTCAAATTCCACTTAATATTCTCCACACATATATACACATAAATTATAATTAAACCTTAATTAATTCCATTGATAAATGCTGCATGCATGAATATGATAAAGTTTTGATATGAATCAATTTCCAACAATTTTGTGGCTATTAAACCCCTAACCATTTATCATGCTGTTATTTTTTGTTAGATGTTAGTGGTTTCGTGCATTAATTAATCATAATCGTTCAAGATTCTGAATATTTTATGTTAATATAAAGTAGTTTAGAAATTAACGAGTAATTTACCGAAATGCTAGCAAAATGTCACAAACCATTATTCAACCAAAGTTTTTACTACAAAAATAGAATTAACACAAAAATACAAAGCATGTTATCAACATAACACAGAGACGTTAGAACCCTAAGGCTGCGTTCGGTAAGTGTGTTAGGATGTAACATGATTAATAAACCTATGATGAGTCATATGAATAGTGGTAGGTTAATTAAGCTATTTTTGTGTTTAGTAGAGTTAAACAAAAATGTAAGATAAGTTAGATATATAAGTGTTTGGTACAATATATAAGACTCAAGATTAAATTGTAAATTACAAAAATAACTTTACATCTTTTATCTATTTTTTGTAGTATGTAAACTACTGTACTTTAATTTTTTTATTTACATATATCGATTTTTTAATTTTGTAATCTATTTTTTTATGTTCTATAATCTAATTAATAAAAAAATACAAAATGAAAAAAAAAAAAAAAAAAAAAAAAAAAACTCTGCATAGTACTACTAACTCACGCCCACACCCCACCCTCTCTTCTATCTCTCTCTTCTCTCCATTCTTCATCTTCTTCTTCGCACAACTGCTCTAATTCTTCTTCCTCTTCTTTTCTTTTTTCCCTTTTTTTTCCCTTTTTCCCTATTCTTCGTCCTTTTCCCTGTTTTGTAAACATTGATGGGTGAACTCAAAATTAGAAGCAAAATAAGAAATTTATATAAAATTGGTTCATGTTGCATCCTATACCCGTAGAAGAAGACCACCGCCACAAACATCTGAACCTGCTAATTAAATTACGACGCTGTTGCATCTTGATTTGGATGCAAAAATGGGTGGTAGAATTTTGATTTTGTTAGAGGGAAAGGGATGGCCTTTGGGATCGGAAACGGCTCTGCCGACACAGTCGTGGCAGCGACGGTGATGGTGGGTGGTGCGGCGGTGGCAACGCGCTCGCAGGAGGGGCACATGGTGAGAGTGGTGGCGGGGAGCTACAAAAATTATGAAGGATTACAGAAATAAAAAAGGGTAAAATAGAAAGAAAAATAATAAGATGGGTTACTGTTTTGCTCATCTCACCTCAGAGGTGAGTTTATTTAAGAAGCCAAAAACATGTAATAACAACGGGCCATCAATTTATCCAGGGCTGGGAGGTTTAGGACTTTAAGGTACCAAACAGACAGATGAGGTATGATGATTAATCCTATCCTGCTTCATCCCCCTTACCGAACGCAGCCTAAGGGAACACCGGTGAGGGTGTCAGTCGTAGGGCTTCCGACGCTCAAGTTAGTACGGGGCATCTCCAAACATATCTACAATTTCATGAATCGATAATTGTTACGACTCTTGTTTGAATTTGATATGTATGGGATTACAACTGATTGACTCAACGGACGTAACAATTATCAATTCATGAAATTGTAGATATGTTTGGAGATGGTCGTAGAAACATGCTGGAGAACAGAAATTCCTAGAATAAATGAGACGTGAGTGTTTGGACAGGTGAGCCTTATTTGTAATGAAGCTCATTGCTTCCTAGTCATTTCATAGAGCGTCGTTACTTCTTATTCTATTAGGTTGGTCAAGTTTGTCCATTCAATTTGCTCATCCATTGTTTTTCAATCGAAGGCACCGCGATATTTTTTTTTATCAAATTAGTCGACTTGTCGATGCAGTCAGAAAGATAACGCTATGTGCTCTTGAACATCTTGGCGATTAAAGAAATGAAGAGGAAAGTCATTTATTTTCCAATTTTCCCAGCAACTGTGGTATTGAAGGAAGACCGAGTTAGTAAAGTTTTGAAGAGAACGCTTGATAAATCTTTAGAGATGCAGTCACCTCAGTTGACTCTGTCGATATTGACGATAGCTTTCATGATGGTAAATCAAGTTCTCAGTCGAGGCAATCATGCCCATCAAATATGTCTAATCGAATTATATTTTTCCAAGCATTTTGTGTGTGTTTACTTCGATGGAAAGAGTGGCGTTGGCTGGGGCGATTACAACAACCAAGTCTATTAACTTTTTCTTATTCGGAGGATCTCCAAACGATCTTGTTGAGCTTGTCTGAATAATTTTTTGGTGGAAAGTGTAGAGAGCAGATTTGGGAGAACTTCAAATGTTGGTTTTTCACTCTCTTTCAATTCCGGTTGGCCGAGGAATACGGTCGCGATATGAATTATTGGGTTATGCTCCGTAGAGCTACCTGCATACCCATTATAGGGATCAAGCCCGGATGTATTTTTGACATATCGTGCATAGAATTGTCAGAACTGCTGTAGAAATGATATGATTTCACAAAACATGAAATAAGATGATGAATGTAGTTATGTTACTGTTTGTAGTTGGCTGACGACTACATTGCGTCTACCTCCCTCGTCTTCAAGCAAATCAGGGATGGTGAGAAGTTAGATTTTGACTCCGGAGAGCCTTCTTCCCATTGAGTTCTTGCAACTAGAGTTGTGCTCCGGAGAGCCTTTTTGATGTCTGGTCATAACTTCTCATTCTACTGTCAAACCTCTGAGGCGGTGGGTATGGTTCAGAATGTCGATCATTTAACTTTCTTTCTGATTTGATATCTCTGCTCGAAATTTTGTGAAGGGGAGATCGTGGGTAGTTGTATTGATCTTCTTCCCACTTGATTTGTGCTCACGCCTTTGCCGGGACATCTTTCATTATCTTGCATGGGTACTTAGTGAGCTTCTTGTAGAGGTCGAAGTCATGGAAGAGGCCTTTACGGAAGGCAGTGATGGTGGTCTGTTGATTACAGTTGGTTATTGACATCTTCTCTTTGTTGAAGCGTCCGACATAGTCGCAGAGGTGCTCTTCCCTTCGTTGGACTATCACGTATAAGTCTTCCAAAATCTTCTTCAGCTTCCTGCTACTAGCATATTGATGCACAAACGTGTCGGTTAGTTGAGAAAAAGAAGATATTGAATTATTGGGTAAGTTGGTATACCACTGGAGGGCCGGTCCTATCAGGCTAGAACCGAACCCCTTACACATGCTGGCTTCCCTCGACCCATGAAAGATGGCCACAATAAACATTCTTTGTCAGTATTGGGCAATATGGTCGTTTGGATCAGTTGTTCCGTCAAAAGGCTTCATGTTGGGAAAGCTAAACTTGGGAGGCATCTCGACCAACGCGATGTCATCCATGAATGGTGAGTCGGCATAGCAGCTCGCATCACTCTTCTTGATGGGTGTCGGTACTCCCGGAATCCGTTGGATCATCACCTCCATCTCGGCCAGCTTGAGAACTAATTCTACATCAAGGTTGGGGGAGTAACCAACGCCCGCTGATTGGACATGAGCGATCGGTTGCTCCAGATGGTTTGCAATGTGGGCTAGACCAATTCGGTATGAGTGGTTCTGCCCGTTAGTGCCATTGTATCGCCTCCAGTGGGAATCGGTTGGTTAATGCTTGCATGGGGCGTCTAGACGTTCCCTCCAGTGGTTGCATGGCTACCACCGACTCCAGGTGTTGTTTGAGTTGGCTCAAGAGTCCCACTGTGTACACCTAGAGGCGGGAGGCTGGATTCAATTTCCATACAAGTATGTCTAGCCGTCGGGGCAGTCTGTCCAGTTCCAACTAATCTAGTTGCATGCATCATAGTTCGTGGAGGGTCGAGGTCTAAGGACACACGGTTACCTATAAGAAAGGAAACACGAGATCGGTCAGTATTGTTATGGTGTGGATTCAGGTTCCCTACCAAACCGGACAGATCTGTAGAGTCAGGATTGTCAGATCCATCATAGTCCTCAATGTGAACATAGTCGTCCAGAGGCTGCATCGGGTTGACCGAAGCTCTAAATCGAGATAGTGGGGCCGTCTGGATCTGGGGTGCCGCCGCTTTAAGACAGGCGAGCAGATCGACATTCTCCTCCTCCAACCTCTCCCGATTCTCTCTCTCTTGGTTCATCTGCTCTGTCAAGGTCGCGATTTGTGCAGTCAAATCGGTCTCGGTGGTCGCATCGGTCATGTTGTGTTCGTCACCCATGGTAAGTGTTTGAGAGCTTTGTGGTCGTCTTGATTTGCTTGATTGCTAAGGCCCCACGGTGGGCACCAAATTGTAGAGGTAAAATCTACAATTACGGTTGTCTGGTCGATCCGGTGGATTTGGGCACTAACAACCTATTATCAACACAACACATAGACGTTAGAGCCCTAAGGCAACACCGGTGGGGGTGTCAGCCATATGGCCTCCGACGCTCAAGTTAGTATGGTGAGTAAGTAAATCGAATGTAAAAGCAATAAATAAAGAATAATTCGCAAGTAATGGAGATCACGGACAATTCAGAGCGTTCGGAGGGCGGATGAGGTGTCAAAAAGTTCAAGATGGTAGGGATCGACGGCGGAGGAAGCTTGTTCGGCCAACTCCGATGGCGGCGGACGTGCGGTGAGTGCAGAGGGTGTGGTGAGTGCAAGAGAGAGCAGTTGAGAGCGTAGTGGAGAGTGTGAGTGTCGAAAAGAATATTTCTGACTTGACCTAGGCGGTCGATATATATATGTCGGCTTGCTCCCTTAGGGTTTCCCTATTGTGCGGCCGTATCGGTCGCCTCCACCTCCTCTGTCAATTCTGACTTCCAAGGAAGAGATATCTTTCTTTGATTCCGTCACTCCCTGATAAGTCATCTGTGTCGACTGTATCGACCGTAGCGGCTTAATTACATCATTGACCCTTTGATCCGGGTGGGTTTTTTGTGGCCCAAATTGCAAAGATGGGCTAAATGCATTTGTTATTGGGCCGTTTTGACCATATAGTCTACCTTGTGGACTAGATTAATTTAGGCTTACACAATTTGCCCACTACTGTGTCGAAAGAGGAAAGAGAAGCCGTGTGATCAACAACTCAATGCTTATGAAAAGAATACAGTTTAAGAAAGCAGTTAGATGAACTGCTTAACCTAAACACAATGACACATAATAGTTTTAGTGGTTTTGTCAATCCGGCTTACATCCATTTTTGTCCCGTTATAGATGAATCCTTTAGCAATTCTTTGGGATTTCAAAGCGGGCACCCAAGAGCCTAACATCATGAGTTTACAATGAGCACTCACGAGCTTACAGTGAGTTTGGGCACTCACAACACCTAACTCTATGTTGTGGCTTTACGGATAGTCACAAAACCTAACAACATTTTCTTCCCTCAAACTCAAACTAGAATCAAGGAAAAAACGGTTGTTCAACTAATGAGACATCCATGTATATTGAAGAACAATACAAATGATAGAGATGCACAACTAAGTAATGATTTGTGCGTGAGGCTTAGTTACATGGAAAAACCTAAGGCTAAATCTTGGATGATTCAAAAAAACTCAAAAGGAGATGAGTGTTCTTCACATGAAAACTGGAGATCTTGAGAGGCACGACTTATGATTTGTTTATGCTCAGGACTCGACATAGTCTCTTTTCTTTGGCACGTCTGCTCTCTCGTTTTCTATTGAAGGCCTCAAGTATTTAAAGTGAGCAACCGAGATATAACCATTGAAGAGTTATATTTTGAATCTTCACTTCAAACAGTTACGAGATTGGATGATGAATGCAACTCATTAATGCATGGGTAACCGTTGATTTCGACTATAACTATAGCTGACTTGTCAGGATCAACAGGTTTTCGGCAGGATTCGCGGTCTTTAACTGCTGCAGATACTCTGATACATTATAGAATGGGGCTGTGTTGTACTTTGTTGCAAGCAGTATTATCATGTAGCTTCTGACTCTTGTTTGCTTTATTTGATGATCTTCTTTCTGTTAAGACCCTACTGATATATTCTTCTACTTTGTTTTGAGTCATCTTTCTTCGAATATTAGCAAGTCTTTTGGTCAGTAGCAATTCTTCTTCTACGATAGCTCTGAGATTTATTTTTCAGCACAACCTGCATTACACAACTATACTACTAGATTCCTCTAGATTCCTTAACATTTGAACATGCTGAACTATACTAGAGTATTAGACATCATCCTATTTCATCATCTTTTCATGAAATTGATCTAAAAGAGGTCTTGAGGGGTTTTGAAATCTCATCAAAACACAAATCATTCGTTAAGTTCTTTTTTACATTATATTCTAATATTATATCTCAACATCTTGTAACCTTAAATATTCTATACTAATCAAACCAAATATTCCCTCCGTCTCACTTTATTAGTCCCACTTTTCTTATTGGTATGTCCCATTTATTAGTTCCATTACCCAAAAAGAAAATAAAATAACACACAATCCTTTCCTTCAAAACCCCTTTATCTCTTCCCTCCTTGGTTATTGTGCCCATTTCTTTCGGGACTAATAAAGTGGAACGGAGGAAGTACTACTTTGTCCCGTAAATTTAGTCTCAATTACTTTATTTGGTCATGCTACAAATTTAGTCTCATATCTAACATGATGACTTAACGATCCACTACCCGAACAAAACACATTAAATTTATCCTAAATTATAATGTATGTTATCGCAAGTCACCAAAAATTACTTTACTTCATCTACAATTTTAATTATGTCTTTAAATTTTATAAATATACCCAAAAAAATAGTCTACATTTTTAATTTTATTATAAATAAACTATTTTTTTCAATCGCAAACCCATTCAGATTCAGATTCTCTATTGCAATTACATGTGACATCCATTCATTGCCGACCGAACGAGCTATATTCGAACACTTCATTCACATTTTCTTGATTTATAAGAACATAAAAATGGATGCTTTTGTTTAAATAAGATTAATATATAATTTAAACAAAATCAGGGTATGCCTCAACTAAATAATCTCACGCCTTAGTCACAATACGAAATGGACTACATTTCCGAGTCAAATACAATAAGAAATTGAAGAAAAAAAATTGGAAGAATAAAAAACTATTAGAACATAATTTAACACCAATAATTATGTTTAAAATTCAAATGATGATTAAATTATTTTCTGGATAAATATAAGTTGAATGTGCAATCTGTACAACACAAGCAACAGCTTATTGAACATGATGAATTTACATGTGATATTATGGGTTTATATACTAACCCATCTATCAGCAATTTAGGACATTTATGTACAAATATATACAAAAAACAGAACCAAACCATCGAATCAATCAATCGAGATCATTATTGACTGATGTCGAAATACTTTGGATTCGAGGGATAATCGTATTCCACTTGCAACTGCACCATCAAATTCAACGACTTTGTTACTACTTCGCTGCAAGTGCTCGATTCAAAGAGATATATGCTACACTAGAAAAGGCTAGCTCTAACATAGAAGCCGATCACTAGTGACCTTCAAGGGGAGTCATAAATTTCAGTCTATCCAGAATCCAAACGTAGAAAAACGAAAGAATGTTCAAAAACGATAGAGCATCATAGTGGCAATTCCAATTTAGCCTAGATGCATAATGCAATCAAGTTTAGTCTAAATAAACTTCAAATGAATCTTGGTTTCTCAATCCTAAGAATCGGAGACGACTGAATAATGCCTATTAAGCGGTGCACTATTATCCACTAGGCTCAAAGTTCCACTTATCATTTCCTGTTATTCAGACACATATCGTCACTTTTTCACCTTGGAAAAGTCTTATGAAGCGTTGACATCTTCTAACGAGCCTTCTTTAATGTGTTTGATAATTGAAATGCATAAATACAAGATTGATTCCCGTACTATCAGAGCCTTGTATGCATCGGGTTATAGTAAGAGAAAGTACAAAGAGAAACGCACCTAACCTTTAGGTGTAACCTACCTAGTTTGAACTTAGTCAACTTACTAAAATGGGCACGAGGCGGAAAGAAACGACTATAAAGAACATGAAACATCTCATTGTGCAAATAATACAAATGATGCTTTTCCTTAAAGAACCATTAACTCATCCCATGTTTACAAAACAAAGGTGAGTATGAGAGAATTTAGAAGAATTTTAGTTTGGAGTTTATAACAACAAAAGACCTTCTCCTAACATCGAAACCTAAGGAATACTAAACATTTGAACACTAAATTTAATAAATTCATATTAAGGATCACCTTCCTATTTGAAAAGAGCTTGTAAGACACTAGCATCTCGTTATAGGCAGCATCCATCGAGATACATTAAACATACTATTCTCAATTTCTCATGAAAGTGAGTTGTATCTCCTGATGACAAGTATCGATTGGAACGCAATGTATGGAGCATAAAAGGAGGACTTTCACTTGTTCATTATTGTAAGCATGTAATATGGTGATTGAGAAAATGTGCATACCTCGCCCTCATCAGAATCTGAATGGCGCTGAGGGAACACCACTCTCATGTCATTGTACAAGTAAAAACGACGTTCTCCATGACTGTCCATGTTGTTACTTGATGGCAGAGAGGAAGGACCAGATTTCGATTTTGACCCATTCTTTGAGTGCTTCTTCAAATGGGGGCAAACAAAACGGAGATGCAATGCATAACGAAGAACACCGGAACCTGTAACATACTTATTAACCTTCGATGGACAACATACAGTTTTACTTTCTTTTCCACCAGAGAAACTGAAAGAAAAGTCATCTGGTTTTTCGCAATTTTTCTCTGAAATGCTGCATGCATCAGTACCACAGGCATCATTACAAAGTGTCGTCTGCTGTAAAGAGTCACCTGATCCCTCGTTCGTCACGCCAGTGTCTTTCTGTCCACCTCTATCCACAGCTAAAGTGGCTTTTTGCCTGAGAAATGTCTATTATTGAAACAGAACATGTTAGACATCCAGTGATAATTGGTACAGAATTATGGGGCTGATTGAAAGTGTTCCGAAAAAATTATATCATCCATAAAAGCACTCAAGAACGAGGACTGAAATCCATGACAAATATGCTGTGGTGAACAAATTAAAGAAGAATGCGATCTCTTGATTTGATTAAATAAGCTTTACAGTCACCTTTGTGCCAGCCGGCATGTCGCTCAAATCATAGCTACAGAAGAAAGTATGAATTGGTGTTCTTTCTGGATTGCTTAAGACCTGCAAAGAAGCTCTGTTATTAGAGGTACAATTTGCAAAACTCAAATTTGCAGCAATTGTAACAAGCCAATACTATTGAAAAAGAGAGAACAAAGTTTCAAAGTTTCAAGCATCAAAACCCAATAGCATGTTATACACTGGATATGAAAGGAAATAAAGGCACTCTGAAAAACTACCATGCAGTAAGCTTTCCTTGCCAAAACTACAATCTTCTATATAATTGATGCTATAACATCATGGTAGTAAATGCACATAAATCAGACAAAATAAAAATCATTGTTTGCGATGAATTGTGGACAACTTCCAACTCCAATGTACATAATGATGTGTTAACAAAAAGGAAACCAAAGGCCATGTTTGGTGCTGCTTTTCACAAAGGAATGGAGTTTTACGAGAAATGTGTTATTCAGAAAAACGTGCAGGAGAATCTCATGCTTGGATGTACTTTTAGATAATGAATTGAAGATGAAAAAATGTTCAGAAGTCCAAAGCAAGCATAGCCTACGTGCAGAGTCTTTTGTGTAATTTTCTATCGAGTATATATGTCTGGATGCATCACATGTAATATAAACTTCTTCACGTAACTCTATCGATTATGTAATATCCACTGTGCTCCAATTAGGCTTTGATTAATAGTAGCACCTTGATTTCTTCCCATGCTGAATAAATCACAACTGCAAGGGTAAAAAAAAGAAGAGAAAAGGATAGAGATGCAGACAGAGAGAATACCAATTGCAACCGGCCCTTCACAGGTATTCTGAGGCGAGCTTTGTCATCAGAGGAGCCATTAGCACTGAGACTTCTCGTCAATATTGGACCTTCACATTTCTTTGGAGATGAATGTCCACACAGATCTATAGAAGAGTAGTATAATAAGTAATTATCACCATCAACACTAGTTACAGAAAATGGAAGTTTCTGCGGACGAGGTGAGAATTTTCCTCCAGTAATATTCAGTACAGCAAGGAACCCATAAATTTTCTGCACAAGTGAAGAAACAATCAAGTTCAGCACTGTAAAAACAAACAAAAACATACAGGGAAAGAAAAATACCTGGTTAGCAATCCCGGAAGCTAATCTACCAGATAAGAGTGATTCCTCGAATGAACCAACTAGTGATCTTCTGACTGATAATCCACTCAAGGATCTACTTAATTTTGCATTTTGAGTCGAAAACTTTCTATTATGTCCTTGAATGGATACCAAAAAACTCTCAGGTGTTAATTGATCAAAGTTCAACAAGAAATCATCATCTTCAAGGCCTCTGCTTGAGATGGCGACGTTCTCATCCCTGCGAGGCGAAACAAAGCTTGAGATAGTTCCTTCAAGAGACTGTTCAACATCTTTAAAGGTTATACAGCTATCATCAAACTCTCTTCTGGAGTCACTACATCCTCGGGAGTTTCTCATTCGCCCACAAAATCTAGGTCCAAGAGGAGATAGAGACACTGGGGTAGAGGCAAAAGTATTCGCTGCTCTATCCTTAGAGGCCGTTTCAGTTTTCCCACTACAGCATGTTACAGCATTATATGGTGAGAAAAGATTCCGAGATATACATCCATGGTTTTCGAGTAAGGGACCATCGGTGAAGATCCTGCTGTTAATATCACAATCTTCTAATGATGGACTACTACTGCTGCTACTTGAAAATACAGGAATAGACCAATTAGGAGGACTGCCATGGTCTAAGTTGCCTATATGAGCTTTTTTATTATCTTTAAGGGTAATACTATAACCACCACCTCTTAAATGGGAACTATCGAGGTAAGATGTGTTCCCCATTTCGAGACGCTCGCCTCTAAAGTCATCAGGCATAAGCATGCCATTCAAAGGCGATAACAGCCTTTTTCTAACCATTGAACTCGAGTTCTCATTTGTGTTGCAAGTTTTACTATTCCCATAAGACAACTGAACGTTCTCAGGTGGTTTGTCTTCGAACTGATTGGAACAGTTAAGTAGCCCATTAGGTTCAAAACCCACTATTCTTGAAGCAGGAGTCTGAATGTTCTTTCCACCATGACGCGATAAGAAGCTAGAATTATTGTCTACAGAGTCAATCCTCAACTTATGCATATTTGGCACGCCATCTTTATGCAAATTAGCCATACCAGATTCTTTTGCATGTTCTCCAAATGAAGAGCATGGAAATTCGTCAGGCATTCGAGAACCAAATCGTGTGGGAATTCGCATCATTGAGCTCACCGAAGTCGACACTTCATCAGCTGCATTTCCTGAACGAACTTGAGGCAAGCCCATGACTGACTAAGCAACTTACTTTGTCCACTCTTTACTTTACAATCTCCAATTTGACGCACCAATTATCCAACACTAAAGTGACAACTGACTAAACCCAAAAAGAGTCTTTATTCTCTTGAACGGATACGACGAACAAATCACCAGAAATCATCAAGAGTCAAATGAAGATTCTTATCACATTCTTTAGTTTCCAAGAACTACAACCTATAATCCTACATCAACTTCAACTGTACTACTAGATGGTTAGCTACCTATCCACCATCCCAGTCGGTGTCCCTTCAAAAAACCCAGTAGCCAAACTCAAACGCAAAGCGAAATAAGAAGCAGAACATGTCTCATAATATTTATTGCCTTCTCTATCGTACAAGGAGAAAAACCACGAAATCATTTATTCACTCAGCAAGATCACAATCTATCCTGGGAGAAAAAAAAGAAGAAAAAAGAGATGGTTAATCATGTAATTATCTACTGAATGACAACTGAATACAGACAAAAAAAAAACATGTGTTGCACTACCAAATAAGGTTCAGCTCAATTTTTCCAGTGAAAAGCATATTCCAACCAGATTTGCACAAAGAGAGCTAGCAATAATCTATATATTTAAATCAAATCCGGAGCTGGATTGTTAGAACTGAGATAGAAAAACAGTCTTCTCGAACATCATCTCCAAAAATGACAATAACAAAATGAAAGAAGAAAAAGAAATACGCAATCGCCTTCAACAATTTGGGAAAATTTATCTCAACTTGGAGTGACAACCACAAACAATAACTCAATAAAAAAATAAAAAAAGGAAAATTAGGATTCAAATCAGTAATTCAATCTTCAACAAAATCAATTAAGCTTCAGGAAATGGCCAAAAACAACATAAGAAGAAGAAGAAGAAGAGTTATAGAAACCCACAAAGTCAGATGGTCTCAGACGCAACCAGAACTGATTAATTAACGCCAAAAACCACTAAAAATGTCGTCTTTATCATCAAAAATGATGAATCACAACACATAAACATACACATACATAAGAAGAAAAAAAAACCCACCAGTCCGGATTACAAACTCTAACGGAAATTAGGAGAAATGTGGTTCGATTAATATTTGGAAAGTGAAAGGAATGCAGTCAAATTCTAAATTGTGGCAGCGGCGCCTCGCGTTTCTATCTGTTTCTCTCCTTTTTAATAGAAATCCATTTGGGTCTAAATATATCTCCATTCCATGGGCCTTCATCTTCAATCTATAGCACATTGGATTGGAATATTTTATTCAAGAAAAGTATATATTACCTTCATCCAACTATATTAGGCACTATTCATTTGATTGATATTTCCGGCACGTATTTCTATTAAAACTTAGTACGGGTTTTAAAATATAATTTTGAAGTATTTTTTTTACGGAGTATATTTTAAAACTCGTACCAGGTTTCTGTGAAAATACGTGCCGCAAATATCAATCAAATGAATAGTGCCTAATATAGTGGGATGGATGTAGTATGTATAATTTTTTGTATTACGAGTAAGGGACACACTTAGGTCAGCCGGAGGCACCGTACGCCGGGCTAAAACAATAGCACTTTTATTCATATAGATTGACACTTTTCTGTATAAAGATTGACATTTTTAAAAATTGTCATTTTATTCGTAAAATAATTATGTTAAAGATTGACACTTTTATTCATATAGATTGACACTTTTCTGTATAAAGATTGACACTTTGGGCCCGGCCGCACGGTGCCTCCGGCTGACACAAGTTTTTGTCTACGAGTAATATGGTATTTCTCTTATGGGCATCATTCATTAGTACTATTTACGTTTTTGATATTTTATCACGATTTTTTTTTGTTTTTTTCATTGACCTTCACTATAATATCTCAAAAATTATTAATTGTATATTACATTTGTGCTATATAAAAATCAAAACTTGATTGTTCGCTTTACTTATTTGTTATTTTTTGAATTTAAAGAATAAAAATAAATTGAGGTTTAATTTTTACGTAATTTGTGAATGTAATGATGTAATTAATAGTTTTTGAGAAATTATAATAAAGATTAATAAAATAAAAAATAGTAATAAATGTCATAAATGCAAGTGGTGCCCATAAACGCTCACGAAAGATGACTATGATATCATTCTCTATATATGTTAAGGTTTTATAAAAAAAAGATTGGGATAAAAGTCATTGTAATTAGAAATAAAATTGATGGAAGTACAAAAATAGTAAAATTTGCTGGGATAAAGTTATTGTGAGTGAAGATAAAATGGTAAGCCCCTTTTTTTATAAATAAGTTATAATTTTAATATTAAAGTTTAAAATGTACTATAAAGAAATATTTTTCCATCTGTAGTTATAATATTTCTACACATATTGAGGATGGAGAAAGTATATTTATTATTATTATTTTTTATTTTTTTTGATCCGGCAAACACAACACACTCACACAAAATTATTCTTAAAATGTTATTTAAATAAGTTGCCTACATCTGTTATTAGATAGGCGATACTGTTGTGGAACATTTAAGAAATTAGAAATGATAAATAGTAGTGGATCCCATTTTGATAAATATGATAGGATATGGCCCAGCACCTAGGCCCAAAAGCATTAGGCCCAATATAATTGGACCCCGACAGTTAAGCTCGGCCCAACTGAAGATAGACTCCACCAAGACAACCAAGACTCCTATATCGACTACAACTCAAGCTCAAAGAGAGAGATAGAAGCTCGGTGTTTATCCATAAAGGAGGAGATCAAGCCAAAGAGTCCAAATAGGAATAGATTTTGTATTAAGGTCGAATTCCATGTAATTACCTATAAATAGGGGGCTTAGAATAGATTGAGAAGGGGAGAACAATCTTGTAAGCAACACACACATACTAGCAATAATATCCATACTATCTTTTTGCTCCGTGGACGTAGATCTATTCCGGTAGATCGAACCACGTAAATCCCTCGTGTCCCGTTATTTTCGTGTTCATTTATTCCTTGTCAACGTTCATTAATTGTCTACGAAAACAAGATCGATCATTGGCGCCGCCTGTGGGAATCAAAAATTTGTGAATTCCGATCAAAGTTTTCGAGGTAAACGATAGCCATGACGAGACCAACACGATCGAGTGCCGCTGCTGCTGCTGCCGCCAACAAGGAAAAGGAGAATCAGCAAACCGGACAAGAAATTCCGGTAGCTGAGACGAGCCAAGTGCAAGATCAGAATCTGGCGGCGAACAAACGACCTGGGAAGGAACATGTGAGAGACCAAACCCTAGAGGGCCACGTCCAGCATATTCTGTTGGACAAGTTCGGCAACCCGATCCACCGTGACAATGAGGGTCGTGACAGCAGCAAGGAAGATAACCGTGCCAACTCCCAGCAAGAATTTGACGACGCTGTAAAAGCGTATCTGACAAAAAATCAGCAAGATTTCCTAAGGTTCGTCGAGCAGCGGAAAGATCATAGCCGAGGAGGAGAGCACGAAGCTGCCTCTGTATCGAGGCACCGACAAAAGTCCCCAAGCATCAAGATCCTAGATGCACGGGATGCCGGGATTCCTCCTAGGCGATTTGCTGATGATCGCCAAGGGAACTATAATCGCTGACTCACCTCGGCACGGCGAGGACAATTACCGAGGTGGGAGATTCGACATTTATGGGAGGATCTCTACTCCTTTCACTAACCGGATACTGTTGGAACTGCTGCTTGAAAGCATTCCTTTTTCCCACAGGATCTTCGAATTGGATGTGATAATTTAAATGCAACTAAATCATATAATCGAGTTCAGAATATTATACCTCAGATCTGTGCCGACGGAGTAATCTACAGGTCTAGATTACTGAGGTGTGATCCCTTTCCTCGAAGTTCTTCGACTGTGTGGGCGTCTAGGAACTTTGGAACCAGGAACTCTCCCTCTGCTGATGATAGGCGCCGATTCTCCTCACTCAAAACTTAGGTTTTGAGAATCTCCTCCTCCTTATTTATAAGGAGAAGTGCCGCCCCTATTCCTTGTCCACTAAGTCACGGGCTTTAATTAATTAAAGCCCGGTTTAGTTAATAATTACTGGAACAAATTCTAATTAAATATAATTAGAATTAATCCTAATTATTATAAGGAAAATAATATATAATTATTAAATTAATTATCTAATTCCTTAATTAAGAATAAATCTTAATTAATTAGATATTAATTTACTCCATAATTATATAATTAACCAGAATACAATTATTGAGATCAGATGGACACTAAAAGAGGAAACTGGCGTCCCCTACACTACAGTAGGCGCCACATTAATGGGCTCAAGCCCATAATGCCTCTTTTTAGTCCAAAACTGATATCCCTCAATAATACCTTGAATTCCTTTCCTGAAGAGCTCTTGGGCAACCCCAGGGATCTATGTACCAGACAGAGTTTAGCCTTACCTAATGAAATAACCATGATCAACCCAGAACATTAATTTCATTAGAGCTGTGATGCATTCCACTAAAGAATCACAACTGAATCACCGCTCTGTCCCAATTTGTAGATTGGGGCTGATACTTTATTTAGAGCTATCCCCGTGTTTAATGACTCCGATATCCATTAATTAATTAGAGCTCCTCTGACTGCTCATAATTAATTAACATCTTATTCTCCTCAAGTAGTACCCGTTCACCCCTTATTATTATACCTGAACTTAATCAGCATGCATGACTTGGTATAATAAACCTTGTGAACTCCCTGAGGGAATATCTCTCAACCTAATACGGACACGGTGTCTCGATATAACTAATTAGACATACTATGTGCCCTCATGTTACCCAAGATGCAAGTCATCAGGGATGCTGCGATAGACCCTTAGCTATACAAGTCAAAGTAACAGTGAACAACACATATATCTCTAATAGCATATCAAGATTAAGATCATATCTCTAAATCCCGAGATCTCTAGTTCTTCACCTATTGCTAGGGTCAGTATCAGAAGAACCTTATCTCACTCGATCCTGTCAATACGTTCCACCGTACCAACATAACTAGCGACTGAGACCCGCCACTACCGTTATATTGCAGTCTAAACCGATAGTTTTCCCAAGCTATCTCGACTGTGACACTGTTTATATCTCATAATTATTGTCGAACGCTGCGTGATCTCCCTGACACCCGAGCCGTCCACGTGTTCTAAAACATGAGATATAGGGCTTATTCTTATTAATATATTTATTCAGATAGGTGATTGTTACCAGTGGAATACATGTCATATATACTAAAACACGTTTTTGCTTTAGCTATATACAACAACCCCAACAATCTCCCACTTATACTAAAGTAAAAACTTTTAGTATACCCATGTGTCTATCGGAAACTATATGGCATCACTGTATTTCACATCTTCTCCCACTTATACTGAAAGATTTTACCGTGGGAGGATCACTGAGACAATGCCCACCACGTGCTTCCGAGTTGCCGGCATACTCAATTTAGTGAATAAACCGCCATATAAACATTCCTGCTTTAATGTTCCTTTATACACGCAATATCGCCTTATGGTTACATAAACCAATCGGTACTCCTATGTGTTTTCCCAGGTTGACAAATCCATAGATCTTGCTTCTGCACTTGAAAACTCATGTGAGATTTCTTGCAAGATAGGATTACTACCATTTCACAAAGTAAAGTTTCCAACCATACAGCTGCTTTAGTAGCTCCCACTACATATTTAGCTTGTCATGAAAGAACTCTCATAAACATTTTACTGTTCCAAGATTCTCCAAGGTATGGTTCTCCTTTTCTAAGTGAACACATAGATTTAAGGTCGATTACCTCATTTACCAACACACTCCCCGATTATCTGTGTTCATTAATGAACTATATTTGTTACCTTGCACGCAACAATAGCAAATATCTGACACTTTTTCGATATAATTTATATCGATAACCTAGTCAGAACAGTAACCTACGTAGAATACTTGAATCATGTATACAATCCTTATGGATATACCCTACATTATTCAAATTCTGCGTCTTAAACTGTCCGGATAACCACCACCATTATGTCTGATAATACTCTCACAATGTTGCCAAAGTTAGTGATATCATCACATAATGTACAAGAAAATCACATCTATCATCTTCATTACCATGAGAACTATAACATTTATTGACACGTTCCATAAAACTTGATTTTATGCATGTCATTCCATAAATGCTCCTATTATTCGAATTTCCGCAAGAGTTAGCAAACATTCAGAATAATGTCCTTAATTGATACACATTTGATCCAACATAACCGTTATATCCAAATATTTTCCTGCCAAAAGCCATTGACTTTAAACAGATATTGGATTGTAACTTATGAGGTACAAAAAGTGTTAATATAGAAATATAGAAAACTTTTTCTATATTTTCCATATCAACTTTGTTCTTCCTTTGCACTTTTCATCATGAATCTAAATCCAACAATGAACCTTGCAAATTAACATGGATCGTATCAATTACTTTAACCTTCTCATATAAACTTTCCATGTGGTCGTTTCTTTCCTCATGTACATTTTCCAAGAAACCTAATTTCTTGATGTATATGAAAACGACTTAGTGTTCTATTTCAAAAACACTCCCACTTTAATAAAGATGACCTTGTGCAGAATACTTGTGACTATTCGTTCTTGTACTTCTTGACTTATTGAAATTCCTTGAATGATCCTATCATTTTTGAACATTCGTTCAATAACGATCTTTTTTTTTATCACCTTATCCTTTTAATCTTTTATTGAAACTTTTACTAATCCAACTTATCACCAATCTTAATTCAACTAATTTGCAATTCACACAAATATCCCTTATATCCAATCTTGAGTTAAAATCGGTCATAATGCCAATTTATACTCAAATTGTAAGGTAGAATTATAGATACTTGACATAGTTTAGTAATGTTTCAAAACAAGATGAGAAAAGAGGTGAGAAACAAAGAAACAACTACATTTATCTAATCATATTTGAGATATTCCATGTTACTAGATAATTACTTCTACACATGAATGAAAAACATTTAACAACCAGTGTTAAACTCAAATTAACACAAATGTTAAAACCGAAATCATCCATAAACCAATTCAAAACAAATGTACCGCCAAAACTTGGCACCAATGTAATGAAAAACAGTAAAGTAATGTATCATCCCAAACATCTATCTCAAAACCAAAAGATAAAACAAAGAAACAGAAGTCTTCGAATAATCAGCAACCGCATCAACCATCAATGCTCGCTGACACCAGGACTCGAAGCCGCCCCATCATCCTTTGTGGCATCGCCTACAAAGAAATATATGTAACAAACCATAATTAGTATCCACCAGTTCAATCCGTCCAATAAAGGACTAAACCAATGCTAATATGTTTCACCATGTTACATTTAGAGACATACCTTCATCCATCTTTTGTTTCTTATGTTGCCTCGGAGGTTCCTTTTCGGAATCACGACTCGTTTCACTTTTAGCCCTCACCCTATCGTATATCTTCTTTACCTCTCTCGACCACATGACCACCTTCTTTCTCTCATTGTCGACTTCAAGGAGCTCTTCGAAAAGAGTTTCCAAATCAGTATGGTCGACTTGAGATTTGATGATCTCCATGCGAAGAGTAGTAAAAGAAGCCGATAGAGAAGCCAAGACAATGTCACACTTTACTTGTCCAGAAAGTATGGCGCCATATGTCTCATACGTCTGAAACAGCTCGCGAAATTCCATGACATAACGTTCCATGTCATAATTATCCTCATATTTCTTAGAGGATATTTTCCCAAAAGTCTGGAACCTCAGAATACGGTTTCTTACATCCATAGGAACTATCTTAGAGGAGGTAATGGAATTAAAAACTTGATTGCGTATTGAGGACAAAGACATATCTGAAACCAAATAACATAAGTTGACAGTTAACAACTTATTTAATAAAAATAATTTATGTTATCAATGTTATAACCCTTTGACAAAATAACATTGAACCAACAAACGAGTAGCTCAAAAATTTTATACTTGAGTCACGTAGGGCGACCAGGCAAGCATGAAATTTTCGACCATGACTTCTAGAGCCAGTTTATTTCTCTTATCATCACATGGACCCTTGTGAACTAAAGAAATAATAACCCGTACCTTAACCGGACCCTACTATTTTGAGAAGTGACCTCGTAGGGAGGATTCATCAATTAGTAGCTAAGCTTTAACCATATTATTCACCTAACCGAGTTTATCTACAAGATAACATAGAAAACGAGAACTATGCCGGTATTGTAGATGCCCTCTTAGATTATCTCACTTAAAATTTCCACTAAGGACCGAGTTAGAGCCTGTACGTGCAAGCCACGTAGGGTGGACGTTTACTCGTACAACTCCCACTCTCCTAAAGAATATTCTAAGTTATTGAGAAATTTTACCGCGAATATACGGGCAAGGGGTTCGATATCGTGTAGGCCACGTAGGTGGACGTCTATCCGATTCTAATCCTTGACTTCGTCTAAAACCAAATATGGAGGTCCCCAATTAATTAATTAAAACTAATTGATTTAACCGCTTAGTCTTTTTATTTTCAAAGGGTTTTATGCGATATACGAAGCACGTTGACAATTAAGTCCTACCGCATGATTTCTAAGCGCAAAATCCATGCTATTGACACCTTAGGCATGTTCGTTTCTATTACGCATTTAATAAAAGCAACAATAACATGCAAAACATGCTTTTATCTCATTGCGTAATTTAAATCATCCATAGCATGCATAATTAATTAAATAAATAAATAGGCTGCCGACCGGGAAGGATAAAACCTATCTATTACAATTTAATTAATTAAATCCGAAACAAGCTTCGGTCTTGGAAAGTCTTCACTTGGTCTTCAAGTCCACCTTCCATAATTAGCAAGTAGCTCAAAATGGAATTAGGGCGCGGAATTCCCTATTTCCAAAATGAGACGAGACGAATGATTTTAGGAAACGAATTAGGTTACGAAAACCTAACCGTCAACGATCACACTAAAGTTTCGGAAAACCTTAGCCCTCGTTGAACAACGAGGACCGTTCGTTGAAAAAAAAATGAACATCCCTCGTTCGCTTGCCACGTCACTGACACGTGTCACGACGACATACGTGCGTGCATAACACGCGCCGTCATCATACGTGTCAAACGGGCCGGATCGGGTCGGATCGCGCGTGGGCTGGATGAACGGGCCAGCTGCGTCCTTTGCAGCCCGGCCCGAGCCCAGCCCGGCATCCCGGCCCGATCACCATCATCATCATCGTCTTCATTTCTTTTTCGAACTTCAGCCGCTGCAGCCCGTCCGCCGATAAACCACCGCCGCTGCCGACCGCTCCCACTGGCTCGATGAGCCTCCTGGCACCAAGAGGGCCCCGGCGTCGAGCCACCGCGTGCAGCAACAGCCGGAACAGCCGCAGTAGACGACGGGTCTGCGCGCGGAAAAATTTCGCCGCCGCCCGTCGCCATGGCTGCTGCAACATCCAGTCACCACCTCTGCCGCGATCGTCCGCCGTCCAGCAGCCGCCCAGAAACCACAGCAGCAGCCGCAGCAGTTGGAGCAATCGCAGCAGTCGGAGCAGAAGCCCTCGACGGCGTGCGTGCAGCGAAAAACCCTATCACTGCCGCCGTTGTCCGCCTCCGCCCGCAGCTGTCCGCCATCACCTCCGCTTAGCACCTCTTCCGTCCGCGTTCGCCCGGCATCGACCAGCACCCAGGCGTGAGCCCAGGTGCACGACGCAGCCAGCCCAAGGCTCGAGTAGCCATGCGCGAGCCAGAAACCTAGGGTTTCTGGCCGCCGCTGCTTCCACCGCCTCGGACCGCCGCCGCCTTTGCCCCGGCACTGCCTCAGCCTCCGATCGACGTCGTTAAGCCCTAGGGTTCCGATGTTGATCGATCGAAGAAGCTGCAGCGCCGAGATCGCGGCTGAACGGCTGCTGCCGTCGTTGCCGTGTACGCGCGTGTGTGACACGCGCTTCCACGCGCGTCGTCATCGCCGTCTCTCTCGATTCTCGTGCCTCGTTCTTCAATTTCTTCACTCGATCTCCACCGTACAGAATTTACAAGAAATCGACAAATACAAAGAAATTTACAGAAAAACGAATCATATTCTAATCGGTACCTTATTTCTCACCGATTTGAAAAACAACACGAAAAACCGAATAAAACGGGATCAAAAACAACACACGTTGTTCCCGGACAGCAGCATGCACAGTTTATAGCATAATCGACTCGAATGCATGAACATACATTTAATCCAATTATCACAGAGCCAATTCTAGAACCGTGGCTCTGATACCAGTTGTTGGAACTGCTGCTTGAAAGCATTCCTTTTTCCCACAGGATCTTCGAATTGGATGTGATAATTTAAATGCAACTAAATCATATAATCGAGTTCAGAATATTATACCTCAGATCTGTGCCGACGGAGTAATCTACATGTCTAGATTACTGAGGTGTGATCCCTTTCCTCGAAGTTCTTCGACTGTGTGGGCGTCTAGGAACTTTGGAACCAGGAACTCTCCCTCTGCTGATGATAGGCGCCGATTCTCCTCACTCAAAACTTAGGTTTTGAGAATCTCCTCCTCCTTATTTATAAGGAGAAGTGCCGCCCCTATTCCTTGTCCACTAAGTCACGGACTTTAATTAATTAAAGCCCGGTTTAGTTAATAATTACTGGAACAAATTCTAATTAAATATAATTAGAATTAATCCTAATTATTATAAGGAAAATAATATATAATTATTAAATTAATTATCTAATTCCTTAATTAAGAATAAATCTTAATTAATTAGATATTAATTTATTCCATAATTATATAATTAACGAGAGTACAATTATTGAGATCAGATGGACACTAAAAGAGGAAACTGGCGTCCCCTACACTACAGTAGGCGCCACATTAATGAGCTCAAGCCCATAATGCCTCTTTTTAGTCCAAAACTGATATCCCTCAATAATACCTTGAATTATTTTCCTGAAGAGCTCTTGGGCCACCCCAGGGATCTATGTACCAGACAGAGTTTAGCCTTACCTAATGAAATAACCATGATCAACTCAGAACATTAATTTCATTAGAGCTGTGATGCATTCCACTAAAGAATCACAACTGAATCACCGCTCTGTCCCAATTTGTAGATTGGGGCTGATACTTTATTTAGAGCTATCCCCGTGTTTAATGACTCCGATATCCATTAATTAATTAGAGCTCCTCTGACTGCTCATAATTAATTAACATCTTATTCTCCTCAAGTAGTACCCGTTCACCCCTTATTATTATACCTGAACTTAATCAGCATGCATGACTTGGTATAATAAACCTTGTGAACTCCCTGAGGGGATATCTCTCAACCTAATACGGACGCGGTGTCTCGATATAACTAATTAGACATACTATGTGCCCTCATGTTACCCAAGATGCAAGTTATCAGGGATGCTGCGATAGACCCTTAGCTATACAAGTCAAAGTAACAGTGAACAACACATATATCTCTAATAGCATATCGAGATTAAGATCATATCTCTAAATCCCGAGATCTCTAGTTCTTCACCTATTGCTAGGGTCAGTATCAGAAGAACCTTATCTCACTTGATCTTGTCAATACGTTCCACCGTACCAACATAACTAGCGACTGAGACCCGCCACTACCGTTATATTGCAGTCTAAACCGATAGTTTTCCCAAGCTATCTCGACTGTGACACTGTTTATATCTCATAATTATTGTCGAACGCTGCGTGATCTCCCTGACACCCGAGCCGTCCACGTGTTCTAAAACATGAGATATAGGGCTTATTCTTATTAATATATTTATTCAGATAGGTGATTGTTACCAGTGGAATACATGTCATATATACTAAAACACGTTTTTGCTTTAGCTATATACAACAACCCCAACAGATACTCTATACCCCTCTCCCTTCTTCGTACAAGGTGCCGCCGGTGAAGCCGTACAACGGATTGTGTGACCCACAGAACTTCCTTTCCCAATTTCAATACAGCATGCTCAATCAAGGGCTCAGTGACGACATCTACATGTGCAAAGTGTTCCTAGAGCTGTTGGTTGATAATGCTCGCATGTGGTTCGATAGCCTACCACATCGGAGTATCAACTCCTATGATGAGCTGATACAGGCCTTCGAGCGAAGATTTTTCCAAAAGGCCGAACCCAAAACCACTGCGGCACACCTACTCACCATAAGGCAGAAGCGAGGTGAATCTATTATCGACTTTATGACCCGATTTAACGAAGAAAGTCTAAAAGTCGATCGTTTAACTGACGAGGTCCTCATCTCAGCCTTCCAGAATGTTATCCAGTCGGGCACCCTATATAAGGAACTCGTAAGGAACGAGCCTCGTACTGCGAGGCAATTGTGGAATATCACCGATCAGTTCGCAAAAGCTGACAAAGCCAACAGGCGCAAGCGCGAAGCTGATAAGGCCGAACCGACGGACCGGAAGGAAGATCGTAATGGCTGAGGTCAAGGCCGCCGAAGCGCCTTCGACAGACTCCAGCGGGCACCAGTTGAATCCCGACTTAGACCTCGGCAGAACCAGGAAAATAGCCAGTTCACACCGTTGACGAGGCCGAGGACAGAAATCTATGAGCTGGACGCTAACATGTTCGAGAAGCCTCAGCCCATGTCACGAGGAGGGTCGAAACGCCGATCCACAAACAAGTATTGCCACTTTCATGAGGATTACGGCCATGACACGGAGGACTGCAGGAACCTGGCTGAAGATATCGAGCACTTGGTGCGTGACGGTACCCTTAAAAAGTACCAAAGTCACGGCCAATACGAAGCCCGACCTCAGGGCAAGGGAAAGTGCAAGAACAGAGGGGGCAATAACTGTGGCCCCCATGTGGATAAGAAGCCGAAGCGCGAGGATGAAGACGAAGACGAGGACCAACCTCAGTTCGACGGAATCATCACAGCCATCACCGGGCTCCCGCAAGGAGCCACGGAGTCATCACTTAAGGCCGAGGCCCGAAGTCCCCAGACTGATGAACTTTCACAAAAAAGGTTCAAAAAGGACGAGGCCATTACATTCTCTGAGAGAGATCCAGTGCCGTCGACCATTCCTCACCAAGACGCCATTGTGACTGATCGAGGCTGTGGTAGCCAACAAACTCGTTCAACGAGTATTTATCGACAGTGGAGCCTCGGTAAGCGTACTCTTTAAGGATTGCTTCGAGAAGGTAGGGGTCGAAGAGGCGCGCCTCACCCAGGCCCCGATCCCCCTAAAAACTAGGGGTGAACATTCAGTTATTTGGTTTGGTTTTACCTAAAAATATATCCAAACCAAATAACAAAAAATTAAAAATTACATCCAAACCAAACCAAAATTATTTCTGAAACCGAACCGAATCAACCAAAATAAATATTTAGATATTTTGGTTAATTCGGTTTGTCCAATTTTTTTTCCATTTCTTTTGAATACTAAATATGATATCATTCCGCTACCAATAATTCATAAAATCAAAATAATACAAGTATAAGATTTCGAGTCAAACAATAGACACCTCGGGTGCTTGTGTGTGTGAGTATGTGTATTATTTGCCTGATCAAAATATATATATATATATATATATATTATATCAAAAGAATAACAATAAATAAATTCAACATTAAACAAAAAACTTGACAAGTACATACGTTGCGATCGTTGTAAAAAATTAAAAAATAACCAAATCATCCAAAATCAACAATATAAGAAGTTTTCAGTGTTCAAAAAGTCACAAAACACCAATACTAAATATGAAAATAAGAAGATTAAGAGTGACAAATTTTAGGAAATACTATAAACATATACGATTAAAATTTTAGTAGTATATAAATATTATTAATTCAAATATTATAATTTGGTTTTTGTTTTGGTTTTGAGAAAATAAAACCAATCTAAACCGAAAAACTAAAAAAATAATTAATTTTAAACCGAATTAACTAAATTAACCAAACTAACCGAACCAAATTAAATATTTTGGTTTGGTTCGGTTTGGTTTTCGGTTTTTGGATTAATTTGTTCACCCTTACTAAAAAGCTTCGTCCAGCAAGATACGCAAACAGAGGGAATCATTCAACTCCCCGTTACAGTGGGGAAATATCCATTGTCCTCCACTAAAGTGATAAACTTCTTCGTCGTGAAGGCCAACTCTCCCTACAACATCATTCTAGGAAGAGATTGGTTGGTGGGCTGTGAAAGCGATCTGCTCGGCATACCACTTGACGATCAAAATCCCATCCAAGGGCGGGGTGATTGTAATTCGAGGTGATCAGAAGCGAGCCAAAGAGTGCATGCAGATCGCCCTACGAGGTGTTGGAACACCTCAGCACCCACAAGCATAGCAACCGTAGAAACCCGAGGAGTTGGAGCTGGATAAGGCATCTGTATTTGACGAGCCAGTAGAAAACGTCGCACTCTACGAAGACGACCTCTCTAAGGTCGTCAAAGTAGGTTTTGCGGGCGGAACCGAACTCCGAAAGCAGATCGTCCAACTTCTTCGGGAATATAGAGATGTCTTTGCTTGGTCACCACTTGACATGACCGGGGTGGCACCAAGTATCATCACACACCGGCTGAACATCGACCCAGGAGTAAAACCAGTTCGGCAAAAGCAGCGAGTGTTCGCAGCAGAGCGGAACTAAGTCATCTATGACGAAGTGCGTCAACTCTTGAAAGCACAGATACTCTTCGAGGTCAAATATCCGACGTGGATAGCGAATCTTGTGATGGTCAAAAAGCAAGGAGGAGGGTGGCGGATGTGTATCTACTACACCGATCTCAACAAACACTGCCTCAATGACTGCTATCCCCTCCCCAACATTGACAAGAAAGTCAAAGCCCTCATCGGCCATAAAGTCTTCAGCTTCCTAGATCTGTACAAAGGGTACCACCAAGTCCTCATGAGTGATGAGGATGCGCCAAAAACAGCTTTCATTACAGACTTCGGCGTTTATGCATACAAGAAGATGCCTTTCGGACTCAAGAATGCTGGAGCGACCTATCAAAGAATGGTCGACAAAATATTCGAGCCTCACATAGGCAAGAACGTAGAGGTGTATGTGGACGACATCGTCGTCAAAAGTAAAGAACCGACTACTTGTGTTGACGACCTCAAGCTCGTCTTTGGCCTCCTTCGCAAGGTGAACCTTAAGCTAAACCCTGAGAAGTGTACCTTCATGGTCTGATCAGAAAAATTCTGGGGTGCTGGGTTTCTAAAGAAAGGTTGAAAGCCAATCCATCCAAAGTCTGAGCCATCCAAGAGATGAAAGTGCCAAAGACCATTCATGATGTGCACAAATTGACAGGCTACTTGGCCGTGCTAAGTCGTTTCTTGTCTAAAGCCGCCGAAAAACAACTCCCTTTCTTCAAGATTTTGAGAAAGGCATCGGATTTCGAATGGAAAGACAAGCACAGGTCGGCATTCGAGGACCTCAAGAAGTACCTGGCTAATCTCCCGACTTTATCCGTTCCAAAGGAGGGAAAAGTCCTTTCCCTATACCTCGCAGCTTTGGATGAGGCCATAAGCGCGGTGCTAGTTTGGGAGGAAGGACGTCGTCAGCTGCCTGTCTACTTCATCAGCCGAGCACTGAAAGGGCCGGAGACGAGGTACCAACCACTTGAGAAAGTTGCGCTCGCATTGGTAAATGCTGCAAGGAGATTGCGACCTTACTTTTATGCGCACTCCATACAAGTCCTGACCGACCTGCCACTCCGACAAGTGATGACCAAACCAGAATCGTTGGAAAGGATTGCAAAGTGGGCAGTCGAGCTCGGCGAGCACACCATATCTTTTTGCCCACGTCAAGCCATCAAAGGTCAAGCCTTAGCGGATTTCTAGTAGAGGCAAAATTTACAGAAGTGCCAAAGCCGACCGAATCCTCCCCAAGCAAAACCGATGTCGAAGCTCTGACCGAACCACCAAAAGATTGCTGGAAAGTGATGAGACGGGACCTAGCATTGAAGAAATCAATCGGGACTTGCAGCTCGGGGAACCAGTGACGAGATCAAGAGCCAAGAAGCTGCAAGGATATTTGCAATGCTACATTCCGAAGAGATTGGAAGATGAAGGAACCGGATGTCATCATTACAAATTGGTGAATTTTACAAGTGTAGAAGATGATATTTCGGAGGCCCATTAAGAGGAAACGAAACTGAACTTATAATTATTTTATTTTAGGCTCAATTATCACAATATGTTTAGGTGATTAATTGACCCGTTTTTCTAAGGCCCATTGCTTAGTATTTTCGGCCCTCTTAGATTAGTATTTATGTTTAATTTTCATTCATACTCTTCAGACTTGATTGAATGAATGTAACGTCCCGCATTTTCTATGTATTAAATTCCTAGTTAAGAAATAAATTACAACTCTTAGTTAGTGAACTACGTTCCAAATCAATACATATCCTGATTAAAGAATTCTCGAGTAGAATTAAGTTTAGACTTAATCTCTAATTACTCGTTACTCATCGCCGAATAATCGAGTAGATGCTTGATCAAATTCTTGGATTAAGTACTTATGTTTTTATCCAAATATTCTTAGCTAAGAATAAACAAGTTAGGTATATTTTCGATTTACTAATGACAAGAGCTTTATCGATTTTATTTTGGGCTAGGCCCGTTAGCAAATAAATTCAGAATTGGGCCAAGCCCAATTATTTGAATAATTCGTATACTGCGAGAATAAGGATTGAAATGAAATATTTATTCATACTAAGAAATATATGTATGTATCACAGCAAGCTATTACGAAAATGAGAGTTTATAAAATATTACACTTTAGTCAAAGATTGTAGGCTGCATACATAGTACCCGTGAAAAAATGAATACGTTAAAATTATATTTTAAAACTCGTACTAGGTTTCGGTGGAAAAGCGTGTCGAACAATCAAAAAGCAAAGAGGATTAATGTAATGGGATGGAGGTAGTACATCTAAGAAACTCATGCAGATGCACGTAGGGTGATCTCTTGTCTGCAAATCCTTCATAAATCCCTTGACTTGAGGAACTCCACCATGCTAAAAGCTTGATGTACAGTTGCAGTTGCAGAGATCATATCACCCCATCACTTCAAGTTGAGACCACACCCCTATCCTCAGCTATATAAGGACAGCCCAAACACTCTTTCCCTGCACATTTTCATACACTTAACCATTAGAAAGAGAGTAAGAAAGTAAGGAAACTGAGGGGTGAAAAAATTAGGAAGAGAGGAGGGAAGCTAGCAACCACAGCATACTCGATTCAAGGTAATAGCACAACCATTTCAAGCATTAAACTGAGTGGTTATTCAGCCATAGAACATAGGAAACAAGCATGCTCACTTCTCTAAAATCCAACTCTCAAAAACTCAACCAACATGCTTATGAAATTTCTTAATTAGCTACCATTCAGCCTATGATCATTCTATTCAAGGAAAGAGCACAAACAAATGAAGTATGCTAAGACACGAAACTACGACCATAAACAAAGCATGATACCCTTTTTCATTTGTTATTTCCTATTGAATCAACATAAGTATGAAGCAATCAAGAAACCACAAACACATTCTCCTACATAAACAAATAACTCTTAATAAGTATGAAACCTAACTTAGAGAGATTGGAGAGATTAACCTCCGTCGAAGCCGCAGCCTCGACGGCGAAGTCGCCACAGCGAAGGCGCCGATCGGACGCAGCAACGGGAATCGATCATCCATCATACGAACCTACAGATATTAAGAAGAGAATTCAGCATTGAACAACAATAATCGAACCTAAGAACTAGAACAAAACAAAAATTTCAATCTTATAAAAACTAAAACTAGATGATAATAACAGAAAACTCGTTCATAATCGGGACGAATATCCCCTACTCCTTTCGGAGTAGGGCTTTTAATTTTGGGGCCGCAGCCGCAGGAGTTGTGCACGCCGGATGACTCATCGGGACAGAAGCGACCTCACCGGTGAGAATCGACGGATGGCACCTCGGCGACACCATCTCACTGCGACCGCAGAGCTGTCGGCACCCCGAGCCGGCACGCCGCACTAAAAAAAAAATTCAAGAACGGAGCTTTCCCCAAAATCGAAGGTTAAAGTTTCGATTTAGGGCAAATTCACCACCGACGAAGAAAGAGACAGCTGTGAACGACGGCGGCCCCATGAACTCAGGTCGCCGGCAAAATCAACGGAGAAGATGATGAGAGTCGAGAGAGAGAGAGAGAGAGAGAGAGGAAGAGACGGGAATCGCAGAGTGAGAGAAGAGAGGGGGTCGGTCGAAGAGAAGAAGAAAAGGGGGCTGGGGGTTAGAAAATTTTGTGGTTGTTTATTCTTCATCTTCCGGGTCGGGTTCCGGGTCAGGAGCGGGTCATGGGTCAGCGGGCTGGGCTGGGCTAGAAGCTGGACCGGGCCAAATCAATTGGGCCGATACTATTAATTGCATGGGCCGAGAATTTTTACTACAGTAGGCCGAATTAATTTAGCCAATTAATTTATCAACTCCACACTTAATTAATTGTGTGGATTAAGATACCACTAATTAAATTATTATTTTTACATCCACTTTTAATAATAAGAGATTAATAATTCTTAATCGTATTATTTGTGAGTAAAGAATTAACTTATAGTAATAATTTATTAACTAAGAGTTAATACTCAGAATAACCGATTAAGCTAATCAGTTAGAATTAATTGTTGAGAAGCTTCTCAATTAATATTAATTTTCGTGTTAACAATAAATCAATTATTGATTTATTAAAGGACAGTTACATAAACCGTTCATGTAACGGAATTTATAACCTCAGCTAGATAACAGTAACCATGTTACTGGAATTAGAGAAATTTCCGATCAGATTAAAGTTAGTATCTTAGATAAGATTTATTCGTTACGAACACGAATCTTATCTCGATTTTCAAATCAAAGGTTACACGAAGGAGGAACAGTAGCTGAGATGGAGAACGTCTAGCAACGGTTCGGAAGAGCAGGCGAGGTGGGCTTTCTATAAAATAAAATCATGTTTTATTAGATGTTAACTCTTTTACAATGTCATGCCATAAAATGTTTCAGTTTTGTATGATGCCTATCTGTTAAACGCCGCAAGGCCAGTTAATAATCGAATTCGGATCCTTGTGTGATCAGATATCATACTCGGATTAGTGTACACATCGATCGTGTCATTGCAGATAGTGACCGATCAAGTGACCGAGTGAGGTGGCCACCTCCTCGGGCACAACAACTCAGATATGGTGGATTACTAAAGAATATAGACTGCGCAGTCACTTTTAAGATCACAACAGTTTTGTAAACATAGGCCTTTCCGTAAAACCTATGATTCACTGTTTATATGGCTTGGCAATAAATAAATATTTTGGGCACGTGTCCACTGAGTACTTTGTACTCATGCCCTGTATATTATTTCCGATGTGCAGGTTGAGCGAAGGGTGAAGCGAAGTGACCAGCGCGGATCTTTTGTCAAGTAGATTAGGACTGAATACTCTTGGTAGCATATGTCTTCATACATATGTTCTAAAAACATTCCGCTGCGTACCTTCAGTTTATTCTATGCTCTTTAAGTTGGTTTGTAATTAAGTCAGAATCGTGACATAACCTTTTGGAGGAAATCAGTTGATTACGCCGTCTCGGTAAATTCGTAAAGTCTGAAATTCCATGTTAATGCAGAAATTCTTGTGATATTTTCCCCTTTCATTCCAAAATTCATATATATTTTTCGTAGTCACGAATTTACCAAACTAAGCTATCGATTAGCGAAGTGCGGTCGTGACAATGAAAAACAGCTTTAACGCTATTCTCCTGTCTCACAAAAACTGAAGGTTCTTGGTAGGGTTTGTTGTTGGCAACTTCAAACTTGAATTCAAATGACTCATTCGTGATATCTCGTAGTATCCGGGTTAGTTCGTGATAATTGCGTTTCGGATCCTTGTAGATTCGGGGTTCAATTCTGGTAATTTTCATCCCTTGTTCATTCGAATTTCGTTATTCCATTGTTTGATTTTCGTTCTCAGACATTCATCATCTTTCATATATCACAAATATCCATTCCCCATCATTCATATAACCATCCAATCCCAGAAAACCCTTAGATTAATTCTAGATCCGTTTTTGAGCCCTAAAATTGTCCCGAAAATAACCTACCGTGCCAAATAAAAAACTAATCGTGCGTTTTTTTTGAATTTTGGATATGTTCTTCATAACCCTAATTCGTGACTTGTGTTAAAATTTGAGCTTAATCAGACTTGAATAGCTTAGGTTTCTGACGACGCCTATTCAGTGTATTTTTGGTAGGTTTTGAGTATAATTGGATAGATCGAATATAGATCGGAAATCTTTGGGGATCTAATTCAGTTCATAGTATAATTAGAAGTCTTATTTTCAGTTGTATTTGTGGGTTGAATCCTTTCGTAACTGACGTTGTTCGGGTCCTTAGCTTCCGCGTATATTGTGCTCGCATCAGAAAGTCTACGTGGACGGGGCGTCGGGACATTCGGGAAGCGGAGCAGGCGTCATACTCCTTAGCCCAGAAGGACAAGAGACCACTTATGCACTTCGGTTCGACTTCCCAACAACAAATAACGAGGTGGAGTACGAAGCTCTAATCGCCGGACTTTATTTAGCTCAGACCCTCCAGATACGAGCTGTTCAAGTCCACAGCGACTCTCAAGTCATAGTGAGCCATATGCTAGGAAAATACGAGGCTAAAGGCGAAAGGATGAAAAATTACCTCCACAAAGCCAAGAGTTTGCAACAAGGCTTCTCACATTTCGAGTTGGTTCGAATTCCAAGGGGGGAAAACAACCGAGCCGATGCTTTAAGCAAATTAGCGTCATCATCTACAAGCTCTCCCATGGAAGAAGTCAAGTGCCGAAGCATAGATGAAGCAGAGGTCAACCTAGTAATTGAGGACGAGCCGAACTGGATGACCCCCTTTCGAGCATATTTGGAGAAGGGCAAACTACCCAGTGATAAGCTCGAAGCTAGGAAGATCTTAAGCAAGTCTCCGAAGTACACTCTAGAGCAAGGAGTACTGTACAGAAGATCATATCTTCAGCCTCTTCTAAGATGCGTTGGGCCAAACCAAGCGGACTACGCATTGCGAGAAGTGCATGAGGGATCGTGCGGAAGTCACATCGGAGCTCGAGCATTGTCAAAGAAGGTAATGAGATGGGGATACTACTGGCCCACAATGTTCCAAGATGCAGTCGACCTCGTCAGGAAGTGTCCGAAATGCCAAATTCATGGGACAGTGCCGAGGCTACCCCAAACTGACCTCACAAGCATGCAAAGCCCGTGGCCGTTCATGCAATGGGGGATAGACATCGTCGGCCCATTAGACAAAGCTCCCGGACAGCTCCAGTTCCTCATTGTAGCCATCGACTATTTCACTAAGTTGGTCGAAGCTGAACCCTTGGCAAAGATCACGAGCAAGAATGCCCTCAACTTCATCTGGAAGAACGTGGTTTGCCGTTTCGGTGTACCTCACATCCTAGTCTCGGATAATGGGACACAGTTCACAGACAGGACATTCAGGGAATGGTGTGAAGGGCTTCATATTCAACAGAAGTTCACTTCGGTAGCTCATCCTCAAGCAAATAGCCAAACCGAAGTCACCAACCGGACTATCGTCAAGGGACTCAAAACTCGCCTAGATAAAGCCAAAGGAGATTGGGCAGCGAACTTACCCCAAGTCCTATGGTCATACCGAACAACTCCCCGGACCTCGAACGGTGAAACGCCCTATAGTTTGGTGTACGGAACCGAAGCAGTGATCCCGGTAGAGATAGGCCTGCCGAGCCCCCGCACTATCAACTTCTCAACCGAAGACAATGAAGAAGGCCTCCGAACCAATCTGGATTTGTTAGAAGAGAAGCGAGAGCTCGCCTACATAAGGGAAGCCAAGTACAAGCAATAAGTAGTTCGGTACTACAACCAAAGAGTAAAGTATTAGCAATTCCAAGTAGGCGACCTCGTACTTCGAAATAACGAGGTCAGTAAAGCGGAAAGGCTCGGCAAGTTGGAAGCCACATGGGAAGGACCGTACCGAGTTGAAGAAGTCCTTGGCAAAGGGTCGTACAAGCTCGTCCACTTATCTGGTGAGCCAATACCCCGTACATGGCACATTACTCATTTAAAGAGATACTTTGCATAAGTGGCTGAGAGTAATGTTTAAGTCCATTTAGTTTGTCTAGGTTGCGAGTCAGGTCGTTTTATGATTTTTGTTCTTTTTCGAACTGCAATTTTTCTATTAATAAATTCTTTATTTTTCCTTTAATTTGTTTGGTCTTGCATATCTCATTTTGCATTTATGAATATTACTACTCTACTTATGCATATTATCTCGTCCTTTTCATTTAAAACCCTGACGAGGGTAACTTAATATCCTTTAAAGGATAAATAAACTCCATAACCGGAGTGACATCCAAACGCGCGTAAGGGGACCACCCCTATCAATAAATTTGACAAATAAGGAACCTCGAGCCTACTCTCGTTAAAAACAAGGACGAGCTATGTAATATCCCGAATTATTTATTTATTTATTTAATTAAGGTAATTAAATTAAGTCTCATATAATTTTATTTAGGTAATATAGTACAATAGAATAATTCTAAACTCAAATAATTTTGTGTAATTATTTTTATGGTCGATCTTATGCGTAAAAAGAAATGTATAATTAATATAAATAGCTTTATTAGTATACTTATTAGATTTAAGTGTTAAGTTTACACAAAGATATGATTTAGTATATATATATACATATAATGTATTACTACGTATAGTAGTATATATATAAGTTTCATTGAATATATATATAATATATCTATCTACGTATTTAGTTTTATAATATACTATTATAAATGTGTGTATTATTTTATCTACAGTAAGTATTATATACATATAAAACTATATGCGTATATAGCTACTTGCATAATTAGTCAAATAATATATGTGCATGAATATACATAGAAGGTAGAATTATCCGAATAATATAGATAAATAATACGTAGCTAATATATGGATGAGTATTAGTCAGCCATGCACACTTGTGCATTCACTTTTACGTGGCCGACAATCATTTAATTAGATTGGTGACAAATCTCGTATAGCCTAGTGACTAACGTAGGCTATAGGCATGATGCAACAGCTTACCTTTTCCTATAAATACTGAACGCGAGCTCCCAAATTTCTCCATCTCTAAGCTTGAACTACTATGACCCCTCCTCTATTATTCTCTATTAGTTCCTAGGAAAATACTGTCTATCCTATTTTAGAAAATAAGTTTCGAAGGAGTAATCTTTTGTTAAGGATCTACGGAAGGAAGATTATAGCTCATTGACTACTCTCTAGATTTGCTTCAGGTTATTAGGTGGGGCTTTATTCTTGCAAATTATTATTTGAGTTAGTAAGCTCTGATAAAATGGGATTATCAATGAAAATGTTTTAATGTGTTATTACATGTTTAATGCTCTTATAATGTATGCGATCGGGTCTTTCGGTTGGTCTCACACACTAACCGGGAGGCTGTGCACACAGTTAGAAATCATTGGGTTGATCACCAATTGATTCTAACTTCAAGGGGAGAATCTCTGGATAAAGTATTCCATTGCCTCCAAATTATGGCTCCATCATGAAAAGGGATCCGGTTGTGGCAATGTCCCGGGATTAGTATAAGAGTAACATGGTAATACACATGTGCGCACAATCATGAAAATCGAGGTTTGGTATGCATGGAAGTAAATTTAATTTCAAAACCCTTCTATGTATACTTTATTATCATGAATATTCTTTTTATGACAAAATGTTTTGGGCACAAGTCCACTGGGTACATTAGTACTTAGCCCTGCAATTCCTTTCCAAATGTTTTGCAGATTAGGGAGCTAGTGGAGCAGACGAAGCTGGAGATGACTGTTGTTGTTGCTGTATAAAGGAATAAAGGCTTCCGCTACGCCTATAAATAAAGTTCATCTCCCTATATATAATATCCTAAGTTAATTTCGTATTTTGATATAAAATCTCTACGTTCCTCTTACACCATTGATTATATATATATATATATATATATATATATATATATATATATACGGGTATTCAGACAAGTCGGCCAGCATGGGTTGTTTGGCTTAGCCAACCCCATAGTTTGAGTTGTATGTCCCGATCCCGTATTTTATTATTTATGTCTACGGGTATTCAGACATAGGCAGCCGGTACGAGTGGTATGGTTTTTCTTATTACCTACCTCGTAGTTCGTGCTGTGCGTCCCGATCCCGTATTTAATTTCTTAATAAATAATATTATATTATCCCAAGCCATGAGCCCCTTTCTATCCCCGCTTCTTAATTCCAACCCCTTGCCACGTCCCGGCACACGTGCCTTCCCTCGGGAACTGGGGCGTGACATAATGGTATCAAAGCAATTCACCGCTCTGAAATCGTTTTCTTTTTATTTTAGAATTAGAATTGTATTTTCAATTCTTTAAAGGAAAGCACAACAACAACAACAACTCTCAAGCTCGCTGCTGCACCAGACTCCAAAAAGAGAAAGAGAGGGAGGTAAAAGATTTTATTTTATGAGCATGCATGAAAGTAAAGGGGTCATGATTCATGTTATAGTTATGTTTGGGACAATTGAACCCAAGTAACTCATGTGTAAATGGTTCATGTTATACAATGTGAGTTTAAAGATTTGTTATCAAGGATAAATCAGGAATATACAAGTAGGTCGGAAAATGGTCACACATGGTTATACATAGTTTTTGAACTATTGTTATATACATGACATATTAAGTTACAGGTATTGTAAGATGAATCCAAGAAGACAGTGGGTAAACCGTTATGTATTAGAGGATTACAAAAACCAATTCAGAAGTTGCGAAAGGATTCCTAATGAATCAGTAGGAGAATTTGTCGGGCGTTTGACAACGCTTTACACTAATGCAAAACTAGGAGGGATCAGTGAAGTCGAAGCCGTTCGTAAAATGATTCTGCAACTACCTGCTCAGTGGAGCGAGTGAGCAGAATACCTTAGATCAGAGATATGTGTAAGAGATCCAGTTACAGATGCGGAGATACTCGATTTCTCAAAGTTTGTTCACCTGATCTTTACAAAATGGATCATGTTAGGATCTCCAATTCAAACTGATATTGTTAGTACGCCAGCACCACCACCTTCATTTCCCCCTACAGTAGGTAGGAACGATGATGAGGCGGGTCCATCTAGAGTTAGAGTTCGGACGGAGACACCCCCACCAGGTTTTGAGCAACGAGAAACGGTTGCATCACCAACACCAAGAGTAGAAAATGGAAGAGGACCTACCATAAAAGCCTGGATGCAAACTATAGCACCAACTGATCGTATAAGGATAAATATTAGTGAAGTTGCAAATGATCACTCAAACTCAGATCCAGATAAAGATGGGAGCCACCAGGGCTCATTTCAGGACAGTTCTTAGATGAAGAGAATCGAAGAAAATTATATAATATATTACTAACGTATGTTGCAGGAGAAGTCAGAAATTTTGGTGTGGGCATTTTACGAGCCATTCTGACTTCATATCTTTTGACTAATATATATGTTGCTTGTTTTAAAAAGTCCTTTAAGAAGGCATACACCTGTTTTGATAGATGGAGGCATATGTATATTATGTAAAATATATTTGAATAGATGTATGTTGTTTAATATTTACCCACAACATGCCTTTATCATAACCTTTTATTTCTCAACAAACCATATTAACAAAAGTTATGATACAGAAATGGAACCAGCAAGAAATGGACACCATGAGGCAACCCTAGAATGTGAGGAACGAGTAGAGCCCCAATCTATTGTTAGGATCGATGAGTGTTTTCGTAGACAAAATCCACCTACCTTTAATGGATTTGGTGACCCAACTGCTGCTGAAAACTGGATCAGATCGATGGAGAAAATTTTCGACTATATCGATTGTGGAGACAAGAACCGACTAACTTTAGCAACTCATCAACTGGTGGGTGAAGCTGACTTCTGGTGGGAGTCGGTAAAACGGACTATAACTCCGGAGCAGTGGGATGAATATACTTGGGGAGATTTCAAAAAGGAACTATGTGGAAAATATATACCAGGTTGTTATCAACAACAAAAGCAGAACGAGTTTTGGAATCTCAAACAGGGAAGGAGGACGGTCATGGAATATGACCAACTGTTTAACCAACTGTCATGTTATGCTCCACATTTGGTGAATACTGATGCAAGTCGTGCCGACAGATTTCGACGAGGCTTACGTCACGAGATAGGGGTTTCCTTAGCCAGCCACGGACCACTTACATATGCTCAGATACTAAGCAGAGCTATGGATATAGAATCTATGCTTCCAAGAGAGAGGGCACCCGAGCATGTACCAAACCAAGCCAATAAGAAAAGAAAATGGGAAGAAAAGAATTCAGGAAGTTTCAACGGAAAACAACCATGGAGGGGATATCCTCAACAATTCCAACAGCCAGGGCAAAACAAACTGCTTTGTCGTATCTGTCAAAAGTACCATTTTGGGGAATGCAGAAAAGGCACCAATGATTGTTTTAGGTGCAAAAGGCCAGGACACTTTTCCCGTAATTGTCCTTTTTCCGACGGAAACCAGGGAATGCCAAGATTCCAACCTTTACCGCCGCCACCTCCACCTCCACGGATGAATCAGGGATATCAGAAGCCGATGCCTAAACCTCTTCAACAAGTTAGGGCGTACGCCATAAACCAGGAGCAAGCAGCCAAAGCACCTGAGAACCTTGCAGGTATGATTTACCTAAACAACATACCTATCTTAGCATTATTTGATACCGGAGCATCACATTCTTTCATTTCACAAATTATATGTGATATCCTAGACTTGAGACCTAGAAAAATAGATCAAGCCCTACAAATAACCATTCCGTCAGGAAAAACCATGTTATCAGAAAAAGCCTTTGAGAATCAAGAAATTAAAATCGCTGAACAGATTTTTGTAGCAGACTTGTACGTCATATCCATGAAAGAATTTGACATAATATTAGGAATGGATTGGCTAGAGAAGAATGGGGCAACAATTGATTGCAAGGAGAGAGAAGTTTATTTCCAAGGAAATGATGAAGATAGAGTAAGTCTCCATGGCACAAGAAGTGGTGCGAGAGTACCAATCGTCTCAGTAATAAAAGCTGCGTCAATTATGCGAAAGGGGAATTGTCAAGCTTTCTGGGTTACTTTGAAAGAACAACCTCAAAAGGAGAAAGAGATTGACACAGTACCCGTTGTACAGGAATATGAAGATGTATTTCCTGCGGACTTACCTGGATTACCCCTAGATAGACAAGTTGAGTTCTCGATTGATCTAGAACCAGGAGCTGCACCAATTTCCAAAGCACCCTACCGGATGGCTCCAAAAGAATTACAGGAGCTGAAAGTTCAACTACAAGAGCTGTTAGACCTGGGTTTCATACAACCCAGTGTATCGCCATGGGGAGCACCAGTACTCTTTGTAAAGAAAAAAGATGGGAGTTTAAGGATGTGCATCGACTATAGGGAATTGAACAAGCTCACAATCAAAAATAGGTATCCACTGCCAAGGATAGACGATCTCTTTGACCAGCTGAAAGAAGCATCCATATTCTCGAAAATTGATCTTCGATCTGGATATCATCAACTTAAAGTGAGAAAAGAAGACATCCCAAAGACGGCATTCCGAACCAGATACGGACACTACGAGTTCACCGTTATGCCATTCGGATTGACTAATGCCCCAGCAATATTCATGGATCTAATGAATCGGATTTTTCATCAATATCTAGATGGTTTTGTCCTTGTCTTCATTGATGACATTCTAATATACTCAAAAAGTGAAAGCCAACACGAAGAACACCTACGTATCGTACTAGAAACATTACGTGCAGAGAAGTTATACGCCAAATTCAGCAAGTGTGAATTCTGGTTGAAGGAAGTTATGTTTTTAGGCCACATCGTCTCAGCAGAAGGCATTAAAGTCGACCCTGCAAAAGTGGAAGCAGTCAACGGATGGAAGACCCCAACAAATGCTAACGAAATACGGAGTTTTCTTGGTTTAGCAGGTTATTACAGGAGATTCATTGAAGGATTCTCCAAATTGGCTAAACCAATGACGCAATTACTCAAGAAGGGAATTAAGTACACCTGGACTGAAGATTGCGAATGAAGTTTTCAGGAGCTGAAAAAGAGACTGACCACCGCCCCAGTGTTAGCAATTCCTGAGAGCAACGAAAGATTCACCGTATTCACTGATGCGTCAAAACAAGGTCTAGGATGCGTGCTAATGCAAAACAAGAAAGTGATAGCATATGCTTCGCGACAATTGAAACCTCACGAGTTAAACTACCCTACTCATGATTTGGAACTAGCAGCAGTTGTCCATGCATTAAAAATCTGGAGGCACCAGCCTCTATGGAGTTAAGTGTGAAATCTTCACTGACCACAAGAGCTTAAAGTATTTTTTCGAGCAGAAGGAGTTAAACATGAGACAGAGAAGATGGCTGGAGTTGGTTAAAGACTACGATTGTACCATCAACTATCATCCTGGAAAAGCCAATGTAGTAGCTGATGCCCTTAGTCGGAAAAGCCAAGGAAAATTAGGATATTTGATCACGGAACAAGAAAAACTTATTCGAGAATTCGCCGCTCTCGAACTACAAGTGGTATGCCTGCCAGAAACAGTGTCAAGTTACATAGCAGCAATAATGGCTAAACCAGATTTACGAGAGAAAATCATTAAAGCTCAGAAGAAAGATGAATTCTTAGATAAAATGCATTCAAAGGTTGAAACGGGAGAAGCCAAGGGATTTTCAGAAGGATTCGCAATTGCAAAAGATGGAGCTCTTATGTATAAGGAGAGATTGTGCAGTTCCAAGAAACGATGAGTTGAAAAATGAGATTATGAGTGAAGCTCATGATACACCATACACCGCCCACCCTGGAAGCACAAAAATGTATATGGATTTACGTCGAAACTTTTGGTGGGAGGCCATGAAGAAAAACATAGCATCATTTGTGGAACGATGCCTTGCATGCCAACAAGTAAAAGCATTACACCAACGACCATATGGAGCGTTACAACCACTGCCAATTCCAGAGTGGAAATGGGAACATATCAATATGGATTTCGTGGTGAGACTTCCAAAGTCAACGCGAGGGAATACAACTATCTGGGTCATAGTGGATCAACTGACAAAATCAGCCCACTTCCTACCAATGAAGATGCCTTTAGGATTAGATAAGTTAGCTCATCTTTATGTTAAAGAGGTAGTTCGTCTACACGGAATTCCTGTATCGATTACGTCAGATCGAGATACGAGATTTACATCAAAATTTTGGAGAAGCCTACAGGAAGCAATGGGAACTCAATTGAACTTCAGCACCGCTTTCCACCCTCAGACAGATGGACAGTCTGAAAGAACGATACAAGTTCTAGAAGATATGCTTCGAGCGGTTGTCACAGATCGTGGTGACAACTGGGAGGATGTTTTACCACTTGTAGAATTTGCCTATAACAATAGTTATCAGGCAACTATACGGATGGCACCGTACGAAGCCTTATACGGACGGAAGTGTAGATCGCCACTTTATTGGAATGAAGTTGGCGAAAGGAAACTATTAGGTCCAGACTAGGTTCAGGACATGGTAGAAGCTGTTGATTTAATTCGACAGAGGATAAAGGAGGCACAAGATAGACAAAAATCGTATGCTGACAAAAGACGCACAGATCTTAAGTTTGAGATTGGAGATTATGTGTTTCTCAAGGTTTCTCCTACAAAGGGAATCATACGATTTGGAAAACGAGGTAAGTTACGTCCTAGGTACATCGGGCCCTTCGAAATTCTCAAGAGAATAGGTCTCGTCGCTTATAAGTTAGCCCTACCACCTAACTTAACAGGTATTCACAATGTTTTCCATGTTTCTATGTTAAGAAAGTATGTGTTTGATCCTAAACACGTAATAAAGTATGATGAGGTAATCCTAAGACATGACTTACAATATGAGGAAAGACCAATAAGGATACTCGATCGCAAGGTATGAATTTTAAGGAACAAAGAAATTCCACAAGTAAAAATACTTTGGAATCATCATGGCCAGAAAGAGGCTACATGGGAGTTAGAGGAAAAGATAAGAGCCGAGTATCCCGACTTAGCATATCCAGGTACGTGAAATTTCGGGACGAAATTTTTATAAGGAGGGAGGAATGTAATATCCCGAATTATTTATTTATTTATTTAATTAAGGTAATTAAATTAAGTCTCATATAATTTTATTTAGGTAATATAGTACAATAGAATAATTCTAAACTCAAATAATTTTGTGTAATTATTTTTATGGTCGATCTTATGCGTAAAAAGAAATGTATAATTAATATAAATAGCTTTATTAGTATACTTATTAGATTTAAGTGTTAAGTTTACACAAAGATATGATTTAGTATATATATATATACATATAATGTACTACTACGTATAGTAGTATATATATAAGTTTCATTGAATATATATATAATATATCTATCTACGTATTTAGTTTTATAATATACTATTATAAATGTGTGTATTATTTTATCTACAGTAAGTATTATATACATATAAGAGTAACATGGTAATATACATGTGCGCACAATCATGAAAATCGAGGTTTGGTATGCATGGAAGTAAATTTAATTTCAAAACCCTTCTATGTATACTTTATTATCATGGATATTCTTTTTATGACAAAATGTTTTGGGCACAAGTCCACTGGGTACATTAGTACTTAGCCCTGCAATTCTTTTCCAAATGTTTTGCAGATTAGGGAGCTAGTGGAGCAGACGAAGCTGGAGATGACTGTTGTTGTTGCTGTATAAAGGAATAAAGGCTTCCGCTACGCCTATAAATAAAGTTCATCTCCCTATATATAATATCCTAAGTTAATTTCGTATTTTGATATAAAATCTCTACGTTCCTCTTACACCATTGATTATATATATAAATATATATATATATATATATATATATATATATATATATATATATATACGGGTATTCAGACAAGTCGGCCAGCATGGGTTGTTTGGCTTAGCCAACCCCATAGTTTGAGCTGTATGTCCCGATCCCGTATTTTATTATTTATGTCTACGGGTATTCAGACATAGGCAGCCGGTACGAGTGGTATGGTTTTTCTTATTACCTACCTCGTAGTTCGTGTTGTGCGTCCCGATCCCGTATTTAATTTCTTAATAAATAATATTATATTATCCCAAGCCATGAGCCCCTTTCTATCCCCGCTTCTTAATTCCAAACCCTTGCCACGTCCCGGCACACGTGCCTTCCCTCGGGAACTGGGGCGTGACAAGCTACCTTTGTTTAAAACGAGGAGGCACTACCTTCGTTAAAAGCAAGGATGAATTACCCGTTTAAAACGAAGACGAGCTTAACCTCGTCTTATGACGAGGACAATCTATCTAAAGCCAAACTTTGTCTTATGGCGAAGTGAGCTATCTAAAGCCAAACTTCGTCTTATGACGAAGAGAGCTATCTATAACCGAACTTTGTTTCTTGACAAAGTCGTAATACTTAAGGCCAGACTTCGTAACGAAGGTCGAGCTATCTAAATCCAAAACCTCGTCTTTTGATGAGGTCGGACTACCTAAAGCCTACCTTCGTTTAAAACGAGCTACCTTAGTTAAAAATGAGGATGAAAGGCTTAAACAGGAGGAGTACAAAAAAAAAAAATCCATTTTATTTCATAAAAAGGAAAAATACAAATTACATCAAGAAGACGAAGAGCCCGGAGGTTTAGGCTTGCTAAAGCTGAGCCAATCTCTAGCAAAATCTCTACTAGTGTTCAGATTCAGGATATTATCTATATTAATTCTACCTCCGCCTCTACTTCGTCCAGTAGCTCCCTTACCTCGGCCACCCTAACTACGGATATTTTGGCTCAATCGACCTCGGCCTCGTCCAGACGCCGACTGCCGTTCTTGATCATAAAATTCTTTAGAATGGCGCTTGACAATCCTAGAATCAGGATTAGCCGAACTTGAAGGTCCATCTCCCAAGAACTCCCTAGAAGTGCGGTCGAGAAGCCCCAGGTTTGGACCAGGGTTGGGTGAAGGAGAAGACCATGCTTCAGACAAGATACGACGCTCCAACTTTGGGTGACGAGCCAAAACTGTCTTATACGTGCTCGCCACTCGCATAAGCTCGTTCACTTGATCCCGAAGCTCCCAGGAGTCATCTCCGTATTGCTCCCTGTAGCTTCGGCACCGAGCCTTAAGCTCCCTGACTTTGTTATTGGTCTCGGAATAGTAGACCCCCCAGCTCGGTGAATTATAGCCTCGTACTCAGCATGCTCCTGAGAAATTACTTCGGCTTTCTTGGCCTCATCCTCAGCAATCTCCAATTTCTCTTCGAGCTCTAGAAACTGAGCTTGTAGCTGGTCATATTTCAGCTGAGCAGCAATAAGCTTGACATCGGCCTCGTTTTGAACATGCCCAGCCTGTCCTTTCCAATGTAAGACTTCGGCCTCTTTCACCTCAAGAGCCCGAGTCAGTTGGGATATTTGAGCAACCAATGGAGATGCATCAAAAAGTTGGGGAGAAGAAGACTACAAAGACAAATGAAAGAAATTTCAATTAAACTTGGAATTTCATTAAAGCCACTTCGGCTAAAGGAAAAGCGCTGTCATAGTGACGACGTAATACAAGGATCTAAATAAAAAAAATAAAAATAAAAAGAGAGAGAAGGGGATCAACCGACCCCTCCAAGATTCTCTTCTTGTTGAGGCTCAGCCTCGGCATTCTTCGGCTCCTCTTCGGCCTGTCTCACCGGTTCTTGGTCTTGAATTTTGACCTCCTCAGCCAAGCTCGCGATTGCGGCTTCGACCTTCGGATCTTTGTCAATCGGACAGGAGCGGATGCTTTCGGCGGTAAGGACAGTAGACAGCGAAGTATGCTTCTTCACTATCGGGAAGTCTCCCATGAACTCCGACAACACCGCCGCGTACTCGCGAAGCAGTTCATCGGACTAAGTCACCTCATAACCATACTTAGACTTATCTAAGTCTGGATAATCATGGGCAATCTCGTCAATGACTTCCGCTTTCACGACGGTGTTCAGGACCGCCGTCAGCTCAGTCGCCAGCTCGGAAAACTTCCCCGAAAGGAAGAGCCTATCAGAAAAGGCACGAAGTACCTCCCCTTGGGAGGACGCCACCTCGGCCTTAATACCGGCCGCCTTGGCCTTTTCTGAAGCTACTTCGGCCTTTAGCATTGCTATTTCGGCTCTAGCCGCCTCAGCCGCGGCTATTGATTCAGCCATCAGCCTCTCCGCCTCTCTGGCTTTCTCTTCGGCGGCGATATCCTATGCTCGGTTGCCAGGTCGGCGATAACCAGTTCAGCACGCTGCAATTTGGATCAACATTAAAACAGTAAACTAGAATACTAAAGTATTCCGAAGTAAAGTTAGCTACCTCGGCAAGAGAACTCGGCGAGCCTAATACTTGATCAGAGGGGCCGCCACCCCCCTACCCCGACGATAACTACGTCAGACCCAACGCGCGGTTCCTTACTCTGCCATGGGGCAAGACAAAGCGGTGAACCCATATCTTGTGAACCCATCGAAGGGGACTGAACCACCTCCATCGTTTTCTCTGAGGAGGCAGTAGAAGGTTTCGAGGCATCCACAGTAGGCCTCGGCCTCTTCCTAGACTTCTTGGGTTTCAATTCAAAGTTCACTGCAAAACAGAAAAGATGGGGTTAGAACATATAAAGAAGACCCGATGTCACACAAGACACAAAGCAGGGCCTCACCCGGATCCACCATTGAGGTACGGTCGTAAGGGCTCAGCCCTAGCATAGCGAGCTCGGCCTCGGGATATTCCTTGTCCACAAGGCCGAGCTCTCTCAAAGATTTCTCAAGGTCACCGAAGTCCTCTCCGGTGCCTTGATCCTCTAGCTTATTTGTATTCCAAATAAACTGAGGGACCTCTGCCAGTTCGCGTTTTTGGACTTCGTTTTCATTCGGAAGCTCTGAGAAGGGGAAAGGTAATACCACCCAGAAGAACTAGGCTTTAGCTGAAAAAACCTAAGGATCAACCCTAAGGTAAGCGGGTGGCCGAAGTGACCAGCTTCGGCAGCCAGCCCTACTAACTGCTTAAAAGAGTTCGGCATTATTTGACCAAGAGAAATACCAAATTTTCATAGCAGATCGGCATATACAGAAGGAAGGGGAAGACGAAGACCGCAGCTTAAGCAATCTTCGTAAACGGTAAAAAACCCTACCAGAGGCGCACAAGCCCTATCCTCCAGACGCGGAACACTAAGAAGGGCAGAATTTGGAAATAAAATTTTTTTGGCAATTTTTTGAATTGAGGGGGCATCTACACTCGATGCAAAATCAGACCCACTTAATGTTGCCGCCGGCGAACCCGACGGCGACACGGACTCTGCACGACTTTCGTTACCATGGGATTGACTGGAATTAGAAGAAGAAGCCATGGAAAATAACTTACTCGTGCTTAATGGAAGTTCTGAAGGAGCGACTGCGACGAAAGTAACAAAAATGCGGAACGCGGCGGCAAGGGAAATTTTTGAAGTTTTGGAAAATGTGATGGAATAGCGTCTCAAGGAAGTTGTATCCCTGTTTCGCCTTTTCGCTTTCCCCCAACGTCCAATCACGCCTCACTTTATCGGGATTCCAACCGATGCATTAAATAAAAAGTGACTGATACATCCCGTGTTCGGCTTCGACATACAATACTTATGCCACTTCGTCGGATTTATTTTTCGACGGGGCAAGGCATTTCTTTTTGCCTTGTCTTTTAACGAGGCGGTACGCGATTGACTTCGTCAATTCAACTTTTGACGGGGCAACACACTTCAAATTGACTTCGTCTTACTGATGCGGTACGCGATTGACTTCGTCAATTCAACTTTTGACGGGGCAACGCACTTCAAACTGACTTCGTCTTAACGAGGCGGTACGTGATTGACTTCGTTAATTCAATTTTTTGACGGGGCAACGCACTTGACATCACTCCTACCAGCTATTTCCCCTAAATCACACCCTCGCTTCTACATCTTTTTAGGGGGGGGGGATGTGATAGGATATGGCCCAGCACCTAGGCCCAATATAATTGGGCCCCGATAGTTAAGCTCGGCCCAACTGAAGATAGACTCCACCAAGGCAATCAAGACTCCTACATCGACTACAACACAAGCTCCAAGAGAGAGATAGAAGCTCGGTGTTTATCCATAAAGGAGGAGATCAAGCCAAAGAGTCCAAATAGGAATAGACTTTGTATTAAGGTCGAATTCCATGTAATTACCTATAAATAGGGGCTTAGAATAGATTGAGAAGTGGAGAACAATCTTGTAAGCAACACACACATACTAGCAATAATATTCATACTATCTTTTTGCTCCGTGGACGTAGATCTATTCCGGTAGATCGAACCACGTAAATCCTCGTGTCCCGTTATTTTCGTGTTTATTTATTCCTTGTCAACGTTCATTAATTGCCTACGAAAATAAGATCGATCAATAGATAACACATATCAAAAGAAAGAAAGAAGTTATGAAAAATCTTAAATCTAGAGCTTATTAAAAGAAGTTTAGATAATACTTACATTACATACGGATTCTCAGACAATCAGGCATGTGGCAGAAGAAGCTTCTCTCATCTCAATCAAATACCTAAAAATCCCCATAAAATACTAATTTTTGTTAAGTGTAAAAAAAGGCAAATTAGTTTCATTTTAATCACAATTGTTCCATTTGAATCAACTTATTAGCTTATTCAAACTTATTAGTTTGATCTGCTCACCCGTCTCATCCCTTTATACGTATTTCAATATAACTGAATTGCAAGATTTAAATTATCATGATTTGTTCGTTTATTTTCCGACTTTTACGATTTTAATGTCAATTTAAAAATCTTGATACAATTTCTAATTTAGGATATATCACAATATATTTTTATAAATGTAATACACTATTTCTTAAAAAAAACAAAAGGCTGCATTAAAATGTAAAACATTACTACTATAATAATTTTATCATTAATAAGTAGTAGTAGTAGTATTTCTCAAAACTTGTGCTGTAAAGTCTCCAACCACTTAAGGTGGAAGGGATGGAGTCATACATTAGAGTTCTTGAATTTTAAGAGTTTAGGTAGGGGTGAAAACGGTTCGGATATTTCCCGACCGATCCGGATTCGTATCCGGTCGGTATCGAATTCGGTATAAAAAATTAGTATCCGGGTGGATACGGATTCGGATACGGATAGTTGAATTCAGATACCGAATCGGATTCGGATTACATAGTATCCGACCGTATTCGAGTTTTACCATATTTTATCGGATATTATTTGGATAACAAATGCGGATATCTGGATATTTTTAATATATTTTATTTTATATTTATATTTTATATACGGAGTATAATATTATTAATATCTATTTTAAAAAATCTATTAAAAAAATTTAAATTGTTGAGGTTGAGTTTCAAACCTCAGACCTCACAAGTTTGAGGCTGAGAGCTTTACCACTTGGTCTACCAAACTTGATTACAAATATTCAGTATTTTATTTTACTTATAGTGTATTTATAACAATCAAAGCACATTTCACACTTCTCTCGATTCTGTTAATGAAGTTTTAACTATTTTTATATTTTACACTTATTTATATGGATATTCTTATAGTTATACAAATAATACATAATATTTTGTATATATTTACAGTAAATATCAATATGTAATAAAAAAAATAATTATAATTAAGAATTTCGTATTGCAAAAATTAAATTTAAGATATGATATTGAATTTATATTAAAAAGAAATCTCTTTATTATAACTTTAGTGTGTTTTTTTTATTTTATAAGTTATGAATCTACTTTTATTTATGTATATCATGTATTTAATTTTATAATTAATATTATTTAAAAACGGTCCAACCCCGGTTCAACCGGTTGAACCAATTGAACCGTGACCCGGAGGCCTCGTCGGGTCGACCTCCGGTCCGGGTTTTGAAATATTGGTTCCAATCACATTGTTGGGATATAATGTTAAGGGGGAACTTGAATCAAGTTAAATAAACAATTTATTTTGATTCGATTCCAAAACCCTAAGTAGAATATTTCCCTTCCTATTTTTGATGAATCTAGACAAGTTTTTGTTAGCAAAGCTTATTTGTTAGAAAGCTTTAGTTTAGTCTAGAAGCGTTGAGAATGGAGCAGTCAGAGCTCGCGAAGCGTCAGTAAGCGAAGCGGCTCCAGCATTGAAAGCGCCAGTAGTAAATACCAGACAAAGCGTCATGGGGACGCTTCAGATAAAGATGCTCAGAGCGAGCTTCCGTGGAAGCAAAGTGCTCTCAAGTCAGCTCACCCAAAGCGTCTCTGATTCGGAGCTGTACTCAAAGCGTCAATCAGTGCAAGTGTGACAAGTTTGACTCACAGAATCCAAGTTTGAAATTCAAACTTTCGGATGTCTGACACCTCACCGAATAAAGCTTACGTGTCGCCACACTATTGCACAACGGAAACGGCTACAGTCCAAGAAGTCAAAGTTAGGTGAAGTTTCCTTACCTCTAAAGTGCGGCGGACATCCCTTCCTGATCCTTGCAGACTGACACGCCGAATTATCTGAAAATTAAGGAACACGCAACCTCTTCTCTCTCAACGGGAAGTAGGATTCCTTACTATAAATAGAAGGAGTTGCACACACACTAAACAACACACGTACAAACGATTCAAGCATTCACAGTTGCAAGAACTCAAGCAAATTTCTTTCAAGTCCTTGGTTCTTTCGAAGCGTTTCACTTTAGTGTGTCCTTAAAAACTCGATTCTTAAGTATTGCAACTACCTCACTTTCTAGGTTCAATCTCTTATATCCATAGCCTAGACTCTTGAGAATCCTTATCCCTTTACTTGTGATTTCATTGTAAAGGATTCTCATACTTACGAAAATCCAAAATCCCAAAACCTAATTCTAGAGTGAATAGATTGAGTTGTAAGGTTGCCGAGCTTTTTGTGAAAGAGTGTGTTGTTGTAAGGTTTCTCGAGAGCTAGTAAAATCTCTGAGGATTCAAGTGCAAGTTTGTTATTTGCCTTGAATCACTTCCTCTTGGAAGTATAAAACAAGGGATACCGAGTGAAGGTATTCATCATGTCGTGGATAAGAGTGGACGTATGAGAGGTGCTCCGAACCACTATAAATTGTTTGTCTCATTACTTTAAGTTATTTATCGCTTTGATTATTTGCATTCACACACACACGCTTTAAATAACAAACTGATTTTAATTATAAGAAAAACTCAAGTCTCACCACATTCCGCACAGTATCTCACACGAGCGAGAGGCTTTGAACGCTTCACTTAGCTTCAAAGCGTCTACTCGTCTAAAAGGCTAAAAATCGCAAGAGAAGTTAAACACTTCTCTACACACGTATTCACCCCCCCCCCTACGTGTGTAAGCGCCTTTCGGGGGACCAACACACATCTTGATGATTTTCGTATGAAATATACTATTCGATTGTATTTATTCGAATCCAACCCGGATTCGTCCCATATCCGTACCGAGTCTTTATACCGAATATTCCGAATTCGTATCCGAATCCGGCTTTTCCGTATCCGACTCCGAATTCGAGAAAAAAATATGGTATCGGATACGGTATGAGCACTATCCGTCCGTATCCGATCCGTTTTCACCCCTAAGTTTAGGTTTGAATATGTAAAAATTAATACGGTTTGAATTGCAAAAGTTGACAAAAGTTGGATATTAATACACAATTAAACCCCCTACTAATAATGGCGGCTATAGTAGAAGCCCTTACCCTTGAATACAAGGGCAAAATAGTCAATTCAGTGCGGAGATGGTTTCTTGTGCACAAGCAATCACACTATCTATTTGCATTGAAAAAGACTACTCTTTTTTTTTTTTTGAGAGAAAAAAGGGACTACTCTTTATTCCCTTTTAATGTAAATCCTCAAAATGTGTCTACAAATCATACACGTCCCTCCCTAACCAATCTTTATATTATTCATCACCGCAAATATTGAGGATAAATTATCATGGCCTTTATGTGATTGTGATTTATTTCCGAAAAAAGTAGAGACATGAATAGTTAAAATGTTATTGCCAGCACATCAATTATCAAACGCAAAACGACAGTGCCAAAGAAAAAAAAAGTTCCCATATAAAAAAGAAAAACAATTAACTAATAGAACAAACAAAAAAAATGCTGACTAAAGTTTGAGTGACTATAATTAATTTTTTATTTATTTAATTTTTTTATTAATCAATCTGCCATATGTTCTGATTTGAGAGAAATTGTAATTTACGGAAAATTTAATATGTAATAGTTTGTGTATTTATCCAAACTTTTTTAGATTATAGGAAATTTTAAAAAGTGGTATAACTTATGTATTTTTAACAAATTAACTCATTAATTTATTTGATGATTGTAACTATTTTAAAGAATTGTTATTTGGGAGAACAAATATGGAATTATTGGGATAGAGAGTACTTTAGATTCAATTATAAAAATAGTTGAGAATAATCTCTTAAGGAATCGGCAATTTTCTAACCTCGTCTGAAAATTAACATTACAGTACTTGATTTATGTGGTCGGTTGATTCTTAAGAGAGAAATGGGAAAAAAAATATATATTAAAAGAAAATGAAAGAAAGAAATAGAAAAAAGAAATTAAAAAAATATATAAAATGAAAGAAGGTTCCACCGAGACTTGAACTCGGGTTACTGGATTCAGAGTCCAATGTCCTGACCACTAGACCATGGAACCAATTGTTATATCAGTTTTATTATTAACTAAATAATACTCCGTCCGTCCCGCCGAAATAGCTTATTTTCCTTTTCTGGCCGTCCCACCGAAATGGCCTTATTTCCTAAAAAAGAAATAATTAGTGAATTAAAATAATTAATTAATGCATAAAAAAATTAATTAAAGACTTTGTTTTCCTTGAAATACTTATTTAATATTAAATATATTTATAAAAAATTCAAAACTTTAATTATCAAGCACACTTTACGAATTAAACACTCTCTCCTTAAATCCCATGCCAAAAAGAAATCAAGTCATTTCGACAGAACGGAAGGAGTATTGAAATCAACGAATTCCGTAGAATACTTACAAATTAGTGCAGGATTGTGACTAATTCTGTGCACTATTTTGGCATATTTTGACAAATTCAGTAAGAATTGTGCCAAATTAAGAGCAGTTCTAATAGGGGTATATTTTTCTATTCTTTTTCTAACATCGTACAGTAGTATAACAGACAGCTACACAAGCCTTCAAGAGAGAGACAATCTCATCTTGTCAAAATTACACACAAAAAACAATTTTCTACACTGATAATTGTGATGTTGCCAGAAAAACAATGATTTATGTACACAATGTTTGAATAAATAATGGAGGCTAAGTCTACTTCGCAGGAGCTTTAAGTGCTTCTTTCTAGTTCTGTTGCCTTTGCGAAATCATCTAGGGGTCGATACATGTCCCGCCTGATAGCCCTGATATGAAGAAATCATATATTCAGTATTAAAGATGAACAAAATCGGCTCCTTAGAATAAATAATGGCACAAAATCCAGTATTACCTGAGTCATATATGACGAGCTTTCTGCAAGAAAACGGACGAATTCTTTCTTCTTCGTTTCGTATTTGAACTTTGAATGGTCCAGTAGTTCCTGCTCTCTCTGCAGATCTTCCAGCGTCCTTTCCTTCTTCCATTTTGTCTCCTTCAGCCGATTTACAAGTTCATAATAGTTTGCAGATTGGACAAACTTTGCAGAACCACAGGGGAACTTGACATCTATGTATCCCCTATCATGACAAGGATGAAGAAAAAGACAAATAAAACAGTGATTTTTTGAAATCGAAGATCAAATAAAAGAAAATTGAAAATAATGAATTGAAAGCTTAACAGGAAAAAAAATTGACAAAATTTCAGATCAAGACGAAGCTTCTTACACATGATGACCCAAGGAGAATATGCCGGGTCTTTTAATCATTCCTCCATCAAGAGATATGGCTCCAGTTGTTATATAAGGACGTGCATTTAACATGTCTTCTCTTGATTTATACACTTGCAAATGCAAGAAGAGGTTATAGAACAGCGTCTCTCTTAAATTGTGCCCGGATTTGGAAACGCTGTATAAGTTACTATGGTCAATGTTAACCATGTTTACAGCAAATCCAAGAAACCCTGCAGGAGTTTCGCCATTGATCAACCTTGGCTTTAGAAGATCGAGCCTCCGTAGAGGGTCATCAGCTATCAGCTCACCGGTATAATGGTCTAGCAGAACATAAAACATTAATTCAGGTTAATTCATGATAGGAAGCAAACTGGAATTTCAAGACACTACCTCCAGTGCACGAGGACTTACCTTAGATTTTCAAGACAAATAACATGATATCTATCATCCACGTGCCTATCCATAGACGCTGCAGATTCATGAATGCCGGAAGTTTTATTTATTTGTCCATCTTTGGTGTACATTTCCAGAGTCTTTACACCTTCATCGGATTTGCAGACCACTGCTAGCATGGTTTCTAGGCCCAAATATTCCGCAAGAAGCCTAAGTCACAGAATTGAAGAATGAAAAGTCAGCCATTTCGTGCTAACCTTTCTCAATTATTCTCCATCTATATCTTTTTTGTGCACCCTTCATCAACAAATATTCATTTCCAGCAATAAAAATTAATATAGATGTGATGTTCTCCAGCAACTTCTATAAGAGAATCTAAATGACACAAATCAACTAGCCTCATTGATTTCATTTATGGGCTTCAATTTGAACAAGCAATACTAAAAAAAGGATGGTGCTGAGATGCAAAATCCCCACGAACTCACAGATGGATGGATGATAGGTCAGCATTATATATTTTTGGAATGAAAATAACACAAGGATAAATTAAACCCACCTGCTGAGATTAGCATCATCAACTTTTCCAAGTGTGGCAACAATCCCAACCACATTTCTAATCAACAGATGATCAGAAAACTGAGCTTCACTTTTCATCTTACACACGAGGGCAGCTGCAGACTTCTCGTACTTCATAATATGCTGAATTGTTTCTTCCTCACTGTCCACATTTGCAGCATTTCCATTTTCCTCTTTATATAAATTTGCCTGGTGCTTCCCAATAGCAACTGGAGGATGATAAAGAAAAGAAGAAAAACACATGTAAAAATAATAAAATAATAACTATGATTTTTTACTATTGAATGAGGCATACCAGGTAGCCATTAAAGAGAAATAGGACTACAAGAAAGTAAGAAACGCTGTCAAAAATGTAATAACAATGTAGAGATTGTGATGTTAATGGACAGCTGAACCAATCATTATTCATGATGTCATAGTTGAATACATCACACATATTTTCCGAATGAGAGGATTGTATGATAAATCTTCCTTAAGAACACTGTGGGGGAAAGCTATGTGCAACTCAAAGGATATGACCCTTTGTGGATTATTAGATCCAACATTATTGATCTATCTGGGAATGGGGAGCTCTTGACTCAACAAACATTGTTCTGTTACGCTTGAACCCATTTTTTTTTCTTGTCAGGCTGAAAATATCCACGACAAAGCTTGATTAGAAAGTATGAATTTATTTTTGGTGGGCTGATGGGCAAGGATCTAGAGAAGCAATTTGAACAATTTAGTGATACACGAAAAATCGAACGTCTTGACAACAGAAAGCTCCGAGGAATTAGGAAGAGACAACAGATGCATCTCTGCGAAATATGTTTTATACTTTATTAAAAAATCTTTTGATAGCACAGGACCAAATTTTTGGTCGTAAGTATATTCTGAAACGAAGGATGATAACGAATATCTGTATATCGTTTATAGTAGCTATTTAAGATACTATACGATTGTTGCAATTTGTGTTCCAGAGGTCCACATATGCATGAGATTAGGCCCTCCAAGCATCTTTTATCTAGATTGGAGGCGTGATTACTGAGCACCCCCTCATCTTGACATCAACAAAGGTTTTTTAATTAAATTTTTTATTTCATGTTATTTTATTGAAGAGGAGATCGGAAAAAAAAACCACATCCGTAATATGAATCTTAAAGTAATAATAGCACGGCACTTTGACTTCAGTATGAAAATGTTTGGTCTCCTTTTGTTATGGAAAAAAAAAAAAAAGATTTGAGGACAATAAATCACCTAAAGTTTGACATTACTTAATGATTTTTGGCTCTATATAGAGATGTTTATCTTTGTCGCAAAGGAACAACGGAAAATAAGAAGAGGTACCTTGCATATTAACAATTGTGTCCTCCAATTTATTCCTCAGTGTTTTTAAGTAGCTGACATTGTCCTCGTGATGCTTAATTTTTTCTCCCATCTGCTGCAAATCATCTTCGAGTTTCTGCAAGTCACATCAACTGGGGCAATCATTTACCAAAAACTACACTAAGATTGAACAAAGCATATCTTCATTTTCAAACCAAAAAAAGAAAGTTAATCTATTACAAATGCATGCATTGGTCAGCCTCATATAGTCCACAGCATATATATATATATATATATAAGTAAAAATTGGTGTCAAACCTTAGAATTGCTAAAAACTGATGTAACAGTTGTATCATGCACAGGTTGTTGCACATCCTCCCTATAAGTGACGAGCAATGCATTTGGGTTGGTTGCCAGCTGGCACAGAATCAACATGAATAAAAAGTAATGTTAATGCATATTACAAACATACACGTACTGCTTCGGACAGCTAGAATAGGAGTACAAGATTCGAACAAAGCATATGATCATTTTCAAACCCAAAAAAGTAAAAATCTATTGCAAATGCATTGACCAGCCACATATAGTCCACAATAGATATATAAGTAAATTAGTGTCAAACCATAGGGCTGTAAAAAACTGGTGTAACAGTTGTATCATGCACAGGTTGTTGCACGTCCTCCCTTGGATAAGTGACGAGCAACGCACTTGAGTCGTTTGCCAGCTGGCACAGAAACAACATGCATAAGATTAATAAAGTTAATGCATATTACGAATATATATTAATTAATACAGGTAGAATAGGAGTTGAAAATTTATGTCAAGATTAAGTTTTCAAAAAAGGAAAAGGAATACATAATCAATTCAACCGCAATAGTTCCCAAATTTTGGTCGATTGTTTTAAGTTGGAGCCACAATAACGGAGAAGTAACTCGGTGTCCTCAGCCTCACTAACACTAGCTAATAAACCAAATTTTGTATTTGACCAAATATGCAAAATAACATGACAAGAGACCATTTTGTAATTACCAAATATACAAACTACATAAAGAACTAGTGAAAAACCGACGCGTGTACAGGAAACTCGAATGCAAGCTCATATCAACTGATCCAAACTGAGAAAACTATCTGCTGATACTAACATGCTCACAAGGTTCAACCGTTCAACATTCTACAAGTGAATTCATCAATGTCAAACTTCAACATAAAAAGATAAATACATAAATAAAAGTTCATAGATTTTTATCAAAAAAATGGAGTGACACGGAGAGTCACTACAGAAACTGAGAAATAGCAGCTCAAATTCCCCAACTACAAAATTCTTAGTATTCCTCAAACTTCATACATGCTTCAACATCAAACTGAGAATGAGTGCAGAATCTGCAGATCTTCAAACACAACCCAGAACAAGAATTAAACAGAATAAAAATTAGAAAGACTCATCATTTATCGCTCTCTTTATTCACTGAATAAATATTCCTGAAACCACCCCCAAAAAATACATTGAATCGCAACTTAAAAAATAAATGCATTGAATAACACAAAAGTCGTGAAGAAATACGATATCAAGTCAAATCATAGGGTTTCGTCAGCTTGATTGTTGCAGGAAACAGTATAGACGAACCGAAAACCCCGATTAACGGAAAACAAACACATAACCAATTAACGCACATTCAGGAAAAAACAAAAAGAAGGCCCGTACATCATCACTTTCTATGTTAAAGGGCATTTCTCGTCGCTCTCCTTCACCGAACATCGTCTGTTGTCGTCGCGGCGGCAGCGGAGGTGGCGGAGCTGGGAGACTGAGAGTTGAAGGACGAGTGAAGCGGGGGAAGTAGTGTCGAAAAACGTCTAAATACTAAATACAAATAGCCTCCACACCTCACCTGAACCTTATATATCATTTTTTTTATTAAAAGTAGGGCAAAAGACAGCGGTGAACAAATTTAAATTAGCTGACTATAATTGATTTTGATTTACAGTATTAATTAACTAGTACACGCACCTGTGCGATGCACGACGACCATTAAATATACAAAAATCAAAAGCCAATAAATACAAATATTATAAATAAAAATTATTTACGATAAAATATTTTTACCATTCAAGGATAAAACAAACAAACAAACTTAAATCTATCATTCCTCCCATCGATGTAAAAGCAAACATGTTATTGTATGACCGAATATGCTCTCAAAAATGTTTGCTCTTTGCATCACTACCATAAAGCAAGTCATTCAACAATGTTGGTGGTCTTTCTATTATGGGGAGATTTATGTTACCATTTAAGACAGCACAACAAATACTTTGGATTTCGCATATTGCTACTATTTGATCTTTCATCAAACCAAAAGTAGGCTTTACAAAACTAAGATCATAATAATCTGTGTAATTCAAATTAGTATTAATAAATGCATCACAATATCTACGTAAATAGATGTTTCAAACAGATAATATAATAAGACAAAATAAGCATATATACAATTTTAAAAAAAAAACAAAATAAAACAATTGATGTTAAACAGAGATAATAATTTGATTTTAGTATAATATACATATCAAATCAGAAATTGCCTATGAATAAATATTTTACTCTTCATGCATGTCATCTAGTTCAGAAACTTTTTTGAACAAAAGTTGCGTTGCATGATAAAAAATCGTGACTCTTAATTCCCCTGCAAAAAATGAAGTAATTTGATTATTGTCTGATATATTGATTATACCTCTGACATTGATGTGCGATAGAATTTGATAAGAATTGCAATCGTTTCTTCTGCCTTATCATTGATGAAATATTTCATCAAATTCGTCTGCATATTGTTCCCACATGCAGCATTTCATTGTTCTTTTTCCTAAAAAATAATTTATGTTAAAAATTTTAAATATAAATACAAACTGTATATATAGATATTACTAAAAGAAAAGAAAAGTAACTCTAAGTCTTCAATAATCATATCCATTAGCCTTGCTCTCTTTCCACCGTTGGTTTCTATGTCAATCGGTCTCCAACTTTTTTTCACAACTCCCATCACATCTGTGAAAATAAAAAGAAGCTATAAAAAATGATTTCATAAAAAGTACCGTAGTAAATTAAAATTTAAGAAGTATTAAGTATATACTGAACAAAGTGGATTCTGAACTTGCTTCCATTGCTGCAATTTCCTCAAAGCTTTTAAAGTTCAGATGATAATTCGGAATTGAATCCTCAGGGATCTCAGCCGTTTTGGTGTGCTTGAATAAATTCATGATGTAGGGGAAGTCAGTTGTTTTCGAACGCTTTGTATTGGATGCTACAATAAAATTAATTATTGCATACACCTTTCCTTCATTGAGCAATCCATCGAATGTTGAAATTGAAGCCTTTTGAATACTCCCATGAATTATGTTTCCCTGAAATAAATAAGTGGTATTGCAGTGGATCAGTATTCAATATATTTAAGTAAGGCAAATGTAAATAAATAAATAAAAAAATTGAAGGCTATCTCGTTATCGTGAAATAGTATCTCGCGGGAGTAATTAGTGGGTGGTTTTGTACGCCAGTTCTAAACGTGATTAGTGGACTCTAAAAGTGATTACTGGATTTTAAAACTAACTCGGTGGTTTAAGGGAGGTTTTATGATAATTATAAATAATTAAATATTTGTGGTTTTGATATGAGATTTGGTAATGATATACTATGAAAATAAATTGTGGCTAGCGTGTAATTGTGATATGTGAGTTTCCATATTAATTGATAACAGCTGTTAATATTAATATTTATTTTATTATGTGAAGTTAAATGTATGAAAAATAATTTTTAGGAGAGAGAGTAATTGTTAATATTATGTTTGTCGGTTGAAATAAAATAAAATATTTTAATGGAACAATTCAAATAAAATAATGGCTGCAACTGTGCGACGTGGACATGATATAATATTACACGTGAGTATTTTTTAAATCAATTAGGAACAATAACCGAATTTTTAAATATAGCTTCCACTCATTAAATGACTAATATGACCTTAATTTGGCGGCAAAAAAAAACTGTAAAAATTATTTTGTTTTAACATATTAATAGTTAATTAAATTTTCCATATTTTTCTGTTTTTATTTTTATTTTTATTTTTTGTTTATACTTTTTTCGAATTTTATTGGTTGAACAATAACAATAGTTTTATCTTTATGTCCCAAAATAGTTTTTTGATTTTATTATTATTATTATTATTATTATTATTATTATTATTATTATTTTATTTTATTTTATTTTTTTATTTTATTATCACAAGTTAGTTACGGAATTTCATAAATTAGTTACGATCCTACTAAATCTTCCAAATAATTTTAAATAATCTTTCAACAAATCGAGCACTTTTTCAACAAATCCATTTGTAAATCCACAAATCGATCACTCACAACATCACCTAGCTAATTTAGAAAAAAAAAAAAACAAAACAAAACAAAATGAAAAACAAAAAAAAGAAAACTATCTAAACTATATTGTTTGATTTTCTTGTCCCTGATAAACCAACGTAGTAATCAAAGAAAGGGCATTTCGAGCTGCCTCAGCTCCATAAAAAAGAAATATTCAGTTTGATAAAATTCGCATAAAGAAAGCGGCGATACAATAGTGGCCGACTTAAATAGCTAACAAGCCTTAGGGAAAAATAAAGAAAAACGACGACGCAACAACACTCCAAAACCCTACTTGAATCTGCCCTTCATATCCACCATGTAATCTTTCATTTTAGCTGGTAGGCGATTCTCTCATTTGGGCCTTCCCTCCCCCACATTAGTTTGGGCCTTTATCTTCTCCTTTTGGGCTTTATCCAACTTAGGGCCCACAATTACAGTTGTATCATCCCCTTCCCCTTTGGAAACCACCTTGTCCTCAAGGTGAGCAAAAGGATAATCTTGAAGTAATTTCTCCCAGTCTTCCCAGGTGGAATTCTCCAAAGGCTCGCCCTCCCACTGAATTAAAGCATGTTTGCAGAGAGCACCTTAACGAATGATGTTCCTTACAGCACAAATAGCAACATGTTTAGGAGTCGGCTGCGAACCTTGAGTATCATGCGGTAGACTGAGTAGTATTGGACCAACACTTTCTTTTTCGCCACGGAATGGTTTGAGCTGCGAAATATGAAAGACGGGATGAATTCTGCTCCGATCAGGTAGTTTGAGGCGATAGGCTACCTCCCCTATCTTTTCAACAATCGGAAAAGGCCCATAGTAGCGCTTTGATAACTTGGCAAATCTTCTTCCCGCCACCGAAGTTTGCCTATGGAGCTGTAGCTTGACCAAAACCATTTCCCCCGGTTGAAACGCCATGTCTCTCCATTTGCGATTTGCAACTTGGCGCATCCTATTCTGTGCTTGGAGCAAGTTAGCTTTCAGCGTTTTCAACAGAAGGTCCCTCTCAAGTAATAGTTCTTCCAAAGCCTGAATTTTAGTTGTTCCGGGAGTGTACATCGCGATCGTTGGAGGAGTGCGCCCATATAACGCTTTGTTGGTCCCGAAAGAGACTTATACACGTAAAGAGGGGGGTGAATACGTGTATAGATAAGTGTTTAATGTTTAGTATATTTTTGTGTGGATTTTCTAGTGTTTAGTTTCTTTTGTTCATCTTTCTTATTTAATTTCTTGTGTTTTAGGTGAAGTTGGGGTCAAGAGGAGAATTGCTCTAAAGTTGAGAAAGAGGCCGATTTGAAGAGAAGAAGTACGTGTAGAGTGAAGGAGGATGAAATGAAGTGAAGATCGTCAAAGAAAAGGAGAAACGAGATGAGAAGATGAGGAAAAAGAAGCAAGAAGGCCGAGAAGGCGGGCCAGTGGGCCGCTGGACCTCAGCGGGCCGCTGGGCCCGCCAGTTAAAAGAAATCGCGAGAGGGGTTCCCACTGGGCTGGGCCGACTTTTAATGTTATTTTCCTTATTTGTTTAGGTTTTTGAAGACCTGTATATATGTAAACTCTTATGAACGAAAAAAAAAAACATTTTCTATTCCTTAGATTTTAGCTTTCAAAAACCCTAGTTTAGTTGGGAGCATTGCTTTTGAAGATTGGGAATCCGGATTCAAGATTTTGCAAGTTTTAATTCAAGTTTCTTTTCTCTTTAATTCTTCGTTCTTCGTTCATTCTTCGTTTGTTTAGTGTTCTGCAAACTTAGTTTAAATTCTAAGATTCAATTTTAAGTGCTTTTCATGTTCTTTGTTTTTCTTATTTTCCAAGATTAAAAATTTACTTAATTTCTTGAGATTCAATTTATAAGCATGTTTAGATTTCTTTGCACTAGTGTAGTTCTATTTGCTTTCTTTATTGATTTCTTTTTCATTCTTGCCTAGGTAGATTTATGAGGAAATATAGTGGAATACCTATTGGGACTAAGTTTTTACACATTTTACCTACAACTTAAGAAATAACAAAATATACCTAAACTTTCCTAAATGGGACTAAATTACCCCCAAGTGTATTTATGTCTCTCTCTTCCGTTCTCATTCATATCGTGAATTCAAAATTTATGATGCTCTCTCTCTCTGATATATCAATTTTGAGAATTTGCTTCTCTCCTTCTCTCTCTCTCTCTCTCTCTCTCTCTCTCACCTCGTTCTCACTTTCCCTCCTCCGCCACGTTCCTCTCTCTGATTCTCTCACGCCGGCGCTGCCACGTAGAAGAGCTCCGCCCGGCAGATTGATAGAGGCGACGGTTTTGGGGAAGGAATTTTACCGTTCAGCAGTAGTGTACAGCTGCCGGCGGTGCTCGTACGGGTCGCTTACGTAGAGAACGTCACTTTTGCAGCCCTTCGCGAGAAAGCTCCGCCCCGACGTCTTCTAGAACGGCGCCAGAAAAACCAGAGGAGGGGGGAGATTTTTTTAGGGTTTTCGATTTTGGGGCTTAGGGATGAGATGGAGAACAAAGGAGGAAGGGGAATTAAGTTCTCAGGTTCTGTGAGGAATTGTGAAACTTTTTATTTTTATTTATATTTTTTAGTTTTAATTTTTTGCTAAATTTCTCGTTGTCACGATTGATCGAGTTTTTCGCTTGGTTTTTTTTGTCAATGGAATCTGTGAGGTGGGTGTTTTTGTTGGGATTTTCTGATTTCATGTTTGAATGTTTGAATCTTGGGTTTAATTGGGCGAAATTGATTTTTCTTCCTTTGTTCTACATATGGTTACTTTAGGTATTGATTAATGCTTCCATTTTATTTTGAGGAGAAAGAAGACGGATAATTGTTTGGGCTGGGTTGTAGAATTGATGATTCTTCTTTTCAAATAATAGGTAATAAAATTGAAATTTCTTACCAAATTATAGTAAGAATTAGTTTTATCCCACCAAGACCTTAGTAATAATTTACCAGTTCTTACAACATGTGTCATGGTTAGAGCAAAAACTAGCATTTCATAATGCTAGAATTTCTATATCCTAACCACTTAGCATGATGTGTCACTAGATACTGCAAATTCTAACTACATATACAGTAAGAATGGATATTGTCTTACCACTCTTCTCAAATCTAACAGTGGGGTCATTAGAAATATTTAATTCTAACCACCTGTACAAGAAATTAGTCAAAATATCACTACAGTAACCTTTCCCACCAACATGGATGTTATAAATATAGAATTTTTCAAATCTAACAAATCTACATCAACAGAATTTTTATACAAAATTACACCAGCAACTAGGAAAGCAATAGACAAGCAACATGTAGTTAGAAATTAGTTTATCCCATCAAGACCTTAGTACTAATTTACAAGTTCTTACAACATGTTACATGGTGAGAGCAAAAACTCGCATGTCATGATGTTAGAATTTATATACTCAAACCACTTTCCATGCTGTGTCATAAGATACTGTCAATTCTAGCTACCCATATAGTAAGAACGTATATTGTCTTACCACCCTTCTCAATTCTAACTGTGAGGTTATTAGAAATATTCAATTCTAACCACCAATACAATAAGATTACTCAAAATATCTCTCTTTTCATGTATGTTGCGTATAAGAATATAAACTTTTCCCACCAACATGGAGGTTATAAAAATATAATTTTATTCTCAACATGAACCACACTCATCACAACCTACAACTAATATCAACATGTTATAAGAAACATTCTATTCTCACCATCAAAATGATACACACAGAAAAGCAAGAGACATGAAACATGTAGGAAGAAATTATCATTTCTCACCATATCAATAACAAGAATTGATCAGTTCTCACAACATGAATATTGTCTAATAAAAAACTCTTATATCATCACATAAGAATTTATCTAATCTTACAACTAATACCAAGAGTGTATAAGAAATGATGAATTCTCACCATGCAGATAATATGAGTTGATAATTTCTCACAATGTTATTTTCACATTACTATAAGAAATGTTCAATTCACACCTATAAAAGCACATACATTGGACAATCCATCAGTTTACCATCTCACATACAAATTTACGGTCACGTATACAAATTAATAAAAACACAGTAAAAATGGTAAGAAAACATGAATTCGCACTAAATTATAGGTCAGAAATGAAAATTTCTTACAAAGTTGTAACTATACATACATAATAATAAACATGATACATATTGAATTAACACGAATAAACAGTAAGAAATTGGTAGGAAATTGAAATTTTTAACCAAAATTAGAGGTAAGAAATTAAAATTTCTTACCAACTACAAATTTACGAGCACACATACAAATTTCGTTACAAACAACTTGACAATTATTTCCAAATTATGGGACACACACACAAATTTCTTTGACAAGTGAATTGGTACAATATAAGAAATTATCAAATTCTTATTAAATGAGTTAGAGAAGGTTAGAAATTGACAAATTTCTATCAATTGAGTTAGAGAAAGTAAGAAATTGACAATTTCTTATCAAATTATTTTTGTATTACTTACAGTATTTTTTTTTTTAAAAAAAGGCATAACAAAAATGCAAAATGAAAGGAAAAATAACAAAAAAAGAAAAAAGAAAAAATTAAAATAAAGAGAAAAATTGGAAAAAGGGAGTGAAAAGAGAAAGAGGTGTGTGTGTTTGTGTGTGTTGGGTGATAGAGAGAGAGAGGTGGAGGAGAGAAGAGAGGGGGAAAAGAGTGTGTGTGTGTGTTATCTCAGTGTGTGTGAGAGAGAGAGTGTGTGCGTGTGTGTGTCAGACGAGTGAGAGGGAGAGAGAAGCACATGGGTGTGTCATGTGAGAGAAGGAAGAGAGGAAAATGGGGGTATTTTAGTCTAATTAGGTAAACTTTAGGTAACTTTTATGTTTTATTAAGTTGTAGGTAGATTTTGATTTTTTTAGTGTTCAATAGGTTTTTACCTCTAGATTTATTGTTTTTAATTTAGTTTAAAATTAAGTTTAAGTTTAATTATTTTCAAGCCTAGATTAATTTTAATTGCTTTCTTTTATTTTAAAACCTAAGACTTAATCAAAATTCAAAACCCTCAGATTTTACTTGCTTTCTTAGGGTAGATAATCACACAATTGGTTTCCCTGTTAAGCTTTCCTCGAGATTCGACTTAGGGTTCATCTTACTAGTACTACGATAGACCTAGTCCTATTGCTAGCACTATTTTTGAGTGAAACATTTAACTTCTCTTTCGTTTTTCAGCCTTTTTAACAAGTAGACGCTTTGAAGACTTGTGAGGATTTCAAAGCTTCTCGCTTGTGTGAGTGTTGTGTGGAATGTGGTGAGACTTAAGTTTCTTGCGAATTAAAACCAAGTTGATATTTAGAGAGTGTGTGTGTGTGTGTATGCAATAAAACAAAGCTATAAATAAAGTAAAGAGACACAAACAATTTATAGTGGTTCAGAGCAACTCTCCTACGTCCACTCTTATCCTCGACGGGATGAATACCTTCACTCGGTATCCCTTGTTTTATACTTCCAAGGGGAAGTGATTCAAAAGCCAGTAACAAACTTGCTTTGAATCCTCAGAGATTCCGAGCTCTCGAGATGCCTTACAACAACCAAACTTTCTAACAAAAACTTACAACCTTACAACTCAATCTAAGAACAATAGACTAGGTTTTGGGGTTTTTGGTTTTCGTAAAGTGAGAATCCTTTACAATGAAAATCAAGTGTAAAGGGATAAGGATTCTCAAGGACTAGGTTATAGATCTGAACGGTTGAACCTAGAAAAGAAAGATGTTGCAAATACTTAAGAAAACAAGTTTCTTAAGGACACACTAAAGTTGGAAGCAACTTGAAGTTTCTTAAGGAAAGTAAAGAGATTAATTACTTGAGTTCTTGCTGGTGAATAGATTGCTTTGTGCGTGCGTAGTTTTAGTGTGAGCAACTCCTTCTATTTATAGTAGGAGGAACCCTACTTCCCGTTAGAGAGAAGAGGCGCGTGTTCCTCACTTTCCCGAAATCATGGGAAAGTCTTATTCGGTCAGATGCTTTATAGCTTGCAGTACTAGGGGAATGTCACTGCATGCGTGGTAGTTGAAAATAGGTATGGCCACCTGCACCTTATCTTAACTTTTCTACACAACCACTCCATTGGGCAATAATACGATGACACGTGGACTGCAACTGCGGCGCACATCATCTTTTGAAATTCAAACTTGAGGGTTGGTGAGTCAACAAAATATGGCTAGTACATCCTAACACTTGAAGAACGACTTTGGGGTTGAGGCGCTTTAAGTACACTGACTTGAGAGCGCTTGCTTTGGTAGCACGTTCTAAGCTTCTATGTTTTGAAAGCGTTTCCCATACGCCTTGCAGGTCTTGTCTGCTAGCGCTTTCACTGATGAAGTCGCTTTGCATCCTAACGCTTTGCAATCTTTTACTACTTCATAATCTGCGCTTCTAGATAAATGAAAGCTTCCTAACATGCAAGCTTTACTTTTACTAAGTTGTCTAGATACATCAAAAATAATAAGGGAAATATTCTAATAGGGTTTGGAATCGAATCAAAATAAATTATTTATTAACTTGATTCAAGTTCTCCCTTAACATAATATCCCAACAATTTCCCTCTTTTTGATGATGCCAAAACCCGACGTCAAGTACTTAAAGAATCTAGACTCAATCTAGACTTTATAAGAATAAGTGGGTTAGCAATGCGCAAAAACAAAATAAAGCAATTAAAGCAGTTTAATGAAAGCGTATAAATAAGACAATGAGATGTTGTCTTGAAGCAAGAAATGATATCATTGTATATATGAGTTGAGAAACGAATAATTACAACAATTATCATTTCTTGAAGTGTTTTCGTGGGGCGGGAGGAATTAAGCCATAGGCATTGTAGACCCTATCCAAGATGGTAGCTTTTGAGTGGTTAGGACGGTCGTTCTATTCAAGCCATTCTGCACACTCATCGACCTCCTTTCTGATAGCTTCCTCATCTGGGATAGCGCCTCCAACAAGTGGGAGTTTATAGCTTTCTTGTTTTGGAGGTTTGTGTCACGTCCCAACTCTCGAAGGAAAGACTTAGTCGGCGTGACTGCATATTGAAATTAAGAAATGGGAAAAGAAAGGAAAAGAAAATAAAAGAAAGGGTACGAGCATATAAAACTATTGTCGAATCGATGCCGTCAATCAATAAAGCTTAATTGAATGATAACTAGACATTTCACAAGAGGCATCTGGAATTTGTTACTCAACAACTCGAGAAGCAACCATTCACAGTGAACGAAGCAGCCTAAGATTCACACATTACACGAGTTTCAAAAGGTTATATAAACGTTCGTAGAAAAGAAGAACATAAAAGCTAGTGGAACACGAGTGTTAAGCGTACAACGGAAGATTTAGACAAACATAGATACATATATGAAGATATGTATCTCTTTCTGCACCAAAGTTCAAAAAGACGAGCATCATTCTCTCTCAACACAGCCGCCATCGCCACCCTCGCTCAACCTGGAAGTTTTTGGAAACACGAGCAGGGCTGAGTACTTGATGTACCCCGTGAGTTATGCCAAAACCATATAGAAATCAGTTATTATTCATGCATTCATCACAATATAACACAAGATTTTAGGAAAATAACTCATGCATACTAAATCTCATTTCTTTCGCACGTGCTCGGATGTACAACCCCTTTCGCATCCCTAACGTATTATCCATATCTGTTCCTCTCGCGCCGTGAAAGTTGGCCACCTTTCACGGTCGCAACTATTCTCGTAAACCGGCTCTCACCTCCCGGGCACACAGTTTACAACTTCGTGTACACTCCCTGGCTAACAACTCTTACTTAGCACAGAGTCGATCGTCATTGGCGAACCAACACAGATATGAAACATACAAATATTTTATGCATGAATAATCTTAGAAACTTGCATTTCATGTCAAACATGCTTCATTATAGCAAAATTATACTTTACTTAGGAAATAACGCCCACCTAGCTGCACAAGTGGTTGAGTGTTTCTTAGTTTTCCTTCACGTTCCTTGGTTCCTACCTTGGCCTTGACCTTTAGGAAGCAAAGTTCATTTATTTAGCAAAGGCTCAAGTCTTACAGAAATATGTCATTTCTATTTCAAGATAAACAGGTCTCCAACTTTAGATTGTTGAGCTTTTAGGATTCCATATCTACGTCTAGCACATCTCTCGGTGTAGGTCTTTATTCGATTCGATTGATTGCCTTTTTATTAAATTAACCTTTAATTAATAAGAATCTACGTCTTTCGTTGAAGAGACGGAGAATCAACCTGTTCTTATTCTTAATATAAGACTAATCATATTACAGTTCGCTTCTTAAGAATATCCCTCTATTCGTGAAATATTAAGTAGAATACTAATGATATAGGAAAGAAACGGTGGCGGAAATGATTAATCGGTCGAAATCTAAATAAGTTTGCATAGATGTTGGAGGAGAGTTATTTAATAAATTTCGGCATGATTTCTACGTATTTCAAGTTTTTCCAAATACTTTCTAGATTCTTGACTAGACAAGCATCAGTTAAATATTGACTAGTTCAATGAAAACTCCATTTCTCCATTTGAACTAGTCCTAAGACTCGATTTATACTATAGTGCTTAACCCAACAATAGAAATTCGCCCTATGAAATATAATTATAAAGAGGCTTCAACCTCGCATAAATTCATAATCTGTATCAACAAATTATACACATTTATCTCAGGCCAAACTAAACAATATATTCGTACATACTCAATATAATCGATCTAATTATTCTAGAAATATATCACATGATAGGTAATTATGTATATTCCGGAATGATAAGCTGAGCCACGAGTCAAGAAAGTTGCTACAATTATTTATCTAATATAAGTTCAACGTGTATAGTCGATAAGAATAATTAAGTCATGCTCATGCTACAAGTGATTTCCAGTACAAATATTTAATCATACAACTTTAGGCCAAATCAAATAAATTAGTTAAACTTAATTGAAATAACTCCAGTAGGCTTCTTCTTATTTGAGTTTATAATTCGAGAATCTAGTTATACATAGCTAATGGCCAAATTACAATTAAAGTCTTCAACTCAATAATCATAACAATGGTGCTAATTGGGGTCTGCTCGTCCTCTACATCATTTGGCTCCAAAGGAAAAATAAAATAAAATACATCTATATTATATTTTTGTATGCTAAGTCTAGCTTAAACCCAAAGAGAAAGCAAAAGAAATTAAAATTCCTCCCTAACTCGTTGCTGCCTATCTTCCTCTAAGCCACTCCCCAAAATTCAGTAGACAAAATCCCTAACTGCAGCCCTTAATTTTTTTCTTTTTCCAAAATCAGTGGACGCCCACTGCCGGCGTACCACACAACCGGAGCCCCCTCACCATGTCGCCATCGCGCTGTATACAATCCTAGCTGGCGGCAGCAAAATCATTGCACCTCTCCTGCTATCTTCTCTATTCCTCCCTCTCGATTCCAACAACCACGATGCCGCGCCTCTGTTCCGACGCCCCTGAAATGGAACGCCACCGCTCCAATCAGCGGCGCCACCATCGCTGCACCATTGCCATCTAATCCTCACCATAACAGCCACACCTTCAGCCGCTAACAACCAGCGGCACCGCCGCCGTATTTCTCATCCATCATCGACGGCAGCAGGGGAGGCAAAGCTATCTTCTTTTCTAATCTAAAATCCATTTCTGCTTCTGACCATTAGTTTAGTTGTATAGTTCTAGTTTATTGAATTTATATTCCAATGGTTTTGGTTTTGGTAGATTCTAAGTTCTATGGAGTTTTTCTACCCATTAAACTAGGATTCATTCTTATTTAAGCTTATTATGTAGCTCTGCAGTGGACGGATTAAGATTTTAAATCCTAATTCTTAACTTCAAGCATGCCTGTTATAGAAAATAAAAGGATGGAAAATTATGCTTACTGTTGTGGTTTGATTTTGATGGATGCCTGTTGGTTGTGAACAACTGAATAGCAGGTATTCTTCTTCCTTCTAGATCCGTGTTCTCCTCTGAAAAGGTTTGGATTGATGTGTTGGTGTTGGCTTGAAACGAGAACAGCTTAACTCTTCTATCTATGGCTTTCTTCTTTTCCTTCCTTTATCTTCTTCTTCTATGCTTTCTTTCTTCTCTCTCGCTCCCTTTCTTTTATCGCTCTCTTCTCTCTGCTTGCTTATGTATGCTGTAGCATTGGTAAGGTTTCAGGATAATCATCTGTGAGAGTGGAAGATAGAGAATCGCAAATATCACCTCAAACCGCCTACGCATTCTCGAGATATTTGTATGGGCTTTGAGGAAATGGGCTTATTCATGGGCCTTCATAGAAAGCTAATAATATGGTTTAACTAGAACCATTTTTCTTAAGTGTTCATAATGGCCCAAAATTTAATTGGTGTAACAAAGATAAAAATAACTCAAAGTTTATCTCTACTAATCTATAATTAGTCACAAGATCTCATAATCTTAAATTATATTAGAGATACTAAAGCCCAATATTTCTAAAAATACGACTATTTCACTAGACTCGACTTTCGATTTTACGACCAATCGTAGGAGGAATTTATCAATAGATCTATGTATATAAATATTTCGAAATCTGTTACACGAATTGAAATTTTAACTAACTTAAACACATATAAGTACAATCCATTTCTTCTTGGTCATAGTAAATAGTAGAATCATTCTTGAGGGTCTCTGTTAAGTTCTATAACTCTAAATTGAATTTTCAAAGTTCCATCAAAAATAAGGAATCTTGTATTATTCAAAAAAAATAAAATAAAATTAATCTCCTTGTTTTTGAAAAGTCGGGATATTACAATTACGATGCTATAAAAACACTTCGACGTCTTTTCTTAATGTATCTTGATGATGTATAATTCTTATTCCTTAGCCTAACTCGGTATTGGTAGAATATCATATTTACTTATAGTCAATATATGCAAAGAGTATGTTAGAAATATTTTAAGAAATTTATTGTTAAAAATCTTTTTTCCAAGCAAAGGAATCATATACTATGCAAAAAAAAAAAGGGAGAAAATCACATAATATGAAGAAAGGTTGTCGAAATTGAACACAAATCTAATTTTTTTTCCTATAAAAATAAAAAATTGCATTTAAAGGCATTCAAGAATACTTTGCCTTTGGAATTGTCTTTGTGCGTATGTAATATTGGACACAAAAGTAATTATTTCTGAAATAATAAGATATCAAAATTATAGGAGTACACTAATCATCTTTAAATAAGCCACATATATCCCTAATCTAAATATGCAATTTTTATACGTCCTATTTCGTTTGAATTGGTGCGGGTGATAATTATTAAACATCTTGAGATAATTATTAACATAAATAAATGCAATTTGAATATTTTTTTTTACAATTATACAAAATTACGTTAATTTCCTTAAATATAACACTAAAGGAGGGATATAATAGGCAAATTATATTTTGTAAGAATAGACACTTTTATAATAGGTAATAGATATATACTTACTATCTATTAAAAAAAAGTTAAATTCCGACCTTCGAATTAATAATCTCTCAAAAGTTTGGACTTTCGTTTCTAACAAAATAATGAAATGATTATGTAAGAATGATAGTATTTTTCGTATATCCATCAATGAAGATGGATTATATAATGATTGTTTTGTTATAGTGAAAAGGCAAGACGAGCTATATATATTGGAAAAGTTAATTATGCCAGAGATAGATCTTATGTTTAGTATGTATTTTGTATAGTATTATCGTAAATTAAATTAAAATAATAAATAAGGTAAATATCATACTTAAATTTATACATATATATACTATGTTTAAATGTATAATATAATATTACATAATTGTCCTTAAATTTGAAATACTACAAGGACATAATAGGTAATCTACATTAAGTACTCAAGACTATTTTTATATAAGTATAGATATAGATATTAAGTACGTACAATAATAATTTCCTGTAAATAATTATATTGACTCTTTTCTTGACAATCTAATACTATTATTTTTATAATAAAAAAATTGTATTTAGATGTAAATTTGATAATGGAATCTGGACATATAAATATGACCTTTTACTTGAAGCTATTTTAAATTTTGAAAGATCAACAATACTACACTAATAGAGTTTTTTTTTATTTTTTTTATTTTTAAAGAAGAAATAGAGAATATTTCATTACAATTTAACGCATTTTTTGTGATTTTTTTATTTTTCCTTATTAATGATCATATATAAAATTTCGTAAAATTTCTAGAAAATGAATTCGAAATTAGAGGTGGCCAAAATAATCGTACCCGTCGACCTATACACACATTCATACACGTATCCGAAGGGTTTGTACTCGTATCCGTACTTGTTGGTTCGGGTTCGGAACCGTACGCGCTGAAGGCGGCGGTTCGGGTATGGGTACTGAAAGTTGGACCCGCAACCCGCAACCCGCCGATTCCTATACCCGCCGACCCGCAGACCCGCCATTTTGATATGTATACCTAAAAATATATTTTTATTACTTAATTTTAATTAGACATGCACTCTTTAGCCTACTTTAGTAATTTTTCCAATCAATTTTCACCAAATATATTTTAACGGTGCTCAATCATTCGAGATTAAATTTGTAAATAACTTGATCTCCACTAATTTAGTATTTAGAGACCTAGTTTTGATTTAGATTGTCGAATTCTTTGCAATAATATATATATATATATATATATATATATATATATATATATATATATATATATATATATATATATATATATATATATATTGCAAACAACTAATTGAATTTAAAATGAATTTTTAATATTAAAAATAATAATCGTAAAACCCACTGGAACCGCCGGGTTGTACTCGTACTCATACATGCATCTGTCGTACTCGAAATCATACTCGCACCCGCCTATACGGCGGTCAGGGTACGGGTCCAGCTATGAGGAACCGTACCCGCTGGGTACGGGTACGGTTCCGTACCCGAACCTACATTTGGCCACCTCTATTCGAAATAAATAAAGCATAAATGTTACTATTAAAATATAGTAATATAAAATGCACTTGTTAAATTTATTTACTAAAATTTAAAATCATTAAATTTACGTTATACTCCATGTAATAAAAATACTGCTATAATAATACCATGTAAATTATATCACAAAGTTCAAAAACAAGTTAAGCATGACTGCCTCATAACATTTCCCTCTATTTTTCGAATATAAAAAGCGAGAATAGTCTCGTCAACAATTATGCAAGAGATGTCCTAATAACATTAATTTCGTAATTTAAAATAGATGTGATTATATACACAACTAAATTAAATTTCCTTAATAATATAATACTGCACTCATCAAGATAAGGAATAAATATACCAAATAAAACTGGACTAACAAAAACAATTATATTAGAATTGATGATTTGCAAGTTCTAAACATTATGAAAGCTAGAACCAAGAAAACTGAAACTCCAAGTTCACTATAACAACGTACTTTTTATATAGAGTATAAAAAAAAGAAAAATAAAATCATCGAAGCTTTCATCATCAATTCCATCGTCTAATGGAACATTAAGCGCGTAATATTTCATCTCCGGTGTGGTTAAGGTTAATTAACGACCGGCTTTGAGACTCGCCTTTTCAAGTGCTAGGTCAATGATGATCAATCTTGATCCATCTCAGTAGGCTCGTTGACAAGGGTTTCAGAGTTGTCGTTTTCTTGCTTATCACATCGCACATCTGCTTCTGCAGCTGCCATAGAGCTCTGATAACAAAGAAAAAAACATAACACTAATTGCTAAGCCATGAAAAACTTGCATATTAATTAGGAAGTGAAAGTACGGTATATGTACCTTTGAGCTAGTTGGCTCGAGTGTTGATTCTATCTTTCTAGCAAGTTGATCCATGGCCTCATCTTTCTAAAGAATAAACAACGTAGCTATTACATTTCGAGACTATTTTGTATTCCAATTCACGTATCAAGCAGACCTAATCTACAACTTAAGAGAAAAGGAGAAGGAAGTCGAACTAAGCAGACCTAATCTACAACTTAAGGATGAAGTAATTTGCTACTTCTCAAACCAAAACAACGGAAAACAGCATAAAAATGGAAAAGGTTGTGAAAATTATTTTACTAGAAATGAATGTCCTCAGAGTGACTATCTAGAGACGGAGAAACTAAAAGATATTGTAACACGATAAAATTAAATCAAGATTAATTGTATGGCAACTTTTAGGTTTCATTAATGTTTATTGTATGGAATAGCCAGTCCTATGATTTTTCGGTATCTCTAAGCATATTATTAGAATCTCAGCAAGCACTAATTAAGTGTTATTCTTCCGAGTCCTTGATGATAAGCCCTAGCTGCTTCCGGTACTTAGCCTGATGACTGTTTACCAGAAGTTTTGACGGAAAATTTGAATATGATATCCGCCCTGTGACAGCTATATGTTCACCAGTATTAAGTAAAAACTAGCTCGTGGACGAAATACATAAATAATATTGAATTTTATTCACGAAACATAAATCATCATCAATTCATTTTGTTAATAGGATTCTTCCGATTTGAGAGAAGGTACATTACAAGAACAATAATTGATGTTTTCTGTATTTGAGAGCTTATGGAAGGCATACCTTATCACTTTCCACAGGTTCAACAAATTCCATTTTCACCCTTCTAGGCGTAGAATTTCTGTACATACGGAGGAAAAAATTATGCAAAGTAAATAATCATAAGCAAAAAGGTAGAAGCTTTTAACATAGAAATACCGTTGGTAATCAATATTAAAGTCTGAATCAGAATAGTTTCTTTCATCTTTATTCTCTTCATCTTCATCAACCTACATAGACAGCTTTCATGAGAACAAGTATAGTCATACATGAAACTTACATAGACAGCTCACCTCCAATATTCCAATATTCCATCCAAGCAATAAAGATATGTCACAAATTGTTACACACATTTTTATTGACAATTGACTATGCAGCAACAGTAAATCTACAAGAATTCTATAATTATTACAAAAAGAACTAGCCTTAATTAATTATAGCTAATATCATTTGATCCATCATTTCTATTTTTCCTCATTTCACGCTTTCGACTACTCTAGTTTCAACTTTTTACTGCTTTAAGTTCATTTTCACCCAGTCTAGGTGATATGAGTTTTTTTCAAGCTCAAGTGTGCTCCGGATTAGGCAATCCGACTAGGATAACAAGTTGGAGCTTTTCTTTTTATCTTCATGTCCTGTTTTACTTTGCCGATCTCTATTCAATTTTCTTGTGTCCAACATCTCTTTATCTCCTAGTTTCCTAACCTATCTTTTTATTCCAATTTTTTTCTGATCCCAACTTCTCTCTTAGTTAAGAAAAAAAACAAAAAAAAAAAACTACTTGGTTTCCATTTTGTCTCCACCATTACATCATATTCTTCCAATTCTTTTTGTATTTAGCGACGATCATATCAGAACACACATTTTCATGTCAAGGAAAATAATACAAGAAGAGATCAGCTGTAATTTACGAAATTCAACTCTTGGAGAGAAAACAAATAGCGCAGCCAAACAGGGTGTGGGGGGGGGGGGAATATAAAAATATAACATATTTTAATAGATGATGTAACCAGTCAATACTTTACAGAGGCAGAAATCTAAAGAACAACCTTAATGAAACTTGACTTGCTGATTTTATGTAAAAGCAAATAGCTAAGTAACGGAAGGTTATAAGAATAAACTGATAATAAAAGATATGGAGATAAAATCTTGTAAACTGAATAATTCATCAGTTGAAAGAATATACCTCAGGTAGTTCAGTTTCAGGTGGCCGCTCCTGAAACTGAACACTTGGAGCATGCTGAAGCTTTGACAGATTTTCAAGAAGCACTGCTCTTATTTCGTCCAGCATGTCCCGAGAATTTTTATTTTCCATGTTACTAGGAGCAACATGAAGAGTGTAGTCTGGGCCAAAATACTCTATATATTCGTGTTCTGGCATCTTATCATCGACCTCAATCCCAAGTGCGACTCCTGTCTGCTCAACATACATATATATCAGTTATGACAGTTGACAAAGAAAGAGAGAAGACTAATGTTTCTTTTTGCGAGTGAAAATGAATATTTTTCTACTATAGGAGGATACTGGATGCTGCATGAGGAAACTCAATTTATTCTTTTTTTTCCTTGTGGAGGTAAACAGAGCCATTATGGATCCAAAAATTAAAAAGAGATCACTCTTTAGATGTGTTTCCTCAAGAAACGGATCATGAGAAGACCCAAAATGAAGAAGGAAGAGGAAGTTAAATATAAGCATACGAGCAGATAGTTGAGCAGCAGACAGATCTGAGATTACTTAAAACATCCAACCTATAAAATAATAGAAACTAGAAACTCTAAAATTAAAGTGTTCTTTGTGTAAGCAGCACGAGATAAATTTTCCATTATCTAAGGAAAAAAAATTCAAAATGCAAAATAAAAAATAAAAAAAAACATGTTTGCAGAAGCATTCAAACATATTCTCAGAAAAAAACTAATGATGAAAATTACTAAAAGAATATTCCTTTTAGCATAGCACGTTTATAGTATGTAGTTTGCACTTCTAGCTTTATTACAACATTAGATTTCACGCAATCGATTTAAAGAGCATCTTTATTTTAATGATTGCTCCATATAATGGGATAGCCAAAATTATCAAGTCATCAAGATTTTTGAGTTTAGGCTTCCTATATAGCATAACTACTATAAATCTTCAGAATAATGTTACTAATATGCTAATTGTATACCTGAAAAATATGTAAAAAAAAACCAAAATGCAAAAACAAACACAAGATACCTCGTAACACCAGCAACGAGCGACATTCCGTATAGTGTAGCCACCTCCACCAAGTAAGAGAAGAGGCACATTAAAAGATCTCATAAACCTGACGCACTCTGCATGGCCTTTAACTGAGAGATTAAAGCAGCCTAATCTGTCCCCAGATAGGGAATCGGCCCCACATTGTAAGACCACTGCTCCAGGCCTGTAAACTTCCATTACTTTACGAATTATCGGCTTAAATAAAGATTGGTAGCTTTCATCATCGATTCCATCGTCTAATGGAACATTAAGCGCGTAATATTTCCCCTTTCCATATCCAATATCTCGTATGTCGCCAGTACCAGGGAAATAATCTCCAAACTTATGAAAAGAAACAGTCATGACTCTGTCAGTTATATAAAAAGCCTCTTCAACTCCATCACCATGATGAATGTCGATATCCACATATAAAACACGCTGCATTAGGAACATGAACATAATGAAGTTGCGAATAGTAATTGATCAAGAGAAATAAATTCATGGAACGGTTATGCCTCACAGATATAGAAAACAAACACAAGTAATGGTGCTAACGTACCTCATGAATTTTAAGGAGTTCCAAAATGGCGAGCACTATATCATTAACATAGCAAAAACCCGAAGCCTCGCATTTTTTTGCATGATGCAAACCACCAGCCCAATTTATGGCAATATCACAACGTCCGTGATTCAACTTCGCAGCACCGCCAATTGAACCTCCAGCATAGGTCTGACAAAAAGAATAAAGACCATCGAAAACAGGACAATCTTCACCAACATTAAACCTTTTAAGCTGCCTTAACTGATCTTGTTGTGTCTCAGGAGTAATTCTTCTCAAGAAAGAGACATAGTCATCTGCATGGAACCTGCAAAGATCCTTATCTCGAGCAGGATTCGGCTTTGCAACATGCATGTATTGAAGTAAGCCATAATGTGCAAGAAGAGCATGAGTCATACGCATTCTATGGGGCTTCATCGGATGACCTTGCCCATAATAGTAATTTCCAACCTCGGAGTCGTAGAAGTAGCACACTTTTCTCTTTGAACCATCTGCTCCGGATGGTAAAGAATTACCCCCCATATCCATTAACACCCAGGATGTGAAAAATCAAGCTACGCAACTTCAAAAGCCGAATTCACTGAGGAGACAAAGGAAGTTAAAATAATAAATGTTGACGATATAAACAATCATTAAACAACGACGAAAATGGAAGTGCTGTGTGAAAATATATGCTTGAAAAAGGGTAAAACACGATGTTGACTAACCGAACAAGAGTCACAAAGAGGCCAACCTGCTGTTTAAAACTCAAGCTAGGATACAGCAATAATGTTGAAGGCTAGTTTGCTTTACTGAACTGCATCAAAGAGATCAAGAATAAAACTAACAACGATTAGATATGGTTCTGCGTAGCGGAAAAAACATGTTAGATTAGATAATGACGATAGAAGACTTATGGATGCAAATCATATAGTAGCAAAATTGCATTTAAGAACTATCCTCGTACTTGTCAATATCCGAGTACAAGGAGCCTCATCATAAGATTACTAAACAGGAACATTGGATATAGGTTATAAATTCTATACAACAGAGAATATTGGATAGGTTATAAAGTTCAGGACATACAATAAGTCAATAACACAGGTAAATCTTAAGTTTATGTCTCGCATTCTGTTCAAGCTAAAGCAGCACCCTTTTTACGACTACATTATTGGATGCTCGAGATTTTTTCCAGAGACAAGGTCAACCATTAATTCTTTCCACGTAAAAGAAATGATACGATCATATGAAAGAATTGCAAGGTTTATAGATCACTCTCATTGTGCAACTAAGATGACAAAAAAGAATATATCTGTTTCATGTAGCAGCTCTTTTGACGCTTGATTCAACTGATTATAGTCGATTTATCACGTGCACATCAATCCCAAAATCCTCTTACAGATAGATGGTGCATATGTAACTGAAATTGATACAGTGTGCATTTTCAGATCATACAAAAACTACAATCAAGATGGTCTCAATCACATTTATCTCAATGTCCCAAAAAACAAATACTCCCTCCATCCCATCTAAGATATAATGTAACATCTTAGATGGGACGGAGGGAGTATGATACAGAGGTTTCTTGTTATAGAGCTTAAAACCAGTGTTGTATATGCCATAAGCGAAAGACGAAGGTGTGGAAGAGAAATCAGATTTTCTCTAGCCTACTTAGAAAATTCAAGACCAGCACCCCCGCCCACCAAACACACACACACACAATGCAGAAACAGTGATGCCAAAAGCTGAATTCAACAATATCCAGTTCCAAATTTTCACAATTTTAATTCTGAGGAAAATCCAGAATCTAACAAATTCATAAAGTCAGAAGAGAATCTAAAAAACTAGGGTCAATGAAGGCAGAATCCTTGATATAGAAAGAAGGAAGATAGAGAAATGCAATTAATTATCTAGGGGAAATCCTTGAAAAATGAACAAAAACCCCAGGCGTAGTAACTACGCAACCAGAGAGTATGAAAATGGCATGCACGTTAGCATTAGGCAAAACAGCAGTGCTGAAAACAGTAGAGTTTAATTGCTTGTAAATCTCGTGATCATCAACTCTTGCATGCGCATGCACAATCCTAAAATTAAAGTCTCTCTTTCCGATTCGATGCCAAAATAAACAGATACTTAGATACATTCCATTGAGAGGAACCCCTTTTTTCACTTTTTCTTTACCGGATCTCACAGAATTACGCAGCATTAGCGTCATTTCAACTTGAATGGCAAAATTTTACGGAAAGCGGTTTCCTTTTCCTGGTCGAAGAAAAAACCAGTGACATCCATAGATCGATCTTAACTAAATTATACAAAATGGAGAGAGAGAGAGAGCAGAGTACCTGAAACAGAAGAGAGGTGCCGCCACAGCAGGAGGGGGAGTCGCCGCTGGTTTCCATAATTTGCATACCATCGTGTGTGCTTTATGCTGTTTTATTTTGTTTATCTATTTATTTTTATTTATTATTTTTTGGGCGAACATATTAGTAAACTAGTAATGCTTTTTATTTTATTTTATTTATTATTATTATTATTTTAACATAATCAACTGAAATTTAAAGTTCATGCCACGCAGAACTCAAATTCAGAACCTTTGGTCCCAAAATTTAACCAACACACACACTAGTAATGCTTTTTTATTTTTGAGTTCATTCGCTCGAATTAGGAAATCCTAATTTAAACTGATTCTTTTGATATAAAAATAAATTAAAAAGAACTGGTTTTTTTACATTTATTTAAGTGTTAATGTATCAAAATAACCATCTAACTTAACAAATGTCAAATTATACCCACCAACTTAAAAAGTACAAATAATACCCATTAATATCAAATTTTTACTTTTTCAGACTAAAATACCCTTAATGAGTTGACTTTGACTTTTTTTGAATTTTGTTTACGTGTTTTTATCGATTTTTTTTACATTTTTTTTCTTAAGTTTCTGACGTTTTTTAGACTGAGACTATTGGGACTATCAGCACCAAATAGTCCCAATAATTGAATTTTTTTTTAGTTTTTTTTTTATTTTTTTTAAAGTTTTTTTTATCATTCCAATTTGAAGTTCAAATACAAAACCCTATATTTACATTTTTATTTTTCATTCTAAAAACCTAAATTTTCTCTCTCCGCTTCCCGCTTGCTCTTCTCCCTTCTGCCTCACCCCTGCCGAAGCCCTAAAGATCCATCAACAACTGCAGCGTCCTCGACATCTCCGGCATGTGCACCGTGCCAGAAGTCTCATTTCTGATATTGAGACTATTGGGACTATTTGGTTCTAATAGTCCAATCCCAATAGTCTCATTTCTGATTTAAGTTTTCTTCATCTTGTTTGAGCGTACTGAGACTATTTGGTGCTAATTGTCCAAATAGTCTGCATTTCTGATTTATGAGTTCTTCATCTTGTTTGGGTCTATTGGAACTATTTGATGCTAATAGTCCTAATAGTCTCATTTCTGAATTAGGATTTCTTCATCTTGTTTGCTTATTGAGACCATTTGGTGCTAATAGTCTCAATAGTCCCAGTTTTGATTCATTATTAAACTATTGGGACTATTTGGTGCTAATAGTCCCAATTTAAAAAAAACGTCAGAAATTAAAATAAAATAAAAATTGTAAAATTTGAAAAAATAAATTCAAAAAAAAACGTAAAACAAATTCAAAAAAAAACCAAAAAAAATATTCAACTATTGGGACTATTTGTTGCTAATAGCCCCAGTCCAAAAAAACATTAGAAATTAAAAAAAAAAAAAGTAAAAAAAAAATTCGAAAAAAATGTAAAAAAATAATTAAAAAAAAGTCAAAAAGTCAGTCAAAATCAACCCATTAAGAGTATTTTGGTCCAAATGGGTATAATTTGTATTTTTTATGTTGGTTGGTATAATTTGACATTCACTAACTTAAATGGGTAAAAAATAAACATGCATCTTTATTTAATTGAATAATTGAACTAAAGCAATCTAGCTATGGTGGACGGAAAAAGTCACGAACAATGTGCATGTGTTGGTCCAATAATAGTACAATTAATGCTCCGCGTGATGGCGTAAGTGGTCTTTGTAGGTCCCGATAAGTAGGTCATTGGTGTATGGGGGGGGGGAATACACCAATTCGCCAACAGTTTTGACTTTAGAAACAAAATCGATCTTACTGAGTTGTCAGCTCAACTTATCAGTGCAGCTCGGTTTATCCAGCTCAGTCAGTAAACTGGTGAGCTTGCTAAACCGAACTGTGTGCGGAAGTTTGGTGGACAGGTTGGCTATCTCTTAGAAAATTCTTTCTTTGGTCTGGATTTTTGTGCAGGTTGATTATATCAATGAAGTGCAATGTAATGAAGGTTAGTTGAACATTGTAAGGTCGACTGTAAGTAAAAGATAGAGAGAGAGAGATCGAGACAGTCGATTTAGCGTGGTTCGGGAAACGGCCCTACATCCACGTCAGATACCGTCGTATCTGAAATTCCTTACTTCTCTCTTATTTATACTGGCTGAGTACCAGCCTCAACCTTCGTCAATCTTTAGACTTGAGCCGAGCACGAGTTCTGGGTCGTGACCCTTACAACCTTTCATACATTCTTACATACAACCTTGCAGCTAAACTAACAGATTCTTCTTTACTTGGACGAATATGTAGTAAGCTTGTGGAGAGTGTTCTGTGAGGTTCCGGACTCAGAAATCTTGAAGGTCTCAACACTTGGGAAATGGCTTGGATTCGAGTGTTGAGTTTGACTTTGAAGCGTAAAGATTTCTGGATAGATTTGGCTTTGAAGCTCTGGTTTCCTCTCTCTATTTTTCTCTCTTCCCCGTTTATTTCCCCTTGCTTTCGATTCTGGGATGGCTTGAAGTATTTATATGACTCCAATTTGAATTAGAGCCGTTGGAGTTGCAGAGGTGTCAGAACCGTACTGCTGACTGGACTTCTAGCCGTTGAGGTTTTCTGTACAGCTTGAACCATCGAGGTTGGCAAGGTACAGCTTAGGTCGGACTGGGAAGGTCGACCTTTTGTACCTCAAGCTGTCTTTGCTTTCTGTGGTCTTCAAGCTTGATCTTTGTATTAGAATCTTCATCTTGAGAAGCTGTTGACTAATAGCAGCTTGACTTACAGCAGCTTGACTAAGCATATTGGCTTCAGTAGGTTGGCCTAAGCAGGTTCCTCAGCATGTAGGTTGCTCTCAGGAGGTTGGCCTCAGCATGCAGGTTCCTCAGCATGCAGGTTGCTCAGCATGCAAGTTGGCCTCAACATGCAGGTTGCTCAGCATGCAGGTTGCTCTCAGGAGGTTGCTCAGCATGCAGGTTGCTCTCAGCATGCAGGTTCCTCAGCATGCAGGCTGCTCTCAGGAGGTTGGCCTCAGCATGCAGGTTGGCCTCAGCAGATTGGACTATGCAGGTTACACGAGCAGGTTGACTAAGGAACATGTTGACAGATTGATCTAACTAGGTACAAGGTTGCACTACCAACCTTGATCTTTACATGGAGCAACATGTCCGAGTTAAGCTTGACTAATCCAAATACAGAGATCAGTCTGTTCCTATCAATCCTATAACTAAGTCCTATAACTAAGTGTGGTTTCTAATAACATCATCAAAACTAAACTAAACAGGGTTCCCAACAGTCTTTAAATTTCATAGTATTAAAAATTATTTAGGAATTAGATCATGAAAAATAAAGCAATTTGGTGGATGAAAAGGTCATGAAAAATAATAACATAAAAAACCGGAATTAGATTGTTTAGATGATAGATTCGAATTATAAAATAAAAAAAATACACACACACACAACAATGTGTTTTAAATACTTAGAGCATCTCCAACAACCATTTTAGAGCAAAACCTTCAAATAAGTACACAATATATTTTAATCGGTGACAGAGCTAGAAAATATCGCTGGGGCAAAATTACATTGTATTTTGAGTTTGAGATTCTGAAAGAAAATTTTCCTACTATTTAATTTTGTGACGTGAACTTTATTACTATAATTCACATAAAATAAAATTAATGACAATATATAAATATATATATATTTTTTTTTAGAGCAATCAATTTTTTTTTTTTTTTGGCGTCAGCTTAAACCAACCCCAAACAGCATGTGGCTTCGACATTGATTTCAATAATACTCCGTACTACATTTTGACCAATAATGTTCCATATATAGAGTATTACGTAGTACGGAGTATTATTTAATAATACGTCGTACTCTATTTTCATTGTTTAAATTATGTTAAATTAGTAAATATTATGTTAATCAATAGCATGATTATACTCCCTTTGTGTCTTCTTAAAATGATATGTTTTTCATTTTGGATGTCTCATTTTAGATGACATATTTCTATAGGCAATAATTATCCTCTTAAAAATATGTTACTATTAACTTGATACATTTTCCTAAACATATGTGCCCCAAAAGAACTAAGCGTTTGAAATGGGGTAATATGGAATACTTAGTTGTGCACAAATAAAGCCCAAAAAGGATAGTGCTAATAGGAAGAATATAAAAAATTGAAGAGATACTTTTATCTCTATTTTAATTTTTCAGACTTTGTCCATTAACTTTTATGTTGGTTAAATCAGTCCGAGCGATGATATATACCCTACAAGTCCAAAATCTAGGTTCAAGACAATTTGTCAGATGAGCCTAGGGCTGCAAACGAGCCGAGCCGAGCCGAGTATTGGCAGGTTCGGCGTTTAATATTTTACATGTTCGGGTTCGGGTTCGAGTTCGATTCGAGCTTTAAATTTGTGCTCGAGCTCGGCTCGAGGTAAAAAAATTGAGTTCAAATCCAGCTCGAGTTCGGCTCGCTAAATATTCGATAAATGGTTCGGCTCGAGTTCGGTTTGGATTTGAGCTCGAATCCGACTCGTGAAAAGCTCGAATTTTATTTTAATTCGAGCTCCTCTCGATTTTAAGCTCGTTTAAAAGACATGGTTTAAAATATTTTTTTTAACATTCCAATGAAGATAAATTAAAATGAAATTCATCAAACAAAAATTAAAATTATTTAATACTATAAAATAATAAATAAATAAATAAATGTACAATATATTAAATGAATTAATGATAATTGGTGATATATATTAATGTTATAAGTTAATATATTCTAATAATAATTGTGGTGTAGTGCCTAATTAGCTTTGGTTGTGATTTGAAATTAATTTTACACCTAAATGCTAAAGCTCGTTTACAGGCTCGATTAGAGGTTCGATTAGGAGTTCGCGAACATGCTCGTGAACAGGCTCGATTAACATATGAGCCGAACACGGTCGCGAGCAAAATGAGTCGAATACCATAAAGCTCGAGCTCGGCTCGTTAAATTAAACGAGCTCGAATTCGGGCTCGAGCTCGGCTCATTTATTAACGAATTCGAGTTCGAACGAGCTTTTACCGAGTCGAGTACCGAGTAAGTCCCGAGTAGCTCTGCTCGTTTGCAGTCCTAGATGAGCCCAATTAACCAATTAAAAAGACGATGAAAAATCATGACTATCACTGAGAACACGTATGTATGAATCATAGTAAAGACTAAAGTAGAGTTGACAAATAGAATGGGTTGAGTCATATCGTGTCAATATGATAAAGACACGACCTGTTAAGCCCAAACCTGAACAAAATATATTAAGGATTTGTTGAACCCGAATACGACATGAAGTGCTCAAACACACACACAATACGGACACGTCATGAACACGATTTTATTAAGTTTATTACGACACGATAATAACACGAAGCAAAACGATAAGTTATATAAACATGAAATAGTGCACAAACATGACTATAACCTTTATCCGCCACGAACATATATAAATTTGAAAAATAATAAATAAAAGTATTATTGGATTACGCGAACCCGACCTGTATCTGACATGTACAATAATTTATATGCACAGAATCTTGGAACCATTACATTCATAAATCAATAGAAATAGCAAAATCGACCAGACGAACGAGATTTCCTCAAAGTGTAATATTCTAATTCTTATCTTCTAGATCTACTATAAGTGTGTAGAATTTATGAAAACCACTCATTTTTGCTAAGTTGGCTCTATCCATGATCTTGAAGAAGTTGCTCCTCCTCCTCGACTGCTTTGGCATGGAGCAAAGGGCGCGACCTGGATCTTTTTCTTTCTTAAAAACTAAGCATTTGAATTGAATAAAATATGCAATCGGGCCGTGTAAGCCCGCCCACCGGCCTAATAGCCCCGTAGGGGGTTGGTTGGGCTTGAATTTTGACAGCTAGCCCGAAAACTTTCAGAACATGATGGCCAGTCCTTAAAATATTGATTTGGATTTTGGCATGTCTGGCCCGGCCAGGCTGACCTGACCTACCACTTTTGCCGGCCCTAGTAAAGACCCAATTGAAATAAAAATCTCGAAAGTCATTAAATATTGGAATCGAATATGTATAAGTATGTCATATTTAATAATACTAGCAGAAATTACGTGCATTACACGCATAAACTCTTATCTAATACTATTAATATACATAGAAATAAATGTTTTAAATTATTTCATTGCATCTTTTGATATAATTGAGATTTTAATTTTATAAGGGTTATTGTCTTCTAGATATATGAACTTTTATCGTTTTTTTTTTCCCTGTTTTATACAAGACTTTACAAATTTGCATCAAAAGGTTTGCAATTATAACATAAATCAGTATTTAACCCGTAAAACCGCTGGGCATACCCGCTCCCGTCATACCCCCAAATCGTACTCACCCTATATGGTGGTTAGGGTACAGGTCCGATTTGATTAAACCGTACTCTCCGAGTACGAGTACAGTTTCGTACGCGAAGCCGCATCTGGCCACCTCTAGCTGACATGGAATAATTTAGTCGACGTGATAAAGCTCAAAATTAGAAAAATTAAAATATAATAGAAAAAATCTCAATAAATCAAAAAGAAAAAGAAAAGAAATCGTGAAATGATCTTCTCTCTCTCTCATCCTCCCATCACCTCCCCCTCCCCTCTTAACTCTCCTTTTATTTTATATCTCTCTCTCTCTCCAACTTATTTGAGCCAATTTTTGTTTTGGGTCGTCACACTCTACTTGAGTCATTTCCTAATATATGAATAATTAGTCATAATTAGAATTGTGGTTAAGGGACTCTTAGTGGCCTAATTATGATTTTTTGTTTCATTAGAATATTTTAAGGTTTGGAAATATGAATTTTATTCTAATTTTCAATTTTTTTGAAATAAATATAATTATAATTGACAAAGTATTATTGCAATTTTAATATTCGTGCCCACTCTACCGGGCTCAAGTAGAGTGGGACGGAGGGAGTACTTAATGTAATGACAACTTTATCACCTCTTTAAGTTTTCTCTCCTCACATTCTCTTTTGAAGGAACAAAAAGAGGAGGTCAATGACTCTTGAATTTTTTAAAAGAATTTATATGATCTGCTTCAAAGTTATAAATTTTATCAAATAATCAAGTACTCATACCTTAACTCCACTAATTAATTCATTGACCCTATAATAAAACATAGCATTGCAAATATTAAAATTTCGTAATTTTCTTTATTTCTTTAACAATTTTAAATAATAAATTTTAAAAACCGCACCATAGAAGATTCAAATAAGTGTACATTATTTCATACTAAGTGTTAACTAACTGTCATGTTTATATTGAATTATACTCCAAAATACAATAAATACTCATAAATTTGATTTGAAAATTTGATTTCCGGAAACTATTCACTATTGACTTTCTTGATTTTCAGATTTATTTTTGGTTATTTGGTGACTTTCTACACATGATTTTTTTTTTTTTGGTTTTATATGATTAGGTTAGTCTTTACGTTTTTTCTTCTGAAGATTATAAACTACTCACTATGTCCCGCTTATAAAGGGATAATATTTTTATGGCACGGTAATTAAGACAAAAGTGATTATTAATAAGTTATACATATTATACTCATTGTAAATTTAGTTTTTTTTAAAAAAAAATTCGGATATCATTATTTAATGATCTGTAATCAATATTTAATAATTTATTTTTTGAAATTATATTTTTACTAAATTATTTTTTTCTTTTATTGAGCAAAAAAATTCTATTTTAGGAAATATCCTTTATGAATGAGACAAACTAAAATGGAACTTATCCCTTTATTAATATGACGGAGGGAATAGAGTACTTATTTACTTCTTGGTTGTTTTGTTCAATACTACTCCATAAGAATTGCTTGTGGGTTGTGGTCGACTTGAATTTTTATATTTTTTGTTATATTGACTTTTTTAATTGTGGAATGAAATCAAGTTTGGTATAGTTTTTGTTATAGGTTGGTGTTGGGATAAACGACAATAATATCATTCACCCAAACACACAGCGAAAATAAATCACCAAAGAGAAATATGCTTGACTCGAAACTTAATCTTCGCGTTGACTGTTTTTGACGAGCTTTATAACCCTCACACGTAAAAACTGCACTCACGGTTGGAATAAAGTGTTATTGATTGTATGATTACATCATATATAGTTATCTTGAAGAATGGTTTATTGTCAAGCTTTTTGGAAAAATCTGATAATAGATATGGTTAAAAAGTGATAATATCTTCGAAAGGAGTAAGAGTTATAATAGGATTATGCTATAAATATAATAATTTCAAATTATTTACGAAGTTTATTGTATAATAGTATTTACTAATTTATGCTATATGTGATAGGATATAATTAGCAAATCAAATTTTACAAAACAAGACACTTTTATAAGGTAAAGATTTAAGTCTCTCTCTCTTTTTTTTTTTTAGGGAATAATTAGGGCTCGATGACAAGCGCACGCTAGGTAACAAGAAATGTACTCAAATAGAAGATACGGATTGAATTCAACGAGTAATGCTCCAATGCCCACCGTGAGCACGCTTATGTGCCCCCACGGATGACGTGGCATTGATATAAATAAAGAAATTAATTAAAAACATATCAAAATTAATTAAACCCTACTATAAAAAACTAAACCCTACCTAAAAAAATTAAACCCTAACGGGAAAGATTGCCGACATGACATTGCCACATCACCGGTGGACACATTAAGTGTGCCCACGGTGGGCATTGTAGCGTTTCTATAAATTCAATCCAGCTACTTTTGTTTATGAACTCATCAGGCTACCACTGATTCACTTTCAAAAGCTACAATTAAATTATTTGTCTAATACATTGTGAATCGACTATATTATCTACTTGTAATAAATAAATCTCCACTTCCGCCCAACTTAACGAATTGAATCATTTTCTATTTCCATTTGAGTATAGTGGACTATAGACTATAGTACCAAAAGTTCCCAAAAAGCAAGAGCTTTAATTGTTTGGATGAGAATTAACACCCTTTTCTTAAGTTCATGTTCTTTTATTACGTATCCAACAAAGGAGCTGTACTTCTTATTTTTTATGTCGTGAGAACCCAAAGCTGCTACCTTCGGTGTACACTGTACTTTTCTTATATTTATTGTTGTTATGCTCATAGTAAGTGCAAATATTATACAATCAAAAATAATGTGCAAGTTTCGAAGACTTCCTCTTTTATCTCTCTAACCTTCTTCATTATATCATAATTGTTGGAATTTTAAAATATCTTGTTTGATGCGCCCCTTGTTTTAATTTATGTATTCTTATTTATATTTATTTTTACTTATGATTAAATAAGTTGTGCATGTTGCATGTCTTGTTAAGCAATATTTGAGAAACACTAGCTAAAAATTTAAACAATTTAATGATTAAATGCACAACATAATTGGGGATCGATAAGCTAACGGTACCAAGATAATTAAACAATCAACTCCTGTTTAATAGTGGCGCATGTGACCACTTGAGATCATCTATCCTATTTTCTGATAATCCTATTTTCCGTGTCTTAATACTTATTTTCCATTATTAGAAACTTTAATCTTTTATTTTCTTAAATTTATATTTCGTCCACTTTTTATTTAATTTTATTATAGTTAACAATCAAATTTTATCCTAGAAAAATCCAATTAGATTTTGAAGTTACTATTTTTTAATATTGATTCATTTTTTTTAACGAAAAATAATACTGTAATTAACTGATTCTTAGTGTTGATTTTTCATTAATTAATTAATGTAAATTAGATTAATAAATGTTCATTGTAACTCATCGTACCAAAATGTGCTTATCCCAACTTTCTTTTCTTTTCTTTTTTTTTTTTTTTTTTTTTTGAGAAAAAAGGTTATCCCGACTTTATTATTTATTTATTCTGCTAATTCTATTGAGTGAAAATTTAAAATGCCCCTTTTAAATTAACACATGTAAAAACTACCCCCTTTTATATATAGATGTGGAAAATACCCCCTTTTTTTAAATAATACATGTGGGGCCAATTTAATCAGCTGAAACAAGCTTTGGGAATTGAATTGGTTGGCTGCCTTAAAATCTGAGTTGGACCGAATCTTTGTTGAGGAAAAAACAAAACATTAAAACAAAACCCTAACACATTAAGATTCTTCTTCGACTGCTTCTTCTCACCGCCGAGAGTCCTCCCCCTCTCACTGTTCAGCCGCAGCCGCCTCCCTCTAACTCTCACCGCCACCGGGCTCCTCCTGTCTCTCACCGCCGCCGCCTACACCTGCATTCTCACCGCCCGCCTCCTCATCTCACTTCACCGCCGCCCACCTCCTCCTCTCACTTCACCTGCCGCCCGCCTCCCCCTCTCTCACTACCGACACTACCCCTCTCACTCTCACCGCCAGCTCCCTCTCACTCTCACCGCCGTTGCCATTGACGTTCGGAAAATTTCTCACCCTCGCCGTTGCTACGTGCATTTGCCACCGGAAACGACCGGCGACGACTTTCTTCCTTTGCCGGAGATTCAAATGGCATACGATTCCGACGAAGAGTTCACCGACTATATATTGGTAAACACGATAAACCAAAAATTTTAGACTATATATTGTTATATTTAACTAGCTCATTATAGTTACATCTAAAAAAAAATAGTTTAGATTTGTGTTTACATGTGTATTAGATTTGTGATGTTAATGATTTAAATTAGTTTAGTTTAATTTATTTAATTAATTATTAGCCATCAAGAATCTCCATTTAATTAGATTAATAATATTAATTCATTTTAATTAAATTTAGAGCTAAAGGACGATATTTGACACCACCTCTCTTGCCGAACCTCGCCGGAACCCTCGCCGGAGTATATTTCATAAGGCCGGACAATTTCTTGATCGGAAACAAAATGATGTATGATTCCGACGAAGAATTCACCCCTGAAATATTAGTAAGTAGAAAAATTTTAATTCGACTGACGCCTTCACCGCCCGGCGACGTCGCCGGATACGTCCCATCGCCCGCCTGAAAATTTTCCGACGACGGTCGGCGGTGGGAAATTTTCGGAGATGGTGGTGGGCGGTGGAGGCGACCAAAAGTTATATTTTTTGTTTTTATTAAATTTAAGCACATTCACCGCCCGCCATCGTTGCCGGAATATTTCCACCACCGGCAGCCATCCCAAAATTTTCATGAGGGCGGTGGGACGTCTCCGGCGACGTCGGCGAGCGGTGAAGGCGTCAAAATGTTGTTTTTTTTCTTCTCATCAGATTTATGAAATTTATTTATTTGTTAAATTTTGTTTACATAAATGTTAAGCATTCTTAATTAATTATGTTAGTTTTAATTAATTTTCCGGCGAGGGAGAGCCGGCGGTGGATTGGCCAAAATTTTTATTTATTTTTTAAAAATTTGCTATGTTACCGCCGCCCGCAATGCTGGCCGAAAAATTCCCACCGCCGGCGAGTAGTTACGGCCGGCGGTGGGATGTCTCCGGCCACGGCGGCGCGGCGGTGGATGTGGATAAATTTATTTAATTATTTTTGTTTATTTATCGGTAATTAAAATTAATTAAGTCTTAATTAATTAATATTTTGGCATGCTTAATTATCTAATAACTAATTAATTAGGTTAGTTTTAGTTCATAATAATTAAGCAATTATTTCTATTAATTTTATAAATTGTGCGTAGATATATATGTTGTTGCTCTAAGTAATTTATAGCATGCCGTTATTTGTTGTTAATTAGAATTAGAATAGTACTAAACAAATTAGATTAAATTAGATTAGTACTAAACAAATTAGATAAAATTAGATTAGTACTTGTTATTTTAACACAATAAATTTGGGAATAACTTTTATGAATTGTTAATTAGATGTAATTAACTTAATTAGAACTTAATTAGATGTAATTAACTTGATTAACATTAGCATTCTCGTTGAATTATTCAAAAAAATATATATTCTCCTTGAATTAGTTAATTATTTCCTAATACTGAAGCAATTAGACTAAGAAATTAAGTTAACATGATATATTGATTAAGCTGAAAAAATACTAAATGTGGGCCCATCCACCGCCGGCTCTCCACCGCCGGTTACTTCCCACCGCCGGTGACCGTGATTTTACACGGTTGCCGGCGGTGGGAAGCTACCGGCGGTGGAGGGCCGGCGGTGGAGGAGTCCAAAGTATTTTTATTTTTTTTGTATAAGCAATATGTACTTAATTACTTAAGTTTAATTAGTTAAGTTTGTATATATATATATGATGATTAAACATATTTAATTTAGCTTAATTTCTGCGTACATATGTTAGTTCATTTTAAGTAATTCATAATATGTGATTATTTATTGTTAATTAGATTAATATTCGTAAATGATTTTTATAATAATTTTAATTTGGTAATCATTTTATAATAAGCATGCGATTATAGTTTATTAATTATTTTTATTAATTTAGTTTAGTTTAATTAGTGTAATTAACTTTAAGCATCCCATTATTTGTTTTTAATTTAAATTTTATATTTTTTACAGGCCAAGCCCGAACCACGGTATCGTCACCCAGAGTATATAAACGAACCAACAAAGCCCAATACATGCTACTATATTGATCTAGTGGATGGCATCAAGAACATGTTATTCAAGTTCGGGGATAATGCTTTAGTAGAACGATTCAGACAGGGACCTTTCGGTCATTTCATCGGTTGGGCACCAAAGAAGAGCTATGGGGGCGTACTTAACAGTATAGTGTCTCGGTCAATTCATTCAAGAACCGGAATTTGGTTCCACATCGGTGGTCAACATATAGAGTACACAGCTCAAGATCATGCGTTGATTACCGGATTGAAATTTGGGGCAACACCATTTGATCCCATCATTACACGTAATCCTAGAAATTCACGGCTCTGTCAAGTTGTTTGTGGAGGGGCATGTGAAAGCGCCAACAGCTTGCTCGATATGTTAAATCGAAATCCGAGCCCTTTCCCTGATCCGGACGGTGATATCCACTTGCGAATGGCGTACTTGTTGATAGCCAATGTTTTCCTCCTTGGGCACGATATGCGAAAACCACCATACGATTGGTTGTGGTTATTGGCTGACGACATGCAGTGTTTTCTCAAATTTCCGTGGGGTGCATACACGCACAAGACTCTGCGGTATTATTTGAGAAATTATGGGGGGACCGAGTTAAAATATCATTTACGTGGTCCGTCGTGGGCGCTCATCGTATGGGGATTTGAGATAATTACAGGGCTCGGGAATGTAGCTGGAATTGCAGTGCCGGGTGATATGTATCCCCGATGTGTGAGATGGAATTTCAAGGTATCGCTCAGACGTACGACTGACGAGGAGTTGTACGCATTGTTTGATGACGATGAGTCAGAGCTTCAAAATCTACTACCCACTGGACGTGAGCATGAAACTCCTTGGTTTCGCTCCTTACATGTCCAAGGGGCATCCTCCGTCAGGTTTCGCGAACCGGTCAACGCAGTTAGTGCCGTTCAAGAGTTTACTCATGAGATGCGTCAACGGCGACCGATGCACGTCCCTATGCCCGAGGCTAGCACAGACGCAGGATCCCAGCCCAGAAGGAGTACCAGGATTAGAATGACCGAGGATACGACCGATCCACACCGCGAGTCCACCTCCCGCCCGCACCGGGAAAGACGCGATATTGGGAAGCGTGTGAGGGAGACATCTTCTAGCAGCGCTGGTGGGCACGGTAGGGGTCCATCTTGCACACCCGAACAGTTCAGGGAAATCGTAGAGGATGTGGTGGGGAAACACAGTCAGAAACTTGAACAAAAGATGGAAGCCGATAAGAAAGATGTGAAAGCGGAAATCAAAGCCACCGAGAATCGACTGATGGCGTTCATAAAAGACTTGTTTGGCTGCAGTTCCTCCCGTCGGTCACCTCCGGTTTTCGAGCCACGTCGTCGGAGCCCACCTATCATTTCATCAGCTCGGGATTCGGGTGTAGACTTCCTTCAGCCTCGATCTTCTGGGCATGTCGATAAGGTCGGTCTTCGTAGGGACACATCTCTCCCTATTTATACACAAGTCGACACCGCATCTAGACACGCGGAATCCGGTGAACCAGATGTCAGTATATTCACTTCATTTTTTAGGGAGGTACAATCTTACATTTGAAATACACGCTTTAATTTTTGCATTCATTTTTAAAAAATAAAGTAGTATTTTTGAATTTAATCTTTATGATCTGCACAGACGCCCCACGTCACAACCGCGCCGGCACCATCATACATTCCGGCATATGGAGTCCCCTATGAACCACCTTTGAGCTATGCTTCTGAGCCGCCGCGACATTCGATGTTGGAGTTCTCCACCTCCACACCGGACTTCTTGACACCGACGATAGGGTTCTCGACTCCATCTGCACCATTCGTTACAACTCGGGAATCTGCGCGTAAATCTGCATCATCGGTGGATCTTGGCCAGGTACTCTTAACCATTGTTTTTAAGTTATAAATTAAATAATCATGAGATATGGAGTTAACTGTTACTTGATGAGTATGAATTTTATTTTATTTAGTCTTCTAATTCAACTAAGAAGGCCAAGTCAAAGAAGGCAAAAAACACTCTTTTGAGGCCCTCATTCCCGGCTCCCCCACCGGATCAAATTGTCAAGTATTACAATCAATTCATGCAGAACGAAGACGCAACGGCGATTGCGGTGATGGAGGCTACTGAATTGGTTTCAGTATTTGATTTCAAGCAGATGTGTAGGGAGGGAATTGATTGGGATCCGCTGGTATGCAATTTGACATTTTAATTGAATTTAGCTTTACCTATATTTATGATGATCTACCGTATTTATTCGCATTTTCTCACCCTTATCCACATGTCGTGCGCAGATGTTTAACTTGGCCATGATGACATTTCGCACCCGGCTTAGGAGCGGTGTTCAGTTGTACCCAGATTTTGGAAACGGACGAACCATCGTATGCAATCTGGATGTCATGGTATTTTTTTTTTATTGAATTAGTTAAACTATTTGACATTTATATAGTTAATTATAAATTTTAATTTCTTATGATTTAGGTGGAATTAAAATCCGAATATGAAAAGCTAAAATCAAGAGCAATACATGAGTTTGCTAGCAGAAGCTTGGCAGAAATTGATCAGGTCGTCACTTCGATGTGGGTACCCGGGCCAGAATTGTGTCAAATCGCAGAGGGTCAAGAGGTCCCTTATAAGACACCTAACTGGTGGAAAGCAGATAAGGTAACAATCTCATTTCACATTCAATTTTATTAATTTAAAATTTATATTTATTAAGACTCCCTATATAATGTTTTTGTTTTTTTTTTTTATACTTGTATTAGGTTTTCATCCCTTGGATTGTTTCCGATGAGCGATACATTTTTGTCATCATCGACTTGCGCACAAAACGAATAATCGTGCAGGATCCATTAGATCGAGGCGCAGAAACGCTGGATGAGATACGTCCCTTGATCACTATGGTACCAATTTGGGTTAATAACACAATGTATTGGAGGATGAACGAACTAGGGTTGAAGATCGAGGACAAATCGTTTCATGTGACTTTTTACCCAGTTTCGGGCCTGTTTAAGTATCCACAACTCAAATGTAGCGGTCCGGTCGCTTGCATGAATTTGGAACGAACCATCAGTGGGTGCCCTGCGCTAGAAACGAGGGCTGCAGCCGTGACCGACTACCGAAAGATTACTGCTCAGAGGATTTTTGGGCATGCTAGAGCATCTGATTTCGAACGTTAGCTTTATTTCTATTCTAAAATTGATCCAAAATTGTTGTTTTTATTTTTATTTCTATTCTAAAATTGATCCAAAATTGTTGTTTTTATTTTTATTTCTATTCTAAAATTGATCTAAAATTGTTGTTTTTATTTTTATTTCTATTCTATATGTTTATATATCGATGTTTGTAGTCAGGAAAGAAATATAAAATGACAAGTTAACAAGACATAATCTTAATACAATCGATTCACTCTAAACACTAATCAGCTAGATTCGGGCAATCTGCTGGTTTGTGATCTGTAAGGCCGCAATGACGACATCTACGACCACGACGACGAGCGCGACGACGACCTCCACCGCGACCACGTACTCGTTCAGCTCCTCCCGGGATCCTTGACTCTCTCGGTCTACCCGGCAGACGAATCCTTAAGTTGGGCAGGACTTTCATACTTTTGACATCGGGCGGTAGTATCCACTGCGACTTCATAGGAACTTGATAAATTAGCGTCTTGTAAGTTTCGACATATGTTGTCCTCTTGTAATAGTGTGCAATGTATTGTTGGACATCACGTCCATGTGCACTGAGATAACACAAATTAATCAGTTAATAATAAAGGAAAAACTGTATAGTGGATCGTTAAGTAATCGAAAAAAAACTCACGTCATTACCGCAATCGCATGCGCACAAGGGAGACAATCAGTCTGCCATTTACTGCATTGACAAAGAAGCCCATCTAGGTCCACATGCACTGTCCTCCCAGATGTGACCACTCTGTAGTGAGCATGATCATCAATCTGTGTGGCGGTATACTCGTGGGATCGTTCCAATTGCACACAGACTTTCCGCCGGGCCTCCACTGTTATTGGATGACTGTCGTTTCTGGCCTTTGTTCGGCAGTCAGTGAACCAGCGGTCAATTACGATCCGCACAGCATCTAGACAAGCACAGATTGGCAGGCGTCGCGCCCACAAAAGGGACTTATTGAATGATTCCGCGGCGTTAGATGTCATGTTGCTAAACCGTCGAACAGGGCACATACATTTGGACCACTTCTCTACTCCGAGTTCAATCAACTCTCGATATGTTGCACGTGCCTCTCGTTGAAGTGCTGCCATGATGGTGTCAAAAACGTGCTTATCATACGTGTAAGCAGCTCGCTGGAAGTAGGCGCCAACTTCGGATCCGTAGCCCAACATTTTTTTACTAAGATGATAATAGCATAACCCGTGGTGGGCTTCCGGAAACACTTCGGCTACTGCATGTATTATTGATGCGTGCTGGTCCGACACGAACAACCAATCCCGCATTGCCCCATATGCCGTCCTAAGAGCTGTCATGAACCAAGTCCATGACTCGTTGTTCTCGATCAGTCCTATACCGTATGCCAAAGGGAACAACTGCTCATCCGCGTCCTTCGCCACAGCTACAAACATTGTGCCACAGTTTTTTCCCTTCAGATGCGTGCCATCTACACAGACCACCGGCCTAAGACACTTTGATCTGTAAGCATGTCGAGATGCAGCTAACGCAACGAATATGTGTCTGAATCGCTCGTCCGGGCCGAGGTCAATCTCGGTTTTCGTGCCCGGGTTTGACATCTTCAGCATGTGGAGATAACCGGGTAAGTCCTCGAAGGATTCTGTAAATTTGCCGTATATCATCTCGATTGCACAATTCCGCCCCTTCAAGCAGACATCGTAGCTGGCATCGATGCCGAACATCGCACGAAGCTCGTTTTGAATTATTTTTGGTTTCATAACCTCTGAATCACGCATAATTTTCTTGGCAAAAAATGCCCCAATTACCTTCGAATGGACTTTTCTACAAACCACGTTTGTTATGCCCACCTCGTCGCACGTGTGTTGCAGGCGTATTTTTTTAACCGTCCAAGGCCCGCCGAAGCTTGTTGCGCGTAAATGGAAGTGACACTCTTGTGATAACTTGCATTTCAACACCACTCGCGTAGTATCAGATTTCTTCACCTTGTATTCTTTCCTCCTCTCCAAATGCCACAAACCGACTGCAATACCGATCTCTGCCTTCGTATAGTAAACGGCATTTACGGCCAAATCTTCGATATTAAGGTTCTCATCGTGGAAAACTGCTGATGATCCAGGCTCAAGCGGGACCATCGGAACCAACCAATTGCTCATGTGATCGGTATCAGTATCTACCTCCGGTTGATCCGTGTTTGACTCTGGATACATCATATCTAACAGTTTTTGCATCCCGCCTTCCTCTTGTATCCATGCCATCCACTCAGCAAACAAGGCCCTGTTCACGGTCCTATCACCAGCATATAAATTCGACTCGCCTTCGCTCTCAGAGCTCTCCTCCGTTTCAAGAACATAATTTTCATCCTCCTCGTCATCGTCATCGTCAAATAGAGACGGTTCAGTTCGAGCCTCCTGAGCACCGTCGACCGTACGATTGAGGTCCGGGATAGTATCTTGAAATGAATCAAATCCGCTGTTGATCAGTGGGTGATAGACGTTCTCCGTCCAGTCTGTAGAAGTTGCAAATCTCCGTATCAGCTCGAGCTCCGCCTCCAAATTTCCGGTGCCATCGGTATCCTGACCGAATGACCCTGTGTACGGGTCATCATGGTTGATTGTAGGGACATATGAAGATGATGCTCCCTCGCTCGAAGACACGTACACTGTTGGAAATGACTCTGTACGGCACAACCAATTAAGTTGTTGATCGGTTCTGAGACGCGATTTAACAGTCCGTCTGTGCTCCGACATCGTCAGATAGAAAATATCATAAGCAGTGCCCGAGGGATTGCTGTAGAGAGATATATGATATTGCAGGTTGTCTATCGAAATTGCATCTCTGGATAGGGGGACATCTAAATATGTGCCACCATTATAGTTACAATCAGTCCAATAGCCTCCGTAAATGACCTTAACGTACTCGAAAGCCATCTGTAATAAAATAAAATTTAAAAATATGCATATGTTAGATAGTAATAATTTTTTAAAATTGTAACATATCATTAACTTAAGAGAATTAAAGTAGGTCAATTTAAAATATTGAATTAAACAATACTAAATCCTAAATTAATCATTTAAATATATATAATAGGACAATTAAACATGTAGTGATAGGTAAAATAATTCAATAAGCAATAATATAGTATTCACCGCCGGCTAAAGTTGCCGGAAATCTCCCACCGCCGGCGACACAAGGCTACCGGCGGTGAGAGAGATCCGACCATTTTCGCCGGCGGTGAATAGTGTATTATTGATCTAATCATTTTTTTACACTCAATTAATGTACTATGTTCAATTTAACAACAACATTTCATCAATTAAGAGATTAATTAAAGAAATTAAATTCAAACTATTATTTAATCAAGTACTAAATCCTAAATTAATCATTTAAATATATATAATATGACAATTAAACATGTAGTGATAGGTAAAATAATTCACTAAGCAATAATATAGTATTCACCGCCGGCTAAAGTGGCCGGAAATCTCCCACCGCCGGCGACACAAGGCTACCGGCGGTGAGAGATTTCCGGCCACTTTAGCCGGCGGTGAATAGTGTATTATTGATCTAATCATTTTTTTACACTCAATTAATGTACTATGTTCAATTTAACAACAACATTTCATCAATTAAGAGATTAATTAAAGAAATTAAATTCAAACTATTATTTAATCAAGTACTAAATCCTAAATTAATCATTTAAATATATATAATATGACAATTAAACATGTAGTGATAGGTAAAATAATTCACTAAGCAATAATATAGTATTCACCGCCGCTAAGTGGCCGGAATCTCCACCGCCGGCGACACAAGGCTACCGGCGGTGAGAGATTTCCGGCCACTTTAGCCGGCGGTGAATAGTGTATTATTGATCTAATCATTTTTTTACACTCAATTAATGTACTATGTTCAATTTAACAACAACATTTCATCAATTAAGAGATTAATTAAAGAAATTAAATTCAAACTATTATTTAATCAAGTACTAAATCCTAAATTAATCATTTAAATATATATAATATGATAATTAAACATGTAGTGATAGGTAAAATAATTCAATAAGCAATAATATAGTATTCACCGCCGGCTAAAGTGGCCGGAAATCTCCCACCGCCGGCGACACAAGATACCGGCGGTGGGAGATTTCCGGCCACTTTAGCCGGCGGTGAATAGTGTATTATTGATCTAATCATTTTTTTACACTCAATTAATGTACTATGTTCAATTTAACAACAACATTTCATCAATTAAGAGATTAATTAAGGAAATTAAATTTAAACTATTATTTAATCAAGTACTAAATCATAAATTAATCATTTAAATATATATAATATGACAATTAAACATGTAATGATAGGTAAAATAAAATTCTCACCTCACTAATTGTTGAACACCTCTTTTGCAGTCTGTTTCCAGCCAACCTTTTCTGGCTTCACTTCGATTCTAGAATAATTCACGTAATGAAGTTTAAAATGTTAATTATCATGTACTAAACCTTAATTTATTGAAGAATTGCAGCTTACAAAATAAATTATTACCTCACTAATTCTTGAATGCCTCCTTTTGCAGTCAATTTCCGACCAAACTATTCTTGCTTCACTTCTATTCCGAACGAACCTTTTCTCCTTCACTTATCTTACACACACTTTCAAAATAATTACATGCGAATGTTTTTTTTTTTCCCTCTGATGGATAATTGAAATTTTTACGTGTTTATGTAGTGTTTATGTATAGTATATATAGTGGAGATTGTTCAATAGCATAGGATACCTTCTTCGAATATTAATTCAAATACAGTTCCTACTTTAATAGAGAGCATGCATGACAATTTTTCATGCATGTGTCGAGTCGAGGGCCCGGACCTGAGTCCAGTACGGACGCATGCATGCATAGTAAATTCATATTAAAGTAAAAGCAAGAAAAAAATGATAATATCTTACCGACAAATAACATAAATGGACCCCAATTTTATATTTTTTAAGAAAAGGGGCATTTTTAACATATCTATTAAAAAAGGGGTAGATTCAACATCTACAATTAAAAAAGGGGCAATTATAATTATTAAGACAATTCTATTTGGGGAGAAGGTTTTGAGGAGTACTATCTGGGTGTTATGGTGTTGGAGAAATGAGGTGTTGTTTGGAGGTAAGGTGTGGGCGTTGGGTAGGATTACGGAGGAGATTAAATGCCGTTTTTGGTTTTGGTGTGCGAGTTGGGGAGAGGCGGAAGCAAACCTGAGCTTCAATGTCTGGGCAAACAAAACACTCGTGGGACAGTGGAATAATTTGTAATGTGTGTAATGGTTGGTTGTTGATGGGCACTCATCTTGTGTTTTTAATGAATTTTTCCTTTTTCGGATAAAAAAAAAAAAGTACTATAAAAGAAGAAGAAAAGAAAAGGAGCTTTAGATCCGTGGCTCTGACACAAACTGAAATTTTGCCTAAAACGTTGACTATTTTCATCTTTTGACGTTTCTTACATTATTTACACACATTTTAAAAATATGGAGTAAAATTCTCTCCTCCTAACTAACTACAGCTGTGCAGCCCAAACCTTTCAACTTTCAACTTTCATCATCCCACTAATTCTTCTTCTTCTTTAGCCGAATCAAGAACCAGAAGTTGCAGGTGCCTCTCTCTCTCTCTCTCTCTCTTACCTTCTTCATATGTGAATTTTCAATTATAAGGGATTGAATTGCTCGAGCTTAAAAAGTCTTGAATGTGGGTATATTAATTTTCATGTTGACTTAGTTTTGTGGTGATAAATTAATTTCCCTGTTGACTTAGTTTTGTGGGGTGATGGATATATATACTTGGATGCAGCTACAAATTAGTGTTTGGATAGAGATGCTGCATAATTTTATCGACTCATCTCTACTACCAAACAAACATGATTCTTGCCTTCTCGAGGATGGGATTTTGTTTCTGATAATTTTTTTAATATGTTCAATAAAACTTAAATATTGACTCTCAATTATTATCTGCCTCAACACTGTTTGATAATTGATCCTTGATTGATTGAATTTCTGCTGTTTTTTTTTTTGGTAAATCAAAATTTAGAGAAAAACGAAATCAGATTGGATAAAATTTGGCCATTCTTTAGTCAAACTACATGAATCAGTAGTTTACTACTCTCTACAATTATTGGGCACTTTTTATTTTTATTGAATGAGCATTAAATTTTATTTTTCTTTCGTTTAAGTTGAGTAAATGAGCATATGGTAGGGAATTCATGAGCCCATTTTACTTTTTTCATAAATCCAATATATACATTTTCTCAGCCTGCTAAAAATGTGAAGAGAACAATAATATTGGGAGAGAGAAAGTTGTTCTTTTTCTATTTGTGGAAAACATAGGCTATTAATTTGAATTTAGTTGTGGCTGAAATGATCATGATAAAAAGAAATTTTCTGTGGTTGGAAGTGTGTGGCAAAAGTCTTGCACTTTGCCTGCACTTGAATGAGTTTCAGAGATGTGCAAGAATGCCTCAAAATGCAACATTTCTTGTTCAAAGTTCGATTTCTGTATGATGTTGGATTGAGAATCGAAACACCTCGTTGTGTACAGTTTCATTAGCTCATATTTCTTCATGCTATCTATGCAGATTTTTCTGCTGTGTTGACATAAAACTGCCACATTATGGGAAATAGTGAATCTTCACCAGATGATGCATATGAAAATTTCCCACGTCAACCGCCTCCACATGACGGATTCCCAGTTGAAACTGTCTACCGACCTCAATCTCCGGAGCATGCTACAAGTTCAACACAAACTAATTATCAGGATCATGCCTCATCACACGCAAGACCTTCGACGAATACTACTAACTATAGGAAGAAACAGCACTCTGCATATATAGCTGATAACTTCAACTCTTTGGATGAGGTATACTTCTTCCTCATTGCTGTATTTTGATTTTTGATTTGAACCTTTGAGTAGTTTTGAGTTATGAAAATCAAGGTTCTTTATTTGACTCGACGTAATTAGCACCTGAACCTAATGTTTACAGGTTATCAATGCATTGAGAGAAGCTGGCTTGGAATCGTCAAATTTAATCCTTGGAATCGATTTTACAAAGAGCAACGAATGGACAGGTGACTTATTTAGATAAAAATATAAAACATTTCTTATAAATGAAGAGGAAGTGAGGAACATCTTACTTAATTATGGTTGTAGGAAAGAAGTCTTTCCACAGAAAAAGTCTCCATGCTATTGGAAGTACTCCTAATCCGTACGAGCAAGCTATTTCCATTATTGGAAGAACTTTATCTCCCTTTGATGAAGACAGTTTGATACCTTGCTTCGGATTTGGTGATGGTCAGTTTTAGTTTTTCCACCTTCCTTTTGTTTATTTATTTCTTATTATCCAGATAATTAATAATCAGATGGATTGTATATTCTTTCCAGCTACAACTCATGATCAGCATGTATTCTGCTTTTACCCCGATCGTCGACCTTGCAATGGATTTGAGGAAGCGCTTTCACGATATAGAGAAATCGTTCCACTTCTGAATTTATCGGGTAATCAGTCACTTTAATTTGTGTTTATTATCTGCAGTTTCCTTACTTTCTGGCTACCCTCTTTAATTGAAAAACTAGTAAAAGTTCTTTACTTAATAAGTGCATTTTCAGTCGTTCAATACTTGAATTCCAGAAAAATGTGTTATGATATTGTTTTAATGCCTTTGCTTGGCTGCTCGAAATACAGGCCCCACGTCGTTCGCACCAGTAGTTGATGCTGCAGTTGATATAGTCGAAAAGAGCAATTTTCAGTATCACGTCCTTGTTATCATCGCAGATGGACAGGTCAAATTTCACCTATCCATCCTAGTTATCATTTAGCTTCTCATGAGAAATAACTCTAAAATTACGTTCAGTGTAATCAGGTGACTAGAAGTCCCGACACAGTACCCGGGAAGTTAAGTCCTCAAGAACAAGCAACTATCAATTCAATAGTGGCTGCAAGGTAAACAGGATTTAGTTATTTAATAGTAACTTAGATTTTGCTGTATCATTGCCTTTCGTAATATGTGGCCTGTAAAATGCAGTGAGTATCCTCTCTCTATCATTCTTGTTGGTGTGGGAGACGGACCATGGGACGAGATGAAAGAATTCGATGATAACCTTCCTCAACGAGCATTCGACAATTTTCAGGTACTGTGTAATTTCTGCAAACGGTGTTTATTTTTTTCAGTTAGAATTAGTATTTTTCTCTAATAATAAGTGGTGTCACAGTTTGTCAACTTCACAAAGATTATATCCGAGCACACCGAGACAGATAAAAGGGAATCAATTTTTGCCCTAGCTGCTTTGATGGAAATTCCACTTCAGTACAGAGCAACACTAACACTAAAACATAAAGAGTAAGCCCAGAAACTACATACTTCTCTTTCTCTCACCACTCATCAAAAATGAAACTCACGAATCTTCACTCCAACCTTAATTATGGCATGAAATAGCTAAGCCCTTTTGTATGCATGTCTTCAAATTAATGTCAAAGGTACAGTTTCTCATCCTTCTTCGATGATGCTGTTATCTACCATCTTAATAGATCAAACAAGGTTGTGGCGACTATTTTTAGAAACCAGAATGGACCAGTGATGGAACTGATGTGGTTTAAGAAAGCCGGTGTAAACCAGCCGGATTTAGTCCTGTTAAACCAGGAATCTGAGGTCTTGGCGGTTCGACCTCCGGTCCGGTTTTTTGAAACATTGGTTTTGACTGTTGTCTTGTTTTCCTTTTTACAGAAAGCACAGTTCAGGTTCTAGGAAGCAAACTCTTCCTCCTCCTCGTGCAGTAATCGAGCATGACCAGGAGAAAGCTACACGGTCACTTGCACATTTAAGCAGCCTAGAATCAGCTGAATCGGGACCACAAGCTGAACAAGTATGTCAACTCTACTGCCTTGTACCTCTAATTATCAAGAGTTAGTTATATAGGGTTAATATAAACCAAATTTTACCACATCTTTTTTTCAAAAGTAGAGTTAATATAGACCAAAACCATAATTACCCTTTCGGTATTGACAGTATGTTAGGAGCAGAAAATAGAGAACACAAACGGCAGAACCGTTTTCAGCCTTAGGCTAAAAAATACGATCTTTCAATAATAATCCATCCAAACCCTAATTAACAATATTTATACTACTACTAAAGAGTCCTACCATAAATAAACTTGAATAACCCTAATATGATAATAATCGATTACTACTAGGAAATAAATATTAAAACTAATATAAACTCAGCCCATAGGCTTAAAGCCCATTCCCGCTACTGCAGACTACTTCTCTTCTTCATCATTCTGCTTCCTAACAAATCCTTCCCCCTTCGAAACAACCTTGTCCCCAAGGTTGAAATCAAGTAACTGCTGCTGAAACGGCTCTATCTCCACCCCAGTTCTTCGTTAGGATCGCCCGGATCGAACTGTCCCACAGTCTCTAGAAATTCTGCCCGGCTGAAATCTAGTAGCTCGTCCTCCTCCGCCAACAGAACTCTTAGTTGCTTCAACGGGCACTCATGCCCCCGCGTGTATGGTTTCTTGCAGCGGAAACACAACCCTTTCGCTCGCAGATCTGCATATTCATTCGGCGAAAGACGAGTAAAACGTGGCTTATTTGTATTCTGCCCGGTGCAGAACCACCGCGATCGCCACAAGTCATTCCCGACCCTAAATTGGTACTAAATATTGGCCTCGAGTTAGCGCGAATAGGCGCACTAACTATTCCGTAATTTGCTTGCCCTTCGGACTGCAATACTAAATTATCTTCCACATCCCTTGCAAGTTCCATGGCCGTCTCCAAATCTCCGGGACGTAACACCCTCAGTCCACCTCGTACCGAATCATCCAAACCTTTCATAAAGTATCCCAGATAGTGTTCGTCGCTGAGACCCGGAACCTGGCCGGCTAGTTGCACAAACAGATTGATATATTCATCAACCGAACCAGATTGTTTGACGTCGGCCAATCGCTCAAAGGGACCCCCTTTGAATCGCGTGTCAAACCTTGATACGAGCGCCTTCGAGAACTCCTCCCATGAGAGTTCTGGTTTGCGAGCACGCAGCCATGTTACCCAGTACAGAGCGGATTCCTCCATGGCAACCACCGCCAACGGCACCTTCTTTTCCGCACCTGTGTTGTGAATCTCGAACTGTTGATTGGCCCGAGCCAACCACCCAATGGGGTCGCTGCCGTTGAAGGGAGGCAACTGCACCGCCGTCGCTGCTGGCGAGGAATTCGGATCAGTTACCGCTGACCCTTCTGGAGTAGCTCCACCCACCGGACGCTGCTCGATCACTTTGGACATCACCGTCAAAGCTGCAGCCATCTCCTCCAGCGACTTCTTTATCTCCGAGTAATCAGCTTCCAACTTGTCCAGACGTTCAGTTGCAGATCGCGTCATCATGCACGCGGGAACGGGATCCGGCAGGTCGGACCAATTGTTAGGAGCAGAAAATAGAGAACACAAACGGCAGAACCGTTTTTAGCCTTAGGCTAAAAAATACGATCTTTCAATAATAATCCATCCAAACCCTAATTAACAATATGATAATAATCGACTACTACTAGGAAATAAATATTAAAACTAATATGATAAACTTGAATAACCCTAATATGTTAATAATCGACTACTACTAGGAAATAAATATTAAAACTAATATAAACTCAGTCCATAGGCTTAAAGCCCATTCCCGCTACTGCAGACTACTTCTCTTCTTCATCATTCTGCTTCCTAACACAGTATGGTGCACAATATTTCAATTTCATTTTCTTCGAGGTCGGGTCCTTTAGTTCATAATAGTTGCGTTGGAGGAAAAATATGCATTGTGTCCCTAATTGATGTGATTTCCACTAGATACACAAATATTTGGTTGCCATCTTGTACTGGAAAAGTGGGCCGGTCTAGATTTGGGAAATGAAGTCGATATCTTTACATATGTCAGTATCGAAAGTGTGGTCTATTTCTGAAAAAATGAAAGTGATATCAACCCTATTTATATATGTTGCTATACATTTTTCGTTCCGTATACAAACATTTTTCTTCTTGTTTCAAGGCATGTCCAATCTGTTTAACGAATCGGAAGGACATGGCTTTTGGGTGTGGACATCTGGTAAGCATCTATACTCGATTTAAATTTGCCTTAAGATTATATCTGAAAAATGAGTTCACTTCTATAAATTAAACAATCTAGTTGTTCAAGAAGATTGTGAAATATGTCCAAAAACAGAATTGAGGCCTTGCCATCTGGTGTTGGATAATCTGATTTTGTATGAAAATTTGCAGACTTGCAGGGACTGTGGTGCCTCCTTATCTTTGTGCCCCTTGTGCCGGAAGCCTATTACTACCCGTGTTCGACTTTACGTTTGAAACGGCAGATTTATGTTCAAGATACGATTCATCTTGTGATTTGAGGCCTTCTGCAGCTACCTTTTGTGTTTAGTCTTCTTTTGTTTCATTAAACATTCCCATTCATGTACATTCTTCAAGTTCGATTGTATTGATGGTGGTGTATGAAAAATATTGTAAATCTTGATGAAAAATAATTCGAGCAGTTGAAAACACGCCTACATAGTTTTGCTTGTGCAGAATGAAATTAGCCTAGTCAGTAGGTAGAAGTCGAAAAAAAAACAGTGGGTGGTTTGGTAAGAGTGAGCCTAAAAAATAAAACTAAAAAGTTTGGGAAAGTTTTAATTCCGAAAATTATAAATTTTGTGTCGAAATTGCAAAATATTGAAAGTTTGTGATTTAATTTGCCAAGATTTAAAAGTGTTGTTTAATTAACCTATTTCAGAGTGCACGTTGTTTAGTCTTGCAGAAGTTCAACAAAGAATAATCTCATCCATAAATTTATAAACTATTACTCCATCTGTTCTCGATTTACTGACCATGTTGACTTTTTAGATGATTTTGGAGCTTCGTGATGAAGGGTTTTAAATTGAATTTTTTGAGATTAGTTTTTTTTACACGATACTACAACACTCGACCTTGTAAAAAAAGCTAAACTCCAAAAATTCAATTTTAAATCCATCATCATAAAACTTTAAAATTATTTAAAAAGTCAACATAGTCAGTAAATTAAAGACGAAGGGAGTATAAGATTTAAGGGGTTTTCTTGCCCAACTTAAAGAACGTTGTGGCCATTATTACCCCCGACGATATGTTGGGTGGTAATAGTATTAGGGGGTGCACGATGGTGGGTGTATTTGCTATTTTTTTCCTTTAAAACTATTATAATATTTAGGTCACAAATCAAAAAGTGATCGAAATTGAGGTGATAAAGCATAAAGTATAAAAATAACTTAATTAAAAATGACTATGAAACTTATTTTCCATATCAAAGAGGCTTAAAAGCTTATACAAAGGTTTTGCAGTAAAAAAGTAAAAACGAGTAATGAGGTTACAGAGGTTCGCACACACCATTCTAAGCTTAGCACCACCTCCATTGCCTCCGCATTGCCCCGTTCACTTGTGTGTATGCCGTGATCCACCACCAACTCGTTGACCCCTCCATACTTGTGTATATGTTGCAATCCACCTCCTTCTCTTCCACCACCAGTCCACCACCACCTTGCCCCCTTGCCATACTTCTTCTCCACATGTGCCTCCACCTCCGCTTATATATCTCTTGAGACGGCTCCATCTTCTTCTCCACATGTCCATCTTCTCTCTTGAGACTACACGGGTCTCACACTTTCAGGAGGCGCCGCCATGATTTTCTTTAGAGTCCGCATTGTCTCGGGAGGACGTTGTGGTCCTCAACGATGTCACAATCAAGTTTTTACCCACACGTAACATAAATGTCAACATGTATGGTTATATTTATGTAGAAAAAGGTATTTAATCATGCATGTATGTATGTGTAGATAAATCAGTTAGCCACACATATCTCGGGTAATCATGTTTTTACTAATATATATTGATGGGGTGAAAATGATGTGGAGTATGACATAGCAATTTGTATGTGTAGATATTTCATTTTGTTTCATGATAAAATATTATTATTAATTTTTCGTTATGAATCAATTTAAACGTTGAGAATAATTTTATACACATTTATATCATTATAAATTATGTTGTGTTAGGAAATAAATATAATAACCACGACACAGTAGTAACTACAAGTTTATAGTACACAAATTTCAATTAACAATATTCAATATAATCAAAATACACAAAACCAGTATGCTAACTATGAAAAGATTTATCTATACCAATATCTATATACCAATATAAAAGAGCCTTGTTTTACAAAATATGTATTGTCTATTATGTCCTCATTATATATTTAATTTAAGGGTAATAATGTAATATGGTATTATATTTATAAATTTATAATAATTTTTTGCCTTATATGTCATTTTATTTAATTTTATCTATGGTAACTATGTATAATAAGGGACCGTAGCCCCAAAAAGATTTGTATCTAGAAATTTCATAATCTGATATAATTATATTATTAAAAAAAATATAGAAATTCCTTAGACATTAATTGAGGTTGACGTTTTCTTAGAAGCATATACATTAATTGAGTTTTCAAACAAGCATGATATGTGTTTGAATCCATTTTATAAGTTTGATATTTAATCAAATTTGCATTAAAGTTAATTCATTAATTAAATTTAAGATCTAACCATTTATTTTGACCTAATAATTCAATTTGTGCTTTAGAATGTATATCATTGAAGAGAAATTATTGAGAACCAAATTCCTTTAAATTATCAACTTAGAATATTGTTAATTATTGTGAACACATTAAAGGAAAACTTAATTATCAACCTAGAATATTGTACAATAAAACATGTTTTCACTCTTTACTTATAGGCTTTTGAATAAAAAAAATGTATCATTTGTAATGGAAATTTTAGTTAATTGATTCAGTAGTACCCTAATAATAAGAAAGTATTATAATAAAACTGTTAAAGTTAAATTAATTATAAAGTTTACATACCAACATATACTTATTTTGATTCATAATTTCAGTGTGTAATGTGTCTAAAGTATTCAAAATAGGAAAGAAAAAAAAAGACGGATGATATTAATTGATTTATATATACGTTGATAATCAAAAATTACTAAAAGTGAAATAAAATATAAAGTATACATACCAAAATTTACTAATTAAGAGCCATAATGTTTCTAAAGTATTCATATGGGCAAAAATGAAAGTTGATAAACAATTTTTTCTTTTTATAATTCTAAGAGGATTCGATAAATATAATTTTACTAGATTAAACGAGACCAATCTATTATACATATAATTCACAATATTTCACTATATATTGTAGCAACTTGTGTAATCTAGCTAAGATACTAATGCATCCAAATATATTAGTTTGATTAAAATCATAATAAGCATGTGAGGAGTTTACATTATTTTATATATACATATTAGGTCATCTCCAACCATAAATTCTATTTTGCAGTATGTTATACTTCAAAATGCAACATTGCATACTTTATTTTAGAAATTCGTTCAAACCACGTACTCTATATGCACACTCTATTTGGAGTTATTCATTTATTTTACATAATTAATAGTATTTAGTAATGTATCATATATATTGAATAATTAATAAAATTGTATCTTAAATAATATGAATTAAATATAATGTAGATTATTAATTTTTTATTGATATAAATCAAATATGTAAAATAAAATAAAATTTTCAATTTTAATAATAATTAAAATATATAATACAATAAATTATATTAATAAAATAATTTAAATAAGATTTAGTTAGATTATTATTTTTATAGTTTAATATTGTCCAAATAGTAAAAATAGAGTATATGGGTTGGAGATGCCTTATATTATTTAAAATTGAGTAGAGTAATGATTAATGAAAATTATGATAAAACAAATACATTCCTTTTGAGTTTCACATAAACATCCACATTTTCAACCCTAGATGGTAATAATGTTAAAGGTTTGCGGATCATGTTATGTAAAACACGCTCACACACATTACATAGTCAAAGTAAAAAAGAAAAAAAAATTGATAAAAGAAACAAATATTCAGTTCTATCATCATCATTATAGCAAAATATAATAGTAATACAAGGAACATACACTTTATAACGTTATATATAAATTTTCAATGAATCATTATACTTTCTTATGTTCGAACAATAATACTATTAGAAAAAAAAATTAATCGTTTATTACAATTATAATTAATATTCATTTTTATAATTTCTCAACCATATGCATAATAAGTATTTATACAAGAATTCGATTCACACTTAATGATATTTGTATTCTTATTTCAACTATAAGATTTTTTTTTAAAAAAAAGTTGTATTAACTTATTCTATTGCTGGCATTTATATACAACTTATATAATGACATCATAATTGAATAAACACAAAAAATATTTGGTTAATGATTTTAGACATTACAATATCTTTTTTACTTTATGATTTCTGAAATACAAAAAATAATTAAGAAAATAAAATTGCTCGCTCCAATAAAATATTGACTATTCTTCATTTTCTAACCTGAACAGAAATCATTAATAAATTAAATTTTGTGAAATCACAAAAAGAGAACTCTCAAAAATATAAAAAAGATTATTAATAGGATACGAAGAATACTAGTCAACCATCATTTACTATAATCATTTTTTTCAACGTGAGGATGCACGTTACTCTTGTTAGTAGACTAAAATAATCTATACCCTATTATTAAAGTGTGTTGTTTACAATTTGATTTGCCTATTATATTCCTATTATATAAATTAATTTAAGATCAATAATATAATTTGAATAAAATTAATATATTATTATTTAGATTTATTTCTTGTAATAGTTACATAATTATATACGTTTTGAAAGGAATAAAACAATTTTCTATTACTATTACCTTTAAGAGGAAGAGTTGTCCGTCAATTAGATTTATTTGCTAATTACTACTCCGTATTATCTTTTTAATCAACTCAATAGATCAACAAAAATTTGATGTTTGCACTTCTACGTTATATGTTTTGTATGAAACATATGTGACATTTACCTTATATGTTTTTTTTTGTTTTTAGTTACTTAATATATACGTTTTGAAAGGAATAAAATAATTTTCTATTACTATTACCTTTAAGAGGAAGAGTTATCCATAATTTACCTTATATGTTTTTTTTTAATATTATGCATCATGTGATAATTTAAATTCTTAATTGTTCGTATTAATTATAATTTGTCGAATAAAAATATATACTAAATTGCATGTTCTAAAAATTGCTAGAGAGAGGGACGATCATACTCCATCGATAAAAGATAAGTTCAATTAAAGTTATGATATATAAACAAAAGTGTGTAAGAAAGCATTATAATATACATTTGATATAATTGGAAGTCATGTAAAATAAGTCCTCATATACGAGGGATTACAATGCACAAATTAACTAATTTGATGAAATTTCAACAAATCATATATAAGAAACTTTGAGCATATATATATAGTCAAATAGCTTTTTCTTTACGTTGACTATATTGAAATCTTAACTAAATCTTACGAGACTAGTAATTTTTATAAGTGTATTTCAACACACTTGAGATCTTATGTCTCTATTTTCGTGTTCTAACCATGAACCGAATCTTAATTTATATTAATTTTATGCAATTTTCTTTAATAATGTTATTTTATAATGATTTAGTTTAATTTTATAATTATTTTTTAGGGTTTACCTATCCAATTAGGGTTTATAATTATTTCTTAGCATTTAATTTCATTTTCATTAGTTATATTAGGGTTGATTCATTCAAAACTAGAGAATATAATTATTAAAAAAATATATTTTTTATCTATAAATATTTATTATGATTTACTCCCCCACATCCCTTAATTTTGGTAGGATAGTTGAGATAAGGAAAAAATTTAGAGATGAATAGTGACAAGTAAGATTAAAAGCCTCTTCAATGGTGGTCAAGATTCTCTCTCACCTCCTCTTTCTCATCATCTTCCTCTCACTCCACGCTCAAGAAACCTCTTTAATTTTGATTTTTGTGACAAAAATTGATGTTGAATACTAAAATAGAATCGAGAAATTGAATTCCAAAAATGAATCTTCCGAAAATTGAATCAAAAAATGATGTTGAATTCCCATATTGAATCCAAAATCCAAAGTTTCATAAACCAATTTCGGTTGCTTTCTTCTTCAGAAATTGAATCTTCACCAATTTCTGTCAACCTCTCGTCTCTCTTCTTTCACCATCAGCCCTTTCTCCGAACACACTGCCATCAGCCTGCTCCAGCGCCGCCTTGGATCACATCGCCGTCGACAGCCGCAACCATCGAATCTGTTGCCGTCGTCAACTCAGCATCGGCCTCGCCGTCATCAACAGTCAAGATTGAACCCTAGACACCCCTACGCCTTGAACGCCTTGAACCTCCTAGGCGGCGCCTAGTTACCTCACGCCTCTACCGCCGGCAAAGATGGACGAAGGTGGAAAGGATTAAAAGGCCCCAAAATTAAAAAATTATGTTACTGTTCAACTCAAAAATGCTTATCGGAGGGGGGGGGGAGCCGTGTTAGCATTACTAAAGGGGAATAGTGATTGTAGAGCGGGCTTGCCTTGAAACGCGGGCTTTCATGATAAGTGTGTCTATACTACCAAACACAGGTATTATCTTGAGATAACATGGCTACCAAACAAGGCCTATATTTGAACATTTTCAATATGTTGTATAATTTATGAAAATTATTATTTTTATGCTTTTTTTACAAAATTCATAAAAAAAAATGGTTATACGTGCAACACATGTGATCCCTACTAGCTATATAAAGTAGAACTTTCTATTTAGTTTTGTGACCAAAGCAAATCCATGTGCATTAGAATCATTGATCTACTTCATACGGAGAACTGCAACATCTCTCCCTGTTCAGATAAAAGAAAAACAATAATGTTCAATTTATAGAATACAACATATTATAAGGTACAAATAACTAAATAATTTCTCCAGTTTAATTCGTAAATTTGTACTAACCTTTTAAAATTTGCAGCAACATCATCTTTAGCTGCAAGTACTTATAGTGAAGATTGCAGTATAATTAAATAGTTATATGAAAAACTAAAACTGGCAGATAAGCAAAACCACATTATGTTATTGTGTGGCCGGAAGGGGAAGAGCAGCTGGAAGGGGGAGAGGCGGAAGGGGGAGAGAGAGATTTTAGGGTTTTGACTTTTGAGAAATGAAAAATATAATGGTGAATTATGGTTTTGATGTTTTGAAAATCATATTTGAATTGGGAAGGGTATATTGGTCCTAAAATGCAAAATATGGACATTACTTGTGTAAATTATGTTGATGGACATTTTGATGTCCACTAACTTAAATGGACATATTTATGCATTACCACAATAATAAATGTACTTTTTTTTCCTTTTTTTTTGTTTGGTACGAAATCCTTCCTTCATTAAATCAACAAGCCAAAACTTTACACAACAACATGACACTTTGCATGCATCCATGCATACCCTATCTACCAAAACAAACGAAGCATCTAGCTAAACTATTGAAAGAACTGCCGCATCTTCCTATCTCGTTGACTACAAAAAGCTATCATCATCTTGCATTGATGGATGATTGCATCCATCGAAAGTTCTACTCCCTGCATCCTACTTTTATTTCTTTCTCGCCAAATGTGATAGATTAACACAGTCACCATGCAACGATACATCCTTTGTCTCCCACTATTAGTTCTACACTGTGACAATAGCACCTCCCTTTCTAGATACCATGGTGAAGCAGGCCTAGTATACTTGCACCACCTTACAACACCCTCCCACACTGCCCTTGACATCTCACAGTCAAAAAACATATGATCAAGACTCTCTTCCTCCCTACCACAAAAACAACACATTGCATCAACCTTAATACCAATCTTATGTAAATACTCACAGGTTGCTAGCCTCTCATGAAGTAACAACCAACTGATAAACACACACTTAGGTGAAGCTGGGTTCTGACTAAAAAATCTTAGCCCATTCCACCTTCTGAATTTGCCCCAAGAGAATGGTGTATATATGCTTCACTGAATAGTTAGCACTCTGCAGACAGTTGACATTCTCTTGGATCTCTTGTAGGTAATCTTTACTCCCTATGATCTTCTTGATAACCCAAGAGCATTGGTTTGGAATTGGCATCACCAGCAAGTTTTGTTATTTTATATAGTATCCATGGATCCACTTGATCCAGGTACAATCTTTTTGATGGTACAATCTCCATAGTTGTTTCCCTATTGCTGCTCTATTCCATAATTTGAGGTTCAGAACATTTAATCCCCCAGCTTGCAAAGGTAGTATAATTCTTTCCCTAGCTACTAGTGCTCTAGACACTTCTGCTCTCCCTGTCCACAAAAAGGTTCTACAAGCTGACTGAATTAGCTTCAGGATCTTTTGTGGTAAGAGAAAAATCTGGCTCCAATACACATGTATCCCAAACAAGATTGACTTAATAAGTTGTATTCGCCCTGCATATGACAACAACTTGGATGACCAACAAGTGATTATTTGCAGTATTTTCTTCACTAGAGGTTGGCACTGTACCACATTTAATTTCTTGGATGATAGAGGAATACCTAGATATTTAAAAGGGAGACTCCTCTCACACATCCCTGATACCTCCAGAAATTCCTGTTTAAGACTAGCTCCCACCCCTCCAAAATATATATTGCTCTTTAACTGATTTGCTTTCAAGCCTGATGCTGCTGCAAACTTATTTAGTACAACCAACAATTGTTGTATTGAAGTTATATCCCCCCTTGTAAACAACAGCATGTCATCAGCAAAACATAAATGAATCAAACTTACCCTCTTGCACTTAGGATGGTAATGAAACAACATATTACCCTTTAGCTCCAACAAACATCTGTTGAGGTATTCCATGCATATCACAAACAAGTAGGGTGAAATAGGATCCCCCTGTCTAAGCCCTTTCCTTGCCTCAAACACCTCAGTAAGTTCCCCATTAACATTTATCACATAGGACACAGTGGTTAGGCATACCATGATCCAGTTGATATATCTGTACGAAAAAACTAAGTTCCATCATCATCTGCTTCAAGAAAGGTCATTCAACCGAGTCATATGCCTTCTGGATGTCCACTTTCACCATGCAGCGAGGAGAGATTTGCTTTCTATTGTAATTCTTCACCAATTCATGACTTAGGATGATATTGTCAAAAATCAACCTTTCTTGTACAAAAGCTGTTGGTTATTACTAATAATAGTGTCTAAAACACCCTTCAACCGATTAGCTAGGACTTTTGATATTATCTTATAGAGAACAGTACAACAGGTTATGGGCCTGAATTCTTTGACTGTACTCGCATTCTCACATTTAGGGATAAGAGTGATAAGTGCTACTTAATTTCCTTTGGTAATTCCCCTAAACTGAAGAACTGATGTACTGCCTGTATCACCTCCTCTCCAAAAATGTGTCAACACCTCTTGAAAAATAATATATTGAATCCATCAATGCCTGGAGCTTTACCCGAATCCATACTGAAAAGAGCCTCTTTGATCTCCTGTCCAGTAACCCCAGCAATGAGAGCTCGTTGTTGAATGATATGTAGTTTAGGCCCTTTCCTCATTGTTTCCTTATCCACCATGTTCAACTCCTCAGCTGCAGTCCCCATCAGTGATTGGTAGAAACCTCCAATCTCCTGCTTAATTCTATCATGTCCCACAACCACAACACCATCAGCAGTTACAAGTTTATGAATAGCATTAGTGTTTTTCCTCACTTGAGCATATGCATGGAAAAATTTTGTATTGGAGTCTCCAAGCTGCAGCCAATCATTCCTAGCCTTCGGTTACCAAATTTGTTCTTCTATACTGCTCCACTTCTCCAATTCAAAAAGTAGTTGTTTCTCTTCTTGGATCCAGTCACTATTAGGACTGAAAGTCATTCTTTGTTGAACATCCTTCAACTTTTTCCTGAGAGCCACTTTCTCACTTGTTTTCACAAACCAGTTGGTATTGAGAGTCTTCAAAGGCCCCTTCAACTGCTTACAATTTATCCATATGTTCCACAAGAGGTTCTGAGTGTGAAATTTTCCCCAATTTTCCTTCAATAACCCCTCAAAATGCTCATGATCAGCAGTCACATTATAGAATTTGAACAAACCATGGTGAGGTGCACTCCTATCAAACTTCAAAAGCTGAGGACAGTGATCAGAAACTCCATGTTCCAACCTTTCTACAATTATCTCAGAATATTCAGCCATCCATTGCTCATTTGCAAAACATATGTCTATGTTTGACCATATTCTATGCTCTCCTTCTTGATTGTTATTCCATCTAAATGGGTTTCCCACTGCTCGAATTTCATATAGTTCATTCCTCTGAATGCAGTCTTGGAAGTCCACTAGATCATGCAAGGTTAAAATCACCTCCCATGAACATAGGAAGAGAACATTGTTGATACTGCCTTCCCAAAAAACTCCATAACTCCTTCATTTGTTCATTAGTATTGAAGGCATACATAGCAACAAAGTGCTGCAGCTGCCCACTATTAACCTCTAGAATTTCACACTGTATAGCCTGAGAGTGCTCCTCCACAAGTTTAATAGCTACTACCTTAGGGTTGCAACAAATCCAAATGTGTCCATTCACAACAGAAAGATAATTTGTAATATACTCCCATCCTCTACACATATTACCTACTATTTTTTGTGCATTTTCTGTTTTAACTCTAGTTTCTAGGAGAACTGCAACATTAACCTTATTTGTATGTAAAAGAACCTTAACCTCCTTTTGCTTAAATGGTTTGTTGCATCCTCGCACATTCCAAATAATCATCCTCATGTGATACTAGAGGGGATAAGGTCCCCGCCCTCTTCAGTGACAAGATTATGAAAGCAGTTCTCAGTGGTTCTCCCACTTGGAATGAGGGTGTGGCAGTCCTCTTTGGTTTATTCCAGTCATCCTCACCATTCCCTACCACCTTCTCCTTTCTCTTTTCCTTGCCCTTTTCCTTTAGGATCCACTGTTGTTGTGGTTTTTGCATACTCACCTCTTTCTTCTCTTTGCAAATATGGCCTAACTTGTGGCACTTAGTACAGAACATAGGCAACCATTTATAAATCACCTGCTGCTCAACTATCAAGCCATTATCATCTTCAATGGGGACTTTATAGATGACTGGCCGTGTAATATCAACTTCTACAAGTAGCTTAGCATAGGAAATGCACTTCTGCTATGAGGTGCACTCATCAGCGCACACCGGCTTGCCTAAGACACTTCCTATTCGGCTAAGTGAATCTCCACTCCAGCAAGTCAGAGGTAGATTGGGCAGCCGCACCCATAACGGCACCTCCTTTAGCACCTCAGCCTCGAAATTAAATCCAGCTACCCAATCCCACATTATCAACGGACGATTTGCAATGGTGTAGGGGCCTTCTTCTAGCAGCCTAGCTTTTTCATGAGGAGTAACCTTAACCATAAAGTAGCCCTCATGATGGTAGAAAATTTCTAGATCCCCCTGTACTTCACATTGCTTCTGCAAATACGATCTCAAAGAAGTAATAGTGGGTGCCTCCCCTATGATATACAGTATAAGAGCATCCTTCCACTTACTAGTTTCTTTCTCAAGTTCAGTAGCATTTAATTTTGCAGTAGGTTTACCTTGCTTTACCACCGGAGCGACGTACCCCAACACCATGCCTCGCTTGCGTAGCGGTGGAATCGCCCCCTCTTCAACCTTTTTTGCCATCTCTTCCTTTTTAGCTTCAGAATCCAGATCCGGTATCGAGGATGATTCAGCTCCATGAAAACCCAGCTCACCTTGTTCTTGTACCTCAGTCACAGTTCCATTACTTGCTTCCTTCTTCTGTTCCGATTCTCGGTGTTCAGTTGTAGAGGAGCTTTCAGCTGACTCCACCGGGATTGGATTAATGTGCGGTGGTGCAGTTACTCCCGTAATCATCAGTTTTCACGGCCTTCCTTTGGGTCTCCCTCCGCCTTTTGCCATGGACGGTGATTTGCTTTGGGCGCACGTTAGCACTCCACTAACATGCACACTCGATTCCAAAACAAAATTGTTAATAATAAATGTACTTCACTAATGAGAGTAAGCAAAACACTTATGTCTGTGACTTACATGTTTTTATTTTCTTCAACGGCTGTTTGTAACTTATATATTTTATCTATCTTTGGTTATGGACTCCACATCTATTACTTCCTCTGTTTTTTTCGAAGTGGCTAGTTGTTTTTTGTCACACATATTAAGGAGAGAAAGATTAGAGGTTAAAGGGTACCCACCATAGAATCATTAGTGTAGATTAATCATGTTAATTGATTATTTTAATTTCCATTCTGATTTGCTGTATTTCAATTTATTTATTTTACTCTGTTTAGTTTATTTTTTATTTCACATTTAGTTTATTTTTTATTCCTGTAATTCTTTTTTTTGTTTTATTATTATTATTATTTTTGTGGCCTTTCATTTTTTAAAAGAAAAGCAGGAACGTGTAATCAGCAAGACAGAAATCAGAATCTAGATTGAAAAGTTCAAGTGGAAAATAAAAGTACACTTTTCAAAAAGTTCAAAATATTCAAACTTCCCTCCACTACCAATGTTCAAACTTCCCACCACTACCAAAGTTCAAGCTTTCCCTATAAATATCCATTGTCCTTCCACATTGCTTACAACCACAAATTCAAAATTCACAAGAAGCACACAAAAGCAAAAGAAAATCATATTGTAGTCCAACACAACTGCAAAAGAAGGCAAAATGGTGAAGAAAAACCTCTCCACCGAACAAAGAACGGCGATCTTCCAGTTCCTTCTTCTAGGCAACAAAAGAGGAAAGGCAGAATATGGGCGAGTTACTACTGCAATGGTAAAGTTCTAGGCTTCAAGAAGAACGGTCGCCTAGCTTTGGGCCTTTGCAAGGCTGCAAATAAACGAGGGCTCGGTGCTCAACATGGAATCAAAAAAAATCCACCCCAAAAGGCAACTAAAACACCACTGCCCTCAAGAGTTCATTGCTTCAATCCCAATACTGGAAAGAGGTACAATTAGGAAAATTGGTGCAACGTGTAAGGTAAGTGTATACACTGTGTTCAAATAGATTTCCTTAGGGCTGATCAAATCTCACACTTCTGCCTTAAATCCTGATTTAACAGCTCCTAACAAGTTGTTAAGGATTATGTTTTCTTTAGATGCAATCAGATTTGATAGAATCACAAACACTATGAAGTTTAGAGCAATGGATAACATCATCCATATTGATGAAAAATGAGTATCTCAAAAAAGAGCCATAGAATGTATCTTGCCCCTAATGAGGTTGAACCTCATAGAACTTGTAAAAATAAGGAATTTATTCCCAAAATGATGTTCATGTGTGCTGTCTCTAGACCTCTTTTTGGTAGGAATGGAGATGTCCTTTTTGATGTAAAGATTGGAATCTTTCCATTCGCAAAGAAGGTCACTGCCATTAGAGTAGCAAAAAGAGGCCTAAGGGAACACTTGAAACTAAACCCATAGATTCAATCACAAAGAAGGAGATCAGAGATTGTCTAATAAACCAAGTATACAGTCTGAGTTTATTATTACACATTCTATTTTCAATTTGCACTTATTGTTAAGGAGTTTCTTCAATTTCAGCCTTAATACTTAGGATTTGCTAAGCTATGAGGTTAATAATCACATATTATTCCAGCCATTAAGGCAAAGTGGCCACCACATGCTCCAAAAACCATTTTTATTCAGCAAGACAATGCAAAGCCACATTTGAAGGATGTCTCTGGAACAATTTCATCTTGAATAGGGTTTGTCAGAGGGAGAGAATCGAGATTCTCAGACTCAGGAGTAGATAGTGGGGTGGAAGAACAACTCATATTGGCGGTGGGTGATGAGTGGATATTACGAAGTGGGAATGAGAGAGGCGGATGGGAATGAGATAGTCGGAGATTAATTGGGCCATTTAATTAGGGTTTAATGATATTTTGGTATTTGTTGTTCATATTTTTGATATTATTTATGAGCTTTAATTGATTTAATTTACACTATGGTGTGATTTGTGCAGGAAATTGCAATATTTGAATAAAGAGGAGCTTAATGGAAGATTGTGGAATTATGGGCTTATTTTGCAAATATGGAGAAAACTTGGAGAATGAAGGAAATTAATTAGAAGACTATTTTTATTAATTATAATTAGTTTAGTATTTGAATATTATATTAATATTTTAATATTTATAACTTGGCTATAAAGCCATGTAGGAGACGTTATTAAGGGAGAATTTTTTTTAGGTTTGGTTTTCCTATTCCGCCAATTAGCAATAGTTTAGGTTAGAGAATAGTTATTTTCTTCTTTTCCTTTCCTCGGGAGCTTTGGACGTGAATTGAAGAAGAAACAGGAAGCCATTGTTCTTTTCGTTTGATTTAAATTATGTTTTCTTATTTCTATTTCGTGTTGTTTTATTTTAATATTATGAGTAGCTAATTCTTTTAATTCGGCAAGAATAATGAATTACTAGGCTAAATATTATGTGAGACCTAATTGTTTGATAATTGATTTCTATGGGTTCCGAGTTATTCCTTGTGTTTATTATTTATTTTTGATTATGTTTAAGCTTGATCAACTTAGATTTAATCGGAATACAATCAATTAGTTCCCCAAATCCGTAATTATTGGAATAGGGCTAATTTGTGGCAAAGCTATCGTATTGGTAGTAGAAATGATTTGGTAGATGAGTTATTACTTGCGTTTTTGGGTAATTTGTCTAATATCGGGTTCCTTCTTGTTTAATGCTATTGAAATATTAAATCTAGAACTGGCGTTACCAACTAGGTTGTGTTTTGATAAGAGAAATAGTTAGTTTAAGCATCTCTTGCTAGCTATTGAAAAAGTACGTAGGAATTGGGGTACGTCCGTTGCATTCACGGTATCCTATAACTGATTGGTCCATAGGAGTTGATTTATTTTTGCGTCGATGATCAGAGCCATTAGACTAGTGAGGAGTTATTCGAAGCCGAATTATTTTTATTATTGATTTATATCTTATTTGCATTTAGTTTATTTTCTTGTTTTCGTAGTTGTTAATCAAAACTCACTTTTTAATGCGTGGTGGCTACACCGAATTTGTTCTTTAGGAAATTTAAGTTGATTAACCCGTTCTCTGTGGTTCGACCCTGCTTATCGCTTTACTAATCATAGTTATGAGCTAATTGCAGGAATTATTTGGTGGTAAACGACGTCCACCATTTAGTTAGATTAATTGGGTTTAGTTTTGCACACATGTGAGTATGTTGGTCCAAAAAAGGAAATATGTCACTTGAAAAAAAAAACATCCCAATATGACAACTAGGCCACTTGAAGAAAAACAGAGGGAGTATTTTTTTGGGGGAAATCCAAAAATAGCCATTTTGATAAAGTAAAAGTAAATTTTAGCCACCAATAGAGAAATATGTAAATTTTAACCATTTTTACAATTTTACCCCCGCACAACGAATACACGACCGCCAAATACACGACCACCCGGTCGTGTATTACCCCGCATAACATGTTGGCTCTCTCATTGACATAATATGGGACCGTTAGAATACACGACCGCTATTGCACGACCGATTGGTCGTGTAATTCTTGGCTGTGCAACACATGCATGAGACCGCTAAAATACACGACCACTATTGCACGACCGATTTGGTCGTGTATTTGCAGTCGTGTATTATCCCGCGTAGCATGTTGGCCCTCTTGTTAAAAAAATACTTCAAAATTATATTGTAAAACTCGTACTCAGTTTCGGTGGAAATGTGTGCCGAAAAAGTCAATAAAGTGAATGAGACTAATGAGGGGGGATGGAGGTAGTATGTACCAAAATCATTTTTTCTTAATTTTTATTTACTTTTTTTTCTTCAATTTCGATCAAATATAATTTTGTGTAATATTTTACTAATTAACAATGATTCATTAATTTAATTAGGGAATATAATTATTTTATAGCATTTTTTTCTTCATTTTTAACTAATAAAATTTTAATTAAATACTAAAAAAATAAAATAATAAACCCTAATCGAATTGGTGATCCCTAGTTAATTAGTGTAAAATTAGATTGAATCATAATGTCGAGAACTTGAAGAAGAAAAATAAACAATAATAATAATAATAAAAATCGATTTTGATACATAATTGATACACCGAAATGAATATTGAGAATCCCATTTAGCCTCAAATATTACTATAAATAATTAAAATTTGTACCGAAATATTGTAATCACGTTTTGAAATCTCATGATTTGCGAGGCAAGATGAGTCCATATGGACAGAGAGTCAGAGAGTCCACTTTCAATGATATTTAAATCAAGAAAAGCAGCTTTAGATGAAAGTGAAATGCACATCCAAATCAACTCCTCTCTTAAATTCTACTAACCCCTGCTTCCATTTCTACCTTGGCGGCCTCATCACAAACAATAAATTCTTCTTTCTCATTACATTACATATATAGTAGAGAGAGAAAGAGGGAGAGAGAGGGAGTATACCACAGCCATGGGTCTGCAACTAATGCTCAAGATCGTGAAACACTATGCAGGAGGAGAGATCACCAGCTTCATCAAAGTATGGGCACTCGTCTTCGCCTCTCTCTCCTACACCTTCTACCTCTCCAAATCACTGCCCAAAGGCTTCTTTAGGCTCCTCACCATAATTCCAGTCCTAATCCTCAACCTCATCCTCCCTCTCTCCCTCCATACCATGCACCTCGGCGGCTCCACCGCCTTCTTCCTCGTTTGGCTCGCCAATTTCAAGCTCCTCCTCCTCTCCTTCGGCCTGGGCCCCCTCTCCGACCCTTCCCTCTCCCTCCCCAAATTCGCCGCCTTCGCCTGCCTCCCCATCAAATCCCCTCCTCAATTTTTTCAAAATAAGGATTTGAAATCCAAACACGGCCTTAAATCGTTCTGGAACTATTTCGTCAAGGGTTTGCTGATCTGCGTTTTTCTGAATATGTACGACTACACCGATCTGATCCATCCGAAGCTGACGTGGGCCCTCTACTCCCTCCACATCTACTGCGGCCTCGAGATAATCCTAGCCGTATTCGGGGGGCTGGCTAAGGCCCTGATCGGCGTGGAGCTGGAGCCGCAGTTCGACGAGCCGTACCTGTCGGCGTCGCTGCAGGAGTTCTGGGGGAGGAGGTGGAACATCATGGTCTCCCAAATCCTCCGCCCCACCGTGTACGAGCCCGTTTTGGTTTTCTTCGGGCCGATCACGGGCCGGAGGTGGGCCCCGCTGCCGGCCATGGTGGGGTCGTTTCTGATCTCGGGCCTGATGCACGAGCTCATCTTCTACTACCTGGGGCGGGGGAGGCCCAGCGGGGAGATAACGGCGTTCTTCCTGCTTCACGGCGTTTGTTTGGCGGCGGAGGTGGCGGCGAAGAAGGTGGTGAAGGGGCGGTGGGGGCTGCCGAGGTGGGTGTCGGGCCCGCTGACGATAGGGTTTGTGATGGCGACGGCGTTTTGGCTGTTCTTTCCCGAGTTCTTGAGGTGCGATGCGATTGCGAAGGCCATGTCTGAGTATGCAGCGATGGAGGCGTTTGTGAAGGATGTCGGTTTTGCTGCTTTTGCCTTCCAATCTAACGGTAACAGTACCGTTATTTAGGCGGAATTGATGCATTTTTCAATTTTATTTTTTTTAGTTTAATTAATTAATTGGGTATTTATTTGTATTTAATTTGAGACAGACAGAAAATTCGCAATTCAAAAGCTAGCATCTAACCACGTGATGTGATATGATACTCAGTATCCATAAATGATCCCTTACCCACCGTGGACATATTTAATGTGTTTACGGCTGACGTGGCAATACCACGTAAATGATTTTTTCTTTTGGAGTTTATTTTTTTTAGTAGGGTTTAATTTTTTATGGTAAAAATTATTTATATAAGTTATATTAATTATTATTTTTCTTAAATATAATGTCGCCACCTTATCAGTATGCATATTAAATATGCTCACGGTGGGTAGGGGGGCATTACTCACTTAGTATGTATTCACTTTTTTTTATCTTTTCTTTTTTATAAGGAAATGCTTACATGATACTACATCTATCTTATTTTATTAGTTTTCTTTTCGTTTTGGTTTGTCCCATCATGTTAGTCTCATTTTTTAAAATTACAAAAAATAGTTAGTTATAATTAATTTTCTTATTAGAATTGATTATAGTCGTATATCTCCTTCTTTCTTAATTTCTGTGTCTATCTAAAAAGGATTAATAAGAATGGATGGAGAAGGCTAATAAAAAGGGATGTAGGTAGTAAAAGTGACACCGAGTTTTTATTTAATAGAGAAAATCTTGAACGATAGTGGATTGGTGGCACGTTATTTGAATTCAATTTGATATCAATCTCGATCCAACAAATTAACTAATAAAATTGACCCAATAATTTGTCATTTATATATCCGAAGAATTTTACTTTAAATTAATGTCGGTTTTATTTCAATAGATAATACTCTTTTCGTCCAATTTCATTAGTTACCGTTTGATTTTTGACTTTTTTAGCATGCGTTTTTACCGTAACTTAGTACGAGTTTTAAAATATAATTTTAAAATATTTTTTTTTACGGTAGTATCCCGTAAAAAAAAGAATACTTCAAAATAATATTTTAAAACTCATACTACTTCCATCCCATATAAAATGTCCACTTTGAAATTGGATCACAAACCAATGCATTTATGTAATAATGTGATGTGATGGGTTGAAGTGATATTAATTTGGGGTAATAAAGTTACTTTTGGGATAATAAATGTACTTTTGGGCTAATAAAGTTACTTTTGGACTAATTAAAGTGTGATGGGATGGGCTGAAGTGATTTTAATCCATATCATATTAGGAAAGTGGATTAAATTTTGGGATGACTCAAAGAGGAAAGGTGGACATTTTATATGGGATGGAGGTAGTATTAAGTTTCAGTGAAAACGCGTGCCGAAAAAATCAAACCGTAGCTAATGAAATGGGACAGAAGTAGTATATAACTAATGTCAATTGTATCCAAGTAAATTCAAATTTATTTCAATTTTTAAAAGCAACGCAATAATTAAATTTAAAATACCGGGCATCATCTCTCTCTAGATTATAAGTGCACCGAACCGACCGCAATAGTCAAGTGAAGATCTCAACTCAACAAGATGGTTGGGCTGCTGATATCAAAACATGCTAAGTCACATCCGCAAAATCTACTGGCATGACTAACTAATGGAAAGACATAGCTCACTGCCAAAGCTGACTTTGCACCTCAAGTTTTCTACAAGAAAGAAGAGAAGTCAAGTTTATCCTTATCTTTTCAGAAACTGCAGTTTTAATGGGAGCCATTTGCAATCAAGGACAAATCAGCATCGAAAGTTACTCCCAAGTTCAGACTCACAATGGCTATCTCTCCGGCGGATAGTTCCAAGAGTCTACACTATAAATACCATAATAACTTCTTTGAAGAAGTGTGTGCGTACAACTACAACCCATGCCGGGAGAAGGAGATTGAGTGCTTTAAAGAAAATATTCATTCCTCCCAAGATCTCAAAGCTCGATAAAAGAGCACTAACATTGAATATATCCACAACCTAGAGAAATCATATTATCCTTTTACACTAAACTTCAATGTAAAAGGTTACTCAAAGTTATAAAAAAAAAAAACCTCAATCCTAACCTCAAGCCTAGATTGATGACTGAAGTTAATCTTCTACTCTCTTCACCCCCATTCAACTTGACTCGATTCTTAGCTACATGTGAGGTATAAAATAATAAAGTGTGTCAAGTTGAACGAGATAGAGGAAGTATTATTTTTCGTATAATCCGGTGATGAAGGATTCAACTGGATGCGGAGGAACACGTGTGGAACATCGTGTGAAGAAGAAGACTTGAGCTGAGCTGATGAATATGCATGGAAGAAGAGTCGCTACTCACTTTCATTACGTTTTTTGTTTTATCGTTTTTTCCTTTTTATTTTCCTTTAGCTGACGTGGCATTAGGTTGTGGGGTAGTTAAATACTATAGCAACCTCATTTTGTAAAAGGGGATCTTTTAACGGATATATTCACTGTGTGTATTTTCTTCAATTTTTCATCAATGGAGTTCTCATTTCTCAGCTCAAATTTCTTTCAATTCTAGCTTCAATATGGTATCAAGAGCGAAATCGCTACCACAACATAGTTTCTCTTAGTGATTTTCTCCTCTCATCGCAAAAATGCCTCCGCGTCAGCCACCTCCACTTCACGAAGTGTCGAGCTTTCCCGATGACCCGATACTTCCAACTAGTCCTCTCTATCTACATCCCAGCAATAATCCTGGTACAATTCTTGTTACTGAACTCTTGAATGGCTCTAATTACGTGAACCGGAGTGGATCCATGAAAACAGCGTTGTTAGCTAAACATAAACTTGGATTTATTGATGGTTCTGTTAAGAAACCCTTAGATGTTTTAGATCCGAATCTGGTTCAATGTGAACGTTGTAATGGGATGGTTGTCTCTTGGTTGCGTAATGCTACAATTTTTCAGATTCGTTCTAGTTTAATGTATTTGGAAACTGCATCTCAAATATGGGTAGATCTTCGAGATCGTTTTTCTCAAGGAAATATAGCTCGCATCTATGAGTTGAAGCAGCAGTTGTATAATTTGAGACAAGGATCTAGTGATGTTAACACTTACTACACAGATCTAAGGGTCATTTGGGATGAATTTTTGGATTTCCAACCCAAGTTTTGGTGTGAGTGTGTAGCTCCGGCATGCAGGTGTGATAGTTCTTAGAAATGGAGGAATCATCAATAGCAAGACTTTGTTGTCCATTTTCTTATGGGGCTTAATGATGCCTCTTCTGCCATTCGTTCTCATTTCCTCAGCTTAGATCATTTTCCTTCCCTATCCAAATTTTTTCCTTAGTCATTCAAGAAGAGAGACAGAGAGGTATTGGAATACCTACTGGGCAGCTACCATCTCCTGTGAGTGAAGCACCAAGCTTCATTAATGCATCCCACAATGGTAGGGGCAGAGACAGATTATTTTGTACACACTATCAGAAAACTAATCACACAATTGACAAATGTTTTCAACTCCATGGTTATCCTCCCAGGTTTGGAAGAGGGAGAGGCCGTGGATCTGTTGGTGAATCTTCTTCACATATGCAAAAGTCTGTGCATAATGTGGGTGCTCAGTTAAACATTGATGGTGCCACTCCACTCCAATCTCAACCTTCCACTCTTATTTCTCATCCTCTCAATCCTAACACATTGTCTGCAGAGCATTGTCAGCAGTTAATTTCCTATCTCCAATCCCAAATTCAAAGCCAAGCTCTCACATCAGAGAGTGCTCCAGCCCAATCTTCCACAGGTTCCTGTGATTTTGGACCCTCTTTCAGTGGTATGTTTTCCTTGACCCCTCTTGTTGCATCTTTTTCCCATTCTAAGTCCATACGGTTAATAGACACAGGGGCCACACATCATGTGTGATGCACATCTACCTCATTTAGTGAGTTAACTGCACTCACCAATGCTTTTATCACACTTCCTAATGCTTCCACTGTACCCATTTCTAGTGTAGACATTATTAAACTCACACATTCTCTTACTCTGCATTATGTCTATCATGTTCTCAGCTTCACTTATAATCTTCTCTCTGTCAGTAGCCTTACTTCCACTAGCAATTGTTATGTCTCTTTTACTCATTATCATTGTGCCATTCAGGATGCTTCCAAGGGCATGTTGATTGGGATGGGTAGAAAAATTGGGAATCTCTATGTGCTTGATCCAGCTCAACCCTTTGCTTATGTCCCTAGAGTGTCTTCTTTAGTTAGTTCAGACTTGTGGCATGTTAGACTTGGCCATTTAGGGCCTGATAAACTCAAAATTTTGTCATCTTCTATTCCTATGAAACTTGTACCACAATCTGTATATGGAGTCTATCCTTTAGCCAAACAAAAATGGCTTAGTTTTCCTATTTCCAATAGCATTGCCTCAGATGTTTTGATCTCATACATTGTGATGTTTGGGGGCATTTTAACCCTGTTACTATTTCTGGTCACAAATATTTTCTCACTATAGTTGATGATTGTTCACGGTTTGTCTAGACTTACTTGCTCACTACTAAATCAGAAGTTAGCCATTTTCTCACATAATTTTTTCAACAAGTTCAAACCCAATTTCAAAAATCTGTCAAGATCATTAGGTGTGATAATGGAACTGAGTTCCACCTTCCTCAATTGTTTGATAAATTTGGCACCTTAGTTCAACATTCTTGTGTGGAACGGCCACAATAAAATACACGGGTAGAAAAGAAATACCAACACTTGCTAAATGTGGCTAGAGGCCTATTCTTTCAGTCTCACATATTCCCATAGGTTACTGGGGTGATTGTGTACTTACTACCTCTTATCTCATCAACAGGCTTCCTTCATCCATTCCCCAGCTCTCCAATCTCACACCCTTTGAAATCTTGTTTAATACACCACCAAAATATGCTCATCTCAAGACTTTTGGATGACTGTGCTATGCTTCTACCTTAGGCAGAGATAGGACAAAGTTCTCTCCTAGGAAAGTGCCCTGTGCTTTCCTTAGATATCCCTCTAGTTATAAGGGATATAAACTTCTTGATCTTTGTACTAACAAATTTTTTGTTAGCAGAGATGTGATCTTTCATGAACACATTTTTCCATTACATTCTACCCACACCCAACTCTCTGACTCTTCCTTCCCACTGCATCTTCCACTGTCTTCTCAGCCTTCCACTTCATCACAGCCTACCTCTGATGTTCTTCCAATTCCCTCTCCAGTCCTTTATGTTCCTTCACCAGCCATTCTAGCTAGAACCACATCATCTGGTAGAACAGTTAAATCACCACAGCACTTGAATGATTATATTTGTGGAAATATTCATTCAAATTGTGCTTATCCTATTAGCAACTTTGTTAGCTTCTCCAATCTTTCCCCTTCCTATTCCTCCTTCATTGATGCCATCAATGTTGTACTTGAACCATCCACTTATGCTGAGTGGAGAGAAGCTGTGAAAGTTGAACTGGATGCTCTACAAAGCAACAAAACTTGGTCCCTTGTACCATTACCTGCAGGGAAAACTGCAATTTGCTGTAAATGGATCTACAAGGTGAAGTTTCTATCAGATGGGACTGTAGAGAGGTACAAGACCTGGTTAGTAGCTAAAGGCTACACACAGCAGGCAGGGGTGGACTATCTTGACACCTTTTCTCCAGTGGCAAGGCTAGTCTCAGTTAAAATTATGCTTATTATTGCTGCAGTGAAAGGACTCTCCCTCACCCATCTTTCAATTCTAGCTTCAATATTTCACATGAAAAAACAGTGGTTGTATGGCTATTCAAACAAGCCTTTTTATTTCTAGCACACGATTTTTCTGCATCCCCTATGTGATTGAATGATGGCTCGGATGTTAGTCTTTCTTTTTTCTTCTTTCAATGTCGGAGAAACAGATGAAGGAATTGTTGCAAGAGAAAATGGGTTGAGTTGGCATTTCTAGTTTTCTATGGGGCTAAATGTCTAATTCTTCATTTTTATCGTGTTTTAATCTTGCCTACCAAATACATATCTTATGTACCAAACAACAAGATAATTTTAGTCCTTACTATTATCTTATGAGTCATGATAACTTTTGAATTTTTTTTTCTTATTATACCAAACATGACCTTAGAAGAATATTATTATAATAAAATATTTAATTATTCTTTATTTTACGAAACATCCCAATTAGTTTGTAAGTGTGTTGATAGTAAAATATTTGTGAATGAATTATTCATGCTAAAACTTATTTATTAAGAGTCTTATTTTAATGTGTGATATGCAAAGTGTCCAAAATATGCAAAAATAATTAAATGAAGCATATTTTTGTATGATTGTAAAGAAGAGTCTACAATTATACTTATACAGTATTAAATGAGAACTAACATTCTATCATATTTCTTTTTGATCTATGATACCTCCATCACTATACATATAGTAGCAACTATTGCACTTCTATAAATATATATACATAGTTATAGATATCAAATTTAAAAGCATATGGACGGCAATTTAGTTTTCCATAACCTTTGAAATTGGCCTAGAATACACAAATTTTATTCAAATTTTGGTTTTGCAAACTGGCCTATAAATACACAAATTTTACACAAATTTTGATTTTGCACAAAAATTGTGAAATTAGCCTATAAATACATAAATTTTGCTCTAGTTTAGAATCTTCAACGAGTCTAACTTTCTGGCCAAACTTGAATACTTAATCATACATAGCATAAAATAAAATACAAAATGAAAGCAGTTCGTGTAATAACAGATTTTTTTTTCAAAATATGTGACTATGGAGTTCCGTAAGGGATGCAATTATCAAGAACATAAAAAAAAATAAAAAAATAAAAAAAAGAAGTCGGTGATTCTTTGGTTGCCCACATATCAAGACAAATTTCTTTAAGCACGGTGTGTTGTTGTTTTGTTAGATTTTGTCGAAATATATTGTATTTAGCTAGAAAGACTGAAAAATTTCCAAACAGGAGCAAACTTTTTGTAATTCAAGGCCAATTTTATATTTTATGTGTAAAACCAAAATTTGAGTGAACTTCATGTATGTATAGATGAAATTCATAGTTTATGTCCAAAACTAAAATTTGAGTAGAGTTTCTGTAATTCTAGGCTAAAAAATTATGTGCAAAATTAAAATTTGAATGAAGTTTCTGTATTACTATGTTGCAGTTTACCCTTTACTTTTTAGATTACATATTTATAGTGTATTATTCAATATGTAACACTAGCCCATCGATCATGGTCAATTAAGAGTGCCCACAGACCACGGTAGTTAGGGTAGCATTCATGTGTATCATTAGTGGAAAATCAATAATATAAAATGAAATCGAAAGTGCTCATGAAATAGATTTTTTTACATTCATTTTTACCCCAATTCATGATCATATATTAAATTCTAATTACTACAAAAAGTCAATTATATTTTTATAAAATTATAAATTTTAGTATTAATAAAAAAATAAAATACACTTATCAAAATTCATCTATATTTCAACCATTCACGCTTGTTAACGGACAGATTATAAACGTTCTTTTGCACTTTGGGCAATGATTAAGCGTTTATTTTCATATAATTCACAATTCATGCGGTTCCTAAACGCGCTTTTAGGTGAAGTAACAATCATGAGTTCCACTGCAACTTTAGATATACATTTCTTATCTTGATATCTGAAATGGATTCAAAGCACTCCCAAAGAAGAAGTGGCAAAAGACTAATATGGGAACAAACACGTTTAGCTTTGAAACACCTTTATCTACAAGAATGGAAAGACTAGCCAAGGCCAAAAAATCGAGCCTCTTGTTTAAGACACCTCTCTTGTTTAAGACTAAAATCGAGCCTCTTCCCAGAGATAGTCGACACTCAAAGATCCATCCCTTGGAGATAGCATCGAAATTCATGGAATAATTTTGCTTAATCTCATTAATCAACATATCAAGCCAGTGTGGATACGCTTAATATCACACCCTTTTCATTCTCTCAATCGGCCTTCTGCTGCTTTTTCTTGCATAACTACCTACTTCCACTGACAAAGATGCCTACACACATCTTCATAGCCACAGTTGAATCCACGCCCAGATCGCAGGTTCATTTTTCGTCTTCAGAATGTAGAATCTTCTCCAAGGATCAAAATGCCCACCTGTCTAATTGTTTCTTGGCTTCTGCCATGTCCTTCTGAGCTTTCTTTCGCCGGTAAAATATTGGACAATCTCGGCTGATCAAATACACACTTATCAGATACCACATAACCAAATATTACAGGATGTCATGAATATGTATGAAATAGCTATCGTCCCCCCTCCCAATCACAGAAAGAAAAAGTTAAAGATTTTTTTTAAGAAGTCAAATTGGAAAAGGATAATTTCACGGCAGAACAGTAATTCTAGCTTAATATCCCAAACAATTTAATTTGACGTTTATTTAGAATAATATTTTACATGATTAGGTAACAGGGACATTAGAACAGATCTCATAGCTAACCTAGTGCAGAGCACGTCCTGATGAAGAGAGCCTTGGCACTCCTGACATTGTGTCCATAGTCTTCCGAAAAGTTCCTCCAAGTCGGCCACTGAGTAGAAAATGTATTAGAAATTTGTTTTCCTCATGCAGTATTGAGTTCTTATGCGTGGCCATTATATAAACAGAAGATATATCATAGAAAAAGAAAGATTTGCATACCATTAGCCACAGACTTGCAATAAAGTTCAGCTTCTCTTCCTTTGCAGTGTGGGCATAGAGTCTGATCTGAATTACTGCATCGGTTTTATAAAACTGAGTAATGATCTATGATCTAATACAATAACTAGTAATATAACATTATCCTTGTTTTCTCTTCAATTTTCATTTATGCTTTGCACTAAAGAAGAGCCTTTGGGAGATCGTAAAGTGTAAAGGATGTTTACTGAAGCAGAAAGATTGACAGAAAACAGTTCGTATAAGCTAATTTAACATGCCTATAGCAAATATAACAAATAATCCAACAGCAAATGAAAGATAATTGATTGAATGTTCGTGCTGCCCTTTTAGTCCTTGCTCATTCCCAGCATAGATAACTAAAAATCACAATTTATTTGATAAAATGAGCAAAAACCCCATAAGTTTCAGCACCTTCTTAAAACTAAAATTATAAAATGCAAGATAATGTGGCATGACCCTGACCTGGTTACTAAGTACGACTGCTATTTTCTTTTTCCAATAACCAACCTCGATGGAGTCACAATGCCTCTGTCAAATAAAATAACTACAACTCCAGAAAGGCTTGCAAATGGCACTATGTTCCATCAAATGTTTATGATTCTGTCAGACATTATCCCGTGACTGCAAGTTTCAAATCTTTGCATTTAAAAAGTCTGTTACAAAATCTGTTTTCTGGGTATCCTGCTTTAAAATCTTGAAAAAATGGGTTTCAATTTCCATTGCATCTTTAAAATATGCAGTTGCAATCACCAAATTTTCATAGTTCTGTCGTCTCAAATTAGAACAGCTTAGTTGTCATTACTTGCTATCGAATAATAATTAAGACTAAAGCATGTCTGTCCTAGCCTCCCAGGCATCGAGTTACCATCCAACAAGAATATCTAACAAAATCAAAAATTGATATAATCTACACAAATATAAATATACTGAAAGCAACATATGAGCGGTACCTAATTAAAGCCTTGCACCCAATGCAGGTTAGTTGCTTTTTAGCAAATTTCATTATACCACTGTTTGAAGGGGTAGAAATCGAAATAGATCGCGTATGACTTCCGTGAAGAAGCTCACTACTAGCATTCTTCAATATGGGTTCAAAGATCCTCAGCAATGGCTGTAAAAGAACATTGTCAACAGGATTCACAGGTAGTTGATTAAAAAAAAAAAGTTGATTTACAAACCTTGCTAATTTGATTTTCCAGGTAGTAATGAGGGTCTATTGGAATGTTGTTTTCTAAAACATAGATTGGATCCTCCGACTTTTCATACGCCTGTTTATAATAAGAATGTCAGCTTTCCTGATCAAGTTCAAAGAGGTTAACAGGCAAATGCCAAAAACAAGTTTACCTTGGCACCTTTTGCTGCTTTGATAATGACATAAGGTACTCGATCACCAACATTTGGAGCAGTAGCAGGATCTCTCTATTTTTGATAACATAAACATAATAGATATATTTTTCAAAATTCTCGAGAAAGTACAGATGAATCAGCAATAACAATATAAGTATATAAATAACCATTATGTCCCACATTAATTAGATTCATAGAAGATTCTAAGGAGGCCTGAAGAAACATTAACAGATAACAAGATACTGATGAATGGAAAACAACTCCATGAAAAGATAAGCATATGAGAAAATAATATATAAAACAAAAACATAGGAACTCGCCAAGCCCACCCAACCACCCTGAACAAGAGAATCAACCCTTATGTCTTTCCAGGGTGATCGAGGGAGATTCAAATAAAGTGTTTCATAAGGGATGTAACAAAGTATTGCCACGTATCTCGAAGCAATTGGGTTTTGGAGTTATTAGCAATTAAACTAAGTTTACGCCTTCAAAAAATTAATTATATGCCACAGCTAACCAAAAAAATAATTAGTCAGTTTCAGTTGAAGGAGCTGTTTGCAATTGCTTAGGAATCATACTTCCAAGTACTTGAGTAACTTCAAGCTCAGGATTTACTATGATGAATAGGCAGCTCTACTAGAATGAGGTTCCTCTAAGAATAGGTCACAAAACAAAACGAAATATATCATATCATTTGGTTTTAGCTCAAATATAGTTCAAGTTTACTATAGAGGAAGTTCAAGCCTGAAGATCTTGAAATTCAACAGAATAAATGATCTCATAGATTTATCGAAAGCACAAATCAGCTTTTATTGGTAACTGGATTGTGGAAGGGACATAATAAATTGATGAAAGGTTATCACCTTGCGCATCCGTTCTGCAAGTTCAACATGTGCTGCTTTAACTTCATAGTCATCCCCGGTTTTTGTCAGACCCTGTTGAAAAGATAAATGGTAATGGAAGCAGAATCCATGTCAATTTGGAACAACCGATCAAGTCTGCAGCATCAAGTACTTGAAAAGCAGAAAACATGTCCAGGTAAAATTGATCAGCCTGCCTAATTTCTAACCTTGGTGATAACTAAAAGAGACAAATCCATGCGATTCATAAGAAGATCAGAGATTGTGTTCTTGACAAACTGAACTGCTCCAGGAATATCTCTATCTATCAATATTTTATTGAGGCATTCAGTCACTAGGTTCTTGACCAGCAAACAATTGTCTCTTCGTACAGTTTCAATCCCTGTGTACAGGAAAAACGAAGCGAATCAGCTAAAAAGTTTAAATACATGGTCGGATGGCCATAGCAATGAAAAAAAAAAGTATAGGAAACAGCAAATATAAATATTCAGATACATCAAATCAGCATGTATCACCTTTTGTATCCATCTTGTCGAATTTATTTGGGTTTGTCCAATAAAGGCCAGCATATCTCTTCTTACTAATTAATAAATATGGATAGTAAACCTTTTCAAATTCTAGCTTTATGGGCTGTGAAGAAACAAAGACATAATAAGTATAAAACATAAAGAATTAACAAGATAAGAGAAAAGCAAGCAGCTGAGAGGAAAAAAGAAATATAGAAATAATTAACATGGACATAGTTGCTCCTATATAAATGAATACATGAGGACTGATCTTCACTGTAATTCAATACAAGCTGCTTGACCTGATCTGCTAATCAGAGCAAGGTGCATTAGTGAACCTTAAACTGCAGAGATTGATCAGATAAGACCCCGTCCAGAAAGCTGCTTGATGCATCAAACACTACATGACTACAATCTATTAATTTATAAACGAGAGGACATGGAAGTTTACAAACTGAAGAGAAAGGCTGAGGCTACATATAGGCAGGTAAAAATGGGAAAATATCTGGATTGAGTATATGTTAAGGAAATTCAAGAAAACTAAACAAAATCCTTGTCAAGGAGAATTTGAAATTTCAGAAAATCTGACAAAGTTAAAGCGCACGATTCAGATCTTAATATTATAAGTGTGCCCGGAGACAAGTGACAAATGAAAACCTGAGAAAGAAGAATTTTAAACGTACAAGCTAACATACCTTGATGAAAGTGCTGCTAATATAATCAGCAGCCTCCCTACCCAAGTCCATAGCTGCTTCTACTGTGGGCACACCAAATTGCACCATTACTGAATCAGTATCGCCATATATGATCTGTGACATTAAAATATCATCACACAGAAATATGAATCATGACCTCGAAAGAGATCTTGAAGGAAGAACCATTTGATGAAGAAAATAAGAGCATATAATAAAGTCGAATACTCAAACAGCGAGTAAATGTCCCAAACAACAATTTACTGTTCAACATATAAAAACATCAGTAATCCTTCTGCATAATAGCGTCTTGTGCTGCTGTGCATATATATTTAAAGAATAAGAAAAAAAGAAAAAGAGGAGATGAAATGTGTTTCCTTTGGAGTATATGCATGTAACAGTTGTTTGCATCAGTATTTGCCATGGAGTTTTTATACATCCCCACCCAACATAAATAGCAACAACCATCTAACCAGCTCACCAATTAATAAATCAAGTCAGATGCATTACCAGTTATGAGATCTACAAAATTAAAAGTAACTGTATAGCTTCATGTTTGGTAAATCATATCCAAATTTCTGGTATAATGAATGCACTTCACTATATAGCATTATTACAATTACTTCTGTGATTCTATCATTCACTACTTTCTTACTTCATAAATTTCAAGTAGCAATGCTTCCTAACTTAGTTTGTACCAAGATGAATGAAATACATTTAGTTGGATAGTTCTTCTAAAGTGTATGCTCAGCTTCATCAACATGTTTTACATTAGCAGATTTAGAAAGTGAACATCTTTTAGCAACAATATGATACAGACAAATGGATCCGGGTAATCATTGTACTTATATGACACTTGACGAAGGGCCAAAAGACGAAAGGCTCCTCTTCCACATGATATAAATAATCTTTATCCTCCATAAATACTAAGATGTAAGACACCAGCTCTCAAATGTATTAACCAATTCATAGGTGCAAGAAAGACACTAGAAACACAGACAATATCAGTTAAAAGGAGTGGTCAACCCATATGATGCCTCCACTAATACTAGTACTCAGTTGAATCATCTCAATGAAGAGGCGTAATCGCTAGAATGATTATGAATATACCTCAGCATTGTGCTCATAGCCTCCAAGCATGGTGAACTTTTCTTCCACAAGTTTCTTTGTGTGTTCAATCATTTGTCGACCTTAATATTATGAAAGAACAATGAGATCAAATAACATTTTTATATAGGTAACAACTGTATTATTTAAGAGATCATGTCCAAGTCTTGGATTTATGTGTTCAACTCTTCAGGATTTATTACCATAGCTGGTGACACTAGAGGATATCTCTAAACAAGGTAGTTGACCAATTGTTGCTCCAGTAAAACCATACACAGAATTCGCACTTATCTGGATACAAAATGAATCACTTAAAAACCCTGTAATCCCTTAACATATGTAGTAAATATAATATGAAAACACTAACATAAGCATGAGAGGGATACAAATTAGAACAGTTACCTTCAGAGCCAGTTGCCGGCCATCTAGCACAGCTTTCACAAGAGGATCTTTAGCTTCCTAAAAAAAATCATACAGTTGATTCATCTTCAGAACAATTCTGTTTCATAAATAATTTATCTATATATTGTAAATCAGGTGTGATCACATTCAAAGTGCACTTTATGAATATAAGAACTAGGTGTAAAGCGTCTAGCAAATTTGAGGCCAACTTTCCAATATGGAATTGAATTTATCTGAAACGGGCTATACGCATCGCTACATATGAGTGTATTTATGACTAATATGACTAAAAATCTAACTTCTTGTTTGAACACGAGTAAAAGATTTTAGGAAATTACTCAAGTACCTTCAAATCTGCCTTGGCCCTTTTACGAGCAGTCAAAAGTTCTTCAAGAATTTCAGGTAAGATTCCCTGCCGTTAAACTTGTTAGTGTTGGGACTGGAAATTTGCACATCATCTAAACTTATTTTACATCGTGTTTATGATAAATAAGGAAAGTGTGGGCATGCATGAACTACACCTTCTGTAAATTTGATTTAACAAATGTTTCACCGGATGGAGTTTTATTGATGCATTCTGGCGGCAAATTAAGTTTTCGGGCCTTTTCTGGAGTTACCTACCAATAGTCATTAGGACATTGAAAACATACTCGATTAGCACATTGATATTGTTAGATATTATTAGATTAATCTGATTTCGTTCATCATGCAGACTGAAAATTAAGCTATAGGTAACAGAGATGGTAATTTGAGGATAGGAAGACCTTTACCAGCGTACAATAACACAAGTTGTATGCCATCATAATTGATGGATACAATGATGCAAAATCAAGTGTTGCAATAGGCTTCTCATAGAACCCTGCTCGGGCTTCCAGAACCTGCATTCAAGTTCCTTTCTAGTAAGGATTAAAAAAAATTATATTCCCTCTGCATTTTGCTAAACTATTTACATAAATAAAATGTTAAAAAAATATAAGAATGTACGTTTATAGAAGAAAAAAACAATAGATGCTGATTTTATAGATGCTGATTTTATATATGGCCAAAAAGCATTAAGCTTTCAAAATCCACCCATCAACTGTATCTATTCTCTTTTTATGATAGCAAACATAAAATTCTAAGAAAACTGAACTACAATCCATCCCACGTTTAAATCTTTAAAGCCATGAAAGAGGGAGACAGAGAGAAAGTGGAAAAGAGAGTGCAAGTGTTAGAACATAAATCACTCCTTACAGTACTTAATCACGGACTTGCTCACAAGTGCCAACATGATGAAAGATAATATTAATGAAAGCACAAACAGCCAAATACATAAGAAAGCCAAACCCATCACAACATGGGAACTGTGAGAAGCTATTGTCAAAATCTTTAGAATAATGATAATGCCTATGATGGATATTGGTAATGTAACGTAGAGGCTGCAATTGTTACTATAAAATAAATGATAGGCATAGGATGGTCAATTTCAAGATATCTCTTAAACTGTGAGAAGTTCACCTAGATCATTCAGTTAAATGGCTACAGTAAAGGAGATCGAGTAGCTGCCAAACTTACAAATTAGTCCATTAATTTTTTCAACCAGTTGAAGATGTCCATATGTTTACTCTCAGATTTTAAATTACATCCAATAACACTAGTTCAGAGTTCATGACATCTAAAGTTATATATCACAGAATAGTTACTAAGCATGCAATCGCTGCTAAGTGTAACCAAAAGCCATGCAGCTACCTCTGGTATGACACCCTAAATATTCAAAGCATGCAAAAAGAGAGCAATATCAACCTTCTTCTGCACTAGTTCAGAGTTCATGACATCTAAAGTTATATATCACAGAATAGTTACTAAGCATGCAATCGCTGCTAAGTGTAACCAAAAGCCATGCAGCTACCTCTGGTATGACACCCTAAATATTCAAAGCATGCAAAAAGAGAGCAATATCAACTTTCTTCTGCATGATCAAAAATACTGAAAACTATCAGCGAGGGCATGTACAAGATGTCATGATCCCAGGATACATCATAAATGCAGCATAACTCTATTTAAGTTCACTAGCCAAAATTTTCTAAATATGATGGTCACAAAAGATCAACTTGTTGCATGAATATCATTGTTAATTGTGAGATTGCATGCATAGATGATAAGAAACTGCACTTACAGTTGCACCCTCATATGTTCCCTGTTCAGATCCAGCCTGCTTCGCATTTGGAATAACCATATTCCGTTGTTTTGCTTTCCTTAAAAGCTGAGACAGTACCTGAATTTAAGCTTAAAATTAGATCAGTTCAAAAATACACCAAACGGTCGGTGATAGACGAAAACTACAGATTTGTCATGTAACCTTAATACTTTGCCCTCTGGAAAGTAGAAACGAGATGGGAACACCTGTGACTCGAGCCATCTCAACATAGTTATATATAAACATCAACTTATCCAAAAGACGCTGTGGAAGGTACGCATCCTACAAAATTTGATCCTTTCAGCAATAGTACATGGAATGAAACTCATAAATAATACAGGGAAAATTTTGGGATCTGATAGTTAATTGAACACTAAAGCACAGTTAACGAGTTCAAAAACATAAAGGAGCTTCTGCCAGTAGATTCAGAGTGATACTATTGGTGGATCAGAAAATCTGCATCCATCGATGGGAGTGGTCGTTATCACCAAAAAAACAAAACAATCAATCTGATATTGCAATTGTACTCGATGTTAACGAAAGTGATGAACATAAAAAAGCTTAATTTTAAGAAAGAAGTATGAAATATTTTGCCGAAAAAATATGTTAATGTGTCTCTCAAAAAGAACTCGGACACTTTTACTACATTTCTTACACCATGACAAGAAAGAATATTGCCTGAACATTCACAGGTTCTATGGTCCAGAAAGGACATGTAAAAAGCAGCGATTAAATAAGATGTTTTAAGAAAATATCATTATAATGAACTGTTGTACCCCTCTTTGTTCCTTCATAAGGGGCATTTTATGTTTCTAGTCCAGTTATCCATGTAATACATCCCAATGAGAATTGAGGGAAACCATTTCTTTATCGAATGATGTTGTCAATTGGTAGGTACATCTAAAATACCCAAGTGGTCAAGACAAGGAACAAATCGACTTAGAATAAGCACCAATTCTGCATTAAAAAAAGCATTTCCAAATCTTAAATCATGAAAATATGACGAACTGTATCATGCGAACCTATCCCTAATGGAGTCCTATGGGATTTATTAAATAGACACAAAGCTTCCAACATAATAATGTTATAAGGCGTTCTTGCAGCTAATCAGAATCATGAGGTTTATATATGACAAAGACAAAGTGCAAAAAAGGTTAGCAGTCAAAGAATTCACTAGGAAATATCCTAAGTTATATCTCAATAATCAGTACCAAAAAAATATCTAAGGGTTTTCTACTAACACAAAAAAAATAACTGACTATATTAACAAAGGGGGTTAACTGCTGAACAAAATCATGACCTTTAGTCATTTTTGCAACATTATAATAATTACATCTTTCTAATTTTAGTAATGTATATAATGAACTTTCAATTTGCTCTAATTTGATGGGCAACCCCTAAATCCAAAACCAAAATTAACCCGGGTTTTCACTTAAATCAAAACTGAATAACAATTGAATCACAAAAAATCAGCAAAGGTTGAACTTTTGCAATTTACTCTGTCAACAATACTAAGAACGAGAAAGGTTTGTGCACTACCACTCATACAAGTGTCACATAGTAATACATATATGTATGTATCCAATATCACTATCGTATGTATGGGAAAGACAGTGAGCTGGATAGAATCAAGTCTCTCATTCTTCAATGTAATTATGATAAACAGTTATCCATAAGAACCAAAGAAAAGTTAATCGTATAAAATTTTGAAATAAATACCAAGATGGAAAAAAGTGAAAACAAAGTTCTTTTTGCTAGTGAAGATAATGGAGGAAAAATGGCATGTTAGCTACCATAGCATCCTTCTCCTCACTAAAAAGTTTAAGTTTCAAGAAAGAACAGTAAAAGGGAAGAGGGGATTTCTGCAAGATGAATTCCATTGTATAACGCAATAGATTAAATCTAAAGATGATAACCCTCACTCCTAGATGTTGTTTTTAGATGACCCGGTCATTTAACATGGTATCAGACCAGCTACATGAAACACCCTGTATTCGAATCTCACCACTTTACACATCAATTATATTCCATATGCAAGATTTTGATAAAATTTATAATAAAACCACAAAAGACAAGGAAAAGCCTCCTAATCCCTTATGTAATACAGCATAAAGAAATTACAAGCGTGAATCTAACTGAACCTAGAAATTTACCTTTAAACAATAGACAGCAAGGCGCCTCCTGGTTTCTGAATTTCCATTTTGAAGGTCAGATATAATTGAATGATGAACATCCTCTTTCTGCACATGCATTGAAAGATATCAAAGGAGAAAATTCTAACTGTATCGAATAACTCAACAAAAGAACCAGAAAGATAAAAGGCAACCTTGAAAAAGTGAATGTTATCTCAATTTTAATGTCAAATCAAGCAAGTCTTTTTGCATAAATTGGAGAATTCAGGAATTAAGAAAGTGATTAAGATCACTATTCACAAGTCAAGTATGAAGTGTTACGTCAAGTTTTGGATACTCTAAAATGGCTGCAGGCTCATATGAAACCAAGACAGATCACATGCTTTTATGTGTAGTAGATCAGAAGCAGCAATCCATAATATTTCTCAGATTTGCAACTTAGCTTCTTTAGATTTTTGTGATTGCTTTTCATCCAACATAAGAATAGATAGAAATAATTCTCTAAAAGCAAAACATATCTCTTGAAGATGTAGCTTTTTCTTTTTCATCTTAGCTAAGGTTGTAAGTTATATATTGATTGATAATTTATGGATAGCTATGGATCCTGTCAGTAAATACAGTCATATAATCAAATTCAATTACTGATCATATTGGTTCAATAGAAGCCCCCAAATTGGCATGGTCCTAGAAGCCAGGTACTAGATATTGTAACTCAGAGATGAGTAATCATCTTTTTTCATTTCTACTGAATCCCACCACAGACATAATAACACTTCATGAAATCCGTAACAGATGCTATAAGACATACTTCAACAGAGGAAACCAGACTGTTACTAAGGATATGGTGAAGTAAATCAGTGACAAATATATCTAATATAATCTGAAAATAGAAATTACCTGCTCATTAAGAAAGTGTGAAGATACAGAATTCAAGGAATAGGAGCTTAACTTGTAATCTCTTTGCACAGCCTGCACGGGAAAGATTCAGAGAGTGAACTTAAATACGAGTGTCCATGGGCGTGATATTCAAATTTTAACAAAATGATTGACTGAAATACATTGAATATCGTGACAATGATACATGTGCCCAGAGAAAAAGTTAAAAAGGAAAGAACCTGCAGTAGATCAAATTGAACTCTCCCCTCAATTGTAACTTCTTTACTTTCCCTGGTCCCATACTGTCTGCAGCTCAATAAGCTTTAATGAGTTAGTTAACATAAAATTTAGTTACAAACTATTATGGTTACTTTTCTCTTTCAAAACTTCATCTTGAAAATCAGATTCCTATCATGCTAGTCCTCATATGAAGATTGCAAGGTAACATTGTTAAGACGAAATAGTCTCCTAATACCAAAATAAACTAAGTGGACTATGTAAATTGAAAATAAGAAGGGATCAAGGAAAATATCATGACCTTGAAGAAAAAGTAGTATCTTTGATACGGACTCTGCTATTTCGGATACGTCCAATTATGGGAAATTCAGCTATCCCCAACACCTCAGCTCTCTGTTCCAGATAAATAACAAATAATATAGCAAATATTCATTTGTTTAACAAAATAAAATTGTTTTCGATCATGACCTAGGTCAGCAACTCAAAGATTTTCCCCATTGATTGGAATAAATGACTTAAAAAGGTAAGAGAAGGCAAAAAAAAAAATGAAAATTCTCCTACCTGAATGAGGTACGGCAGATCAAATTTGCATATGTTATAACCAATGATAATATCTGGATCCACTTCACGAATTAAGTCCTGCAATTAGAACACAAAAATAAACTTAAAGTCCAAAAGGACATCTTCATGAAATCCTAATGAATATCACAAGACAACAAAGAAAAGAAACCTAATTTTACCATCTTAACTACTTGTCTAAAAATCTTTTCTCTTCCATATTCTAAATGTTTGCAAGCAGACAAGGATCTTATATCTTAGTTATGGTTTACAGGTATGTGACAAATGGTGCATGCATGATAGTTGGCGGTGACATATTGGCATGGGGCGTTATGAATGGTCATCTATTTGTGTGTGTATGTGTATGTTTCAATTGATCCTTTGAAAGTATAGAAAATTAAAGACAGAACAGATCCTCTGTACATCTAGCAAAATAGTCATCAAACATGTGATGATATAAAAATAAAAATTAAAAAAATTAAAAAAAAATTAAATAAATAAATAAAAAAGCAGTAACCCCTATATCCTGTTTCATGTTCTCCAGGAAATCAGTATGAGTGCCTTCTGGATAATAATAATAATACTAACAATAAATAAAATATAACCAATATGGATACTCTCTGTCAATACTACTATTGTCAGATGTCCTAGAACATTACCCTCCAGGCTAACAGAACCTCTTTTTCTGTGTCAAATGACATAACATCAACTCCAACAATAGGTGAGCAAGACTTAAGGGTCATCACGTTGCGAACTAATGGCTGGTCTTCTCCCTGCAAGGTTAATAGATTGGCTACCTAGAAATAACCAAAGAAAAGGAAAGCATAACATCAGAAAAGGGATTAGGGTAAAGCAGCATACTCTGGCAGTATGACTAAACACAGGGTAACTTTAAACCTGAATAACCGGATCATGAGTAGGCTCAGGAAAGTGGCCTTTCCTCCCAGCACACTCAATATCAAAACTTAGTATGCGAAATGGAGCCATCTTTGAGAATTCCCCTTCGGGAGTATGACTGATCAAGTCCGAAAATCTAACATCATTTGTTAAAGGAATAATTATTTGAACAAGATTAAGCCTATTAAAAAGTAATGTACTCTACAGATAACAAGTTTCACTAAATTTTTTCCTGATAAGGATACAGGCAATCAAACTCTAGCTGACAATAGGAGAAGTTTGTTCCTGACTTCTTATATTTTCCACGAGGAACTTCTATCCAATTGCCCCCAACTATATTGCAGTCAATCATGAACCGGAGAGCAAAAAGCACATTACTCTCGTATGTCATAAATTCCTTCATGCCCAAGCCTTCAATTTGTATTCCTCTATCAAGGATACCTGCCGAATTTCCAATATAGGTGAAAAAATATTCTTGAAAATTAAAATAAGTTATCATGTAAAATGTTAGAAATGTGATATCTGCTATTAAAATATCATCTGCTTCTTGAAACCCACTTACCAATCATACATAACATGCCATTTCCCAGTATTTCACTAAAATTTAGTAATGAGTCGCAGGCTTATCAAATTACACTTGAAAAGCATAAAATATTCATAATCATACCGCGGCAGCTAGAGACCATTGTTGGCAGTGCCACTACAATCTTAAGAAAGGGCTGAGAATTCTGCTGTTGATAATGCATGATGCTTCGTCTCTGTAAAAGTTCAATGCGACGAACAAACTTTGGAACCTTACTATTTCGGTTTGCTTCTCTCATCCTACCCTATAACAACCAATAAATCAATATGTGATAGCCAAAAGATAAAGTAGCATGCAAGCATAAGTAACTTCAAAAATACTACCTCAAGGACTTGATGGAAACGAGAGATATCATCAGGACCCATTCCTGGAGGGCAACTGATATAAAAGTAGGGTTCAAATCCATGTACATGACAGCACACACTGTGTCCTGGACAGGAAGGAATTCTCAGTAAAAAACAACTATAAATCTAAGAAAATATTATTTTAATCTACTACCAATTATAAAATTTTCTATTTCTCGATCAAGTTTCTAAGAAACCAGTATGTACTGCAACAGCTATGTTAAGTAGGATATATCACCATGTGTATCTGAATGTAGAACACAAGCTCTAAGACGACTAAAAGAAAGCATCGACTTTGACCACTTACGGCCAAGTAATTAACCAACATCAACACTAAAAGCAGTTGAAGATCATATTGAATTTCATGAAGTTGTAATACATCAGCATATGTTGAGTTCCAAGTCTTAAGTTCTCAGGTTCTTTCACTTGAGACAAAGTACAAATCTGATGAGCACCATTTTCCCTAAGCAATAATTAAACAGCAACTATATCTTGTGCTCTTAACCTCTAAGACAATTCTTTAGCACTCCAGCCGAATAATATCTGCCTTGAATACACTCAAATTAGAAATTTCAGATTCTTCAAAAGAACTGGATGTGTCAGAGCACAGGGATGAAGAGGTTACCTTCTTTGGTTACACCAAAAATCCTTATAATTGCAGCCGGACCAGTAGAACTTGGCAACAGTTCCCTGTTGCTTTCTCCAATAATATAATCAATCTCCAATTGTTGAAAAACTACAAGAGAGAAATATTGGGAGGGGGGAATTACTAGTGGCAAAACCATTTCTCGCAAACAAACATTCTTCTTCCCAGTAGTTCTTCATAAACCCATTGATCAGGAACCGTCATATGACAACATAAACATAACAAAACGACTACTTTCACTTTACACTACAATCTTCAGTAACAATGAATAACTAACAAATTTCCACGGATGACTAATACTGGAACGTAAACGTGAACCTAAATGAACCACGGTATCCAAATCTCGAGTCTTTGAGAAAACACGTTGAAAGTGAAGCCAATTGATAAAAGAAACTAAGATTAAGTGCAGCATCTAGAGAATATAGCACAACAGGAGCATCGGGACAAGGTCTCGACTATGAATTTGAGCCATTACCGATGTTTTGAGACTGAGACTGGTACGAGTGGGAAAGCGGCGGACGCTTCCACTTGACAAGACGGTCGGCGAGGGCACGGCGCTGCGTGTCCTCCTCCTCGTACTGGAGTAGGGTTTCCTCGAGGAATACGTCCTCGTCCAACTCTTCTTCTTCCATCATTGCCCGATTCTTGAGTTGAGGAGACGGAGTTGCTGATGGCGGCGGCGCCGCCCGTTTCCTAGAATTGCCGGCGGCACTCATTGTGGAGACGGAGGGTTTAGGAGGGAAGTGTATGTCTGAGTTCCCGCCAACGGTTGTGCTTATAACTTATAAGCCTAGTGATCTTGGGTTGGGCACGTGAGCATCACGCGATGAATTGTTGCGGATCGATTCCTTAAATATTCAAATTCGATCCCAAATTAATGTATATCACCTTATAGTATGATCGAGTTTCAAATAATCTTAATCATTTAAATAATAATGAAAAAATACGTCGTAAACTTTGATATATTAATGAACTCTTGTTTTAGTGGCAAGATTGAGTAGTAGTTTAGAGTAAGAGTCGCATCTATGTATGAATTAATTTTCTCGTTTGTATTGATGCAATGGACCCCTTTGAATGCTTTACTTTGAAAGATGCGAATTGATAAATTTTGAGACATATGATGGCATAAGATTAAAGTAATCTTATGTGTTTGGTAGAATTTATGTCTTATAATTAATACCAAATCAAAGAATAAAATGAGTATTTGTGAGCTTTGAGATATCGCTAATTTACAATCTTACAGAATAAGTATTAGATTATATTGAATAAAATTAGTCAATCAATCATGAGATAATACTCAAAAGTAGCTATTTTTATAAGTCAAAAGTTAATAAACAAATTATTTAATTTTAGCCGTTTTTTATTTATATTGACAATTATACCCTTAATTAATTCAATTAATAAAATAGTAAAAAGCTAAAAATTAATCTCAAACTTCATTCCTCTCTCTCTCATATTTCTCTTTCTCTTATTTTTGAATTTCACTCATCCTTCGCATTGTCGGTTTTCAGTGCCGCCATTGTCAGATCTCAACCATTGCCCATGTCTCAATGCCAGATCTCAAAAAACCTTGAAGAAATGTTTTTGGACATTTTTCTTTTGATTCATTTGTGAAATTGAAATAAAATAACAAGGTGAACTTTTTCGTTCTTCACTTTAGGAGATAAGATATGAGGGTAAGGAGGATGAAGGCAAGTCAATCTTTTTTTGAGCTCTCATTTCCCTCCTCTTTCTCCACAGTTAGACTTTACTTTATCATATTTTTTCAACTTCACCTCGATTATATTTTTCATTAGGCATCTTCGGCTCCTTGTTGGACATTCCACTCTTAAGTTTCATAACCTTACAACATTCTAACATGTATCTCGTTTGATAGATGAGGAAAATGATTAGGAGTTAAAAATTACATTATTGTTGAATATTTTTATGGAGTCAAAACCCGTTTATCTAAAAGTGGTGTTTCAATTTCGCGTTTCTATTTCGGAAAATTTTGGAATTATAATACATCAAAAATTTATAAATTCATATTGTTTTCCAAAATCGTTGAAAAAGGGGAAAAAAAAGTTATTTGTTTATAAATACACGAACTTTAGTACGAGTTTAATTTTTAACACAAACTTAGGTTATAGACTGACAATGCACAAACTTAACGTCAGTTTGATTTATGATGTGACAATGAATATAGCAAAATTTTAAACTTACGTGCAATACTTTATCACAGTTTATATTTTAATCTAACGTGTTGTATTTTTAAATTAAAAACGATATTGTTTTGTTGGTAGAATGATTAGTCCATGTATGCAATTTTAATGTAAACGTTGATTTTGAGAATTTTTCTTAGTTTAATTTTGTGTTAAAAACCAAATTCATACCAAAGTTTATGTATTGTCGGGTTAAAATGTTAAAATTAAGTTCATGTTAAAAATTAAATTCATATTAAAATTCGTGTATTTAAAGGTAAAAAAAAAAAAAAACTCGTAGCACGACTTTGTGAATGCTCCCACACCACCACAATCAAACAAACACGATTTTAGGTAAAAAGAACCTCGGCAGTCGGCACTTCTTTCTTCAGGCTAGTCTTCACCAATTCTTCCCAGGCTTCAGCAAAAAAAGAAGAAAATTCTTGCGTTGTGGCATTAATTTGAAAAATACGTATGCCGCGGAGTGTATCGAGGTCGCCGTCGTATTTGCGGCGGCGATACTCCCGGTCTCGCTCGCCGGCGGTCGCTCACCGCAACTCCTCTCGCCGGGACCGCGCGCGTTCCCCTTACAACAGGTTGCTTTACCAATCCTCTCCTCTAATTATTGCCACCACTTTATTCTCTTATCTGCTCTAATTTCTGTATAGTGCTGGTTATGATTTAACCATTCCTGGATTGAATTGCAAAATTTTTGTTAATAATCTCATTAATTTGGGTGGTTGATAAACGTTAGACTAAGTTCAAGTCCTGTAGTTCATTTGGTCATCGAATGCTAAAATCTGTGAAACACTCAACAGTTTAGAGATAGATTTATACGGGGTGAACGTTTAGTTTGGGATGGGAAAGATTGCACCTTTTTATGCGATGATGTGGAAAGTATATACTCCCTCCGTCCCGTTGATAATGAGCCCGCTGAATATTATTATTATAGACTCGACTTTGATAAAGTGGACTCGTCATCAACAGGACGGAGGTAGTATTATTTCTTTCGTTTTTGAACTTGAACAAGTTTATTAGGGCATTAGGTCGTAACGTGCTTAGAAATGGACATTAGCAACTCTGCTCCAAGCTCAATTTACCTATTAATAAATATAGCTACTCTTAAGAATTCAGGAAGGATTTGAAAAGATAAAGGAAGAAATTTGATATCCAAATTGTTATCTGCTCAAGAAGATGTTGCAACGGGCAAGTCTGTTTCTATAATTACACTGTGTGTGACAGGCGAATGAGTCGTTCAGTCTCACCGAGACGAAGAAGAAGTCGTTCTCCAGCTTTGAGGCATCGCAAGAGTCGCTCCCCCTCCCCAGCTCCAAGGCGCCATAGGAGACATAGAAGCCGAAGTTCTTCTTTATCTCCTGCTCCTAAATCTCGTAGTCCCAGTTCAACGTCAACTGAACGTAAGCATGCGAGTGAAAAATTGAAGAGGGAAGAAGAAGAAAAGAGAAGGTAATTAACCAGTTCATTCTTGTGCCTTTGGTAGAAGAATATAAATTGGTCACGAGTTTTCTTATTTTGCTGATGAGCGTATATCTTGAACGTAGATTGAGTTAATAATATATACAGTATGTATATTAAGTCAAAATGGTGCAGTTCACTTTCCAATAGTCCATTGAAAGAGATAATATTCAGTTTAGGGGTAGATCCATATTATCTTGGTTATTGAATGACTTAGAGCTCATAGAAGTTTTTATTTGGTCACAAATCCTTTCCTTGACTGTGTTTGAATGTATACCACTCTGTTTTAAGATAAATACTACCTCGTGTCGTACTATCCCGTAAAAGAAAAAATACTTCAAAAATTCATTTTAAAACCCTTCATCGAGAAGCATGGAAAATGCATGCCGAAACGAAAGGGCTCATAAATCCTGAGACGGAGGGAGTAATACCTTTATGTCCTACTAGATTTTTGCATTATTTCACAATTCACATTGCCACCTATACTATTTCCCTTGCTGCTTACCACTTTAAAGGGGAGCAAATTTTGAATGAGTAATTCAATTATTCCTATTAAGGAAGCACCTTAAGCTTTTCTTACAAGCTTCCACTTGGTAACTTGATGATTAAGTGCTCTTTTAGACTGCAGCAGGAGGCAGAGCTCAAACAATTAGAAGAAGAGACTGCAAGGAGGTTGGAGGAGGAAATTCGGAGTCGAGTGGAGGAGAAAATGGGTTCTGAAGAAGTCAAGTTAGAAATTGAAAGACAAATAGAAGAAGCTCGGAAGAAACTGTTGGATGATGTTGATGCTCAACTTCAAAGAGAAAAGGAAGCTGCCCTTGCTGAAGCAAGGGCAAAAGAAGTAAGATTTTTGAGATGCTAATCCTCTTCTTTCATATTTAGTCACATGTTTCTCCCTGGTCATTCACATTTCATGTCAATTTAACCAATTTAACTGCTTTTATTGAAATTGTGATGCCCATCTTATCACCCCATTCTTCTTGGTATTCCTTTTATTTTACAACATTTCTTCAAATGTCCAAAGTTGACAAAATAATTATGAACAATGTATAACAAAAGTTTCAGTTGAAAATGAGTTGGTTGTGCAGTTAAATAAAACTATACTCTGATGCTTTATATCTATCCTTTCTGAAGATTCCTGTAATCTATGAAGGCATCTAAAATGTTTCTGCTATATGATCTTCCGGTAATATGACGCATTGTTCGGGTTTCTCCCATTTTCAACATAGTTGTCTGTATAATTAAAGAAGTTGATGGTCATGCAAACAGGAACAAGCTCGCAGGGAGAGAGAGGAGCTTGATAAGATGCTCGAAGAGAACCAAAGGAGGGTAGAAGAATCCCAGAGGAGAGAAGCTTTAGAACAGCAGAGAAAAGAAGAGGAAAGACTACGAGAGTTGGAACTGATTCAAAGACAAAAGGAAGAGGCCGCTCGAAGGAGAAGACTCGAAGAGGAGGAAGAGCGTGCGAATCAGATATTACATGGTAGGAACAAGTCTCGGCAGAAGATGAGTCTATAGGTGAGTGGCAAAATCACTTGCAGAGCTTTCATTTAAAATCGTGAACCTATAATTAACTGTTTTCATTTATCTGTAGCATGGTAATGATACGTAAACGAGATAGTTCACTTCCCTGACTCATTTTTTCGGCTGATCTATGTCCAAATAACACTGAGTTAAAGTCCATGTCAAATTTGCAACTATTTCAAAATGTCGCAATTTTCTTGGCCATCAAATCCTATTTTGAGGCAAATGTCGTTTGATTTGTGTGAATATATGTCCATGTGGGAAAAGTATCATGCCATGTTTGTGTCATTAAAGAAAATTTGCTAAGTCTTCAGGTTCCTGGTCAGTTTCTTACATCAAGATTAAGTCCTCAACCTAGACTAGGCCAGACTAGGTTTTATAGGGGTGTGTTAAATCTTCAAATATTAGTTAGAAAAATTAAAATAAAAGGTAGAAGGTTAGAAAAATTAGCAAATTAAGTTGCATTACTTGTACAGCTCAAAAATCACAACTTAGTAGATGCCTGCCTGCAGCCGACACATTCTTTGTATCATAATGGATGATATGCTCATTATGTACAAGTACCACAAATTCAAACCTTAAATTCTATATTCTGTTATCCTAGCAAAGACTGATTGAAAACAAGTGTCATGTTTTTTAAGTAGCTAAAAACTACGTTAGTCCCATTCCATTTGACCTATTTATATATATTATACATCATATATATCCAATATGCTGGCTAAATGAAGTGGGATGAAGGGAGTATTGCGATAATCAAACTATCTAAAGTGACAATTTTTGTGTACTGAGACGATATGAGAAATCACCTAGATATATTGGTAAAAGTTGGTGGAATCAAAAACAAGTTTTCTGAGTATTTTTATTTCGTATATTTATTGTATAATGATATATATAGTTTTCTTCACTGGATTAATATATAAAGAAAAATTCGAAGAGTTATGTAGGTGCAGGCACATGTTATAGACGGTGTTTGGCTAAGCTTTCGCTTATTTGAAAGAGCTTATAAGCACTAACAATTTATAAGGTGTTTGAAGAGCTTATAAGAAGTAAAAATAAATTGCGGTGATGATGTTCATTTTAATGAGTTTATAACATCTTATAGCTTATTTTTTTGAGTTTATCTCGGCTATTTGATAGCTTATTTTGACACGTATTTTTGGATTTTTTTTTTTTTTTGATCATGCAAATTTTAAGGCCGCGCTATAGAGGACTCAAACCTGGGATCTTTGGTCCAAGGCTTTAACCCCTACCGATAGGCCAACATGCACACATTTTCGGAGTTTTTTAAGCTCTTAAACAGTTTATAAGTTGTTTTAAAGAGCTTATAAGCTTAGCCAAAACACTTGATGTTAATTTTTGGAGAGATGCTTTTTGAAGTGGAAAAAATGTGACAAAACCGGCCATTGATATAGAGGTGCCCACCGGAATCGGAACCGAACCGGAACCGTCGGTTTTTAACCGGAACCGGGCGGTTCCGGAACCGAACCGGAACCGACGGTTCCGAACCGACCCGAGGAACCGGTGGAACCGACGGTTCGGTTTCGGTTCCGAAAGTTTGGAACCGGGAACTGGCGGTTCGGTTCCGGTTCGGAACCGAAAAGAACCGGTATTTTTTTTTAATTATAATTTTATTTTATGTTTCAATATTATACTTATATTTGTATACTTATTTGATGTAACATTTGATTACTGATTAGTGTGTTACACTTTTTTATATGAAAATATTTATATTTGTAAAGTTAAATAGTTTTATCATTTAATTTATAATTCACAATTAATAAGCTAAAATAAATAAGACTAATACAAAAAATATCTTTAAATTAATAATAAACAATGTCACATGATGATGAAGAATTGAAGATGACAATTTACATAAAAGATGTCGTATTGTCATCAAAGTGAAATTAATTATAAATGCTTTTAAATACAAAAATATTATGAAAAAAGATATTAGGTATAAATAAAATTTATACACATAATAATTATTATTAAGTATGATATTAGTAATGAGAAATGCAAACAAAAAATATATATATTTTTTTGATAAATAAATTCGTCAGAATCGGGTGGAACCGTGGGAACCGGCTGGAACCGAGGAGCGTCTGCAGCATAGATGAATACTCTTTTTCCTCACGGAGGTTTTAACGAGGCTCGGCCCTTGGAATCGACATGTGATATCCAAGGGTTTAGGATTAATAAATAAAAATAATTTAAACAATCTCACTCTCAAGTATTTTTTTATATTTTATAATTTGAATTGTCTTACAATTAATATTAGATCAATAAACAACGAAACATTGAATCATAATCGAACGAAAAAAAAAAATTAAAAAAAAAAAAAGAAGTCGGTTCCTTTCCGGTTCCGGAACCGGAACCGAACCGGAACCGGAACCATTAGTGTTCCGGTTCAGTTTCGGTTCCGGCCATCTTAGAACCGGAACCGCCGGTTCGGTTCCGATTCTGAAACCGTGGGCACCTCTACATTGATATGTGACCACATGTGATTTGCCCCCCGAATAGAGATTATATCATATGCTTCAAGAAACTCCTATTTAAATATTCCCCTTCATGTTTTTTTGGCTTTCTGAACAATATCGTAGGCGGAAATTGGCGACTCTTGGCCACACATTTCAACCTTTGATTTAAAACTAGAGTTAATTAGCTTAAAATACACCATTGTTTCTCGATCATTCGGTTTTTTCGCCATATAAATAAACTTTAAATCTTTTGTACTCCCTCCGTCTAGAGTTGGCAATGCATTTTAGACCGGGTCTAGATCAGTTGGGTTCAAATTTATATTTTAGGGTTTGGATGTGTGCATCCAGGTCGGATTTAGACTTTACACTTTTTATTTTTTGGATTTTAATTTATTTATGAGATCCAAATCCTGCCATATGTATAATATATTATTATTGTTAATTATTACTCCCTACGTCTCGTCGAAAATATACCTCACATATAAATAAATAATATCTCACTTCCGGCGAGGAGGGAGTATTAAATTATTATAACTTGCTCGATTTTCTTTGATTTTCACGATTTGTATATCAAATTAAAAGTATCGATATGATTTTTTATTTAAAATCAAATATTAATATATCTTTATGGATATAAGATGCTCTAGTTTTAAAAAATGAAATATACATTAAAATATTAAAACAATATAATTTATCTTTAATTGAGCTTCTCCTAAATTACCGTATTGAAAAGAAGGGCCATTATAAATGGGACGAAAAGGGATTAATATTAACTATCTAATCTTATATTATTCTAATGATTAATTGTTTAAGTACATCAATTTTGCGGCCGTTCACTAAAAACGGGCACATTCTACTTTCGGATGTGGACACCCACATAAAAGAATTAGTTTTCACCCTCAAATTGCACTTTAAGTAGGACCTAAATTTCACTTAAATAACATAATACACTACATTAATGGCACACAAACTCCATTTTAATATCCAAAATATTAAAACTTATGCCAAATAAAGTGGTGCCCGTTTATCACATACGTCGAAGGAAATATAATATAATATAATGAATCGTAATTTAAATATGAAAATTTTAAAAATCATATACCCAGTTTTAGATTCAACACCCTAATTTAACTAAAAAAAATGCTAAAAATAATTATAAACCCTAATTGGATCAGTTTCTACTTAATATTTGTAAAATCAAACTATAAGACGACCCTCTAGGACTAAATTACGGGACGAAAGGACACAATTTTTTTTTCTTCTCTTTTTATATTCGTCTAGTAATAAGAATATGTGCTACTCGAACATCTTTATTCAGTATATATATTTTGATCGTGTCACAAGCATTGTGGTTTGACATTGACATGGCTACAAATATGAGATTTTCATCCTTGGATGTTAAAAAAGGTCAAGATTCTCCATGGGTGCTACAAAATTAGATAAGATTGAAAGGGATGTAAGAGATAAGTCATAGAATTAAAGATGTCCGAATTATTCCATATATGTAAGTATAACTTTTAGGAGCAACCAAATAAAGATTCTAAAAATATAGGGATAATAATTAAAATCCATTCTTAACTACTGCACTCAGACCACAAGAAGCAAACACCTACACGAAAGGTGACGAAAATGGTTTAGCCGAAAGCTGAAATGGAGATGTGCCTACCTTCTTCTCTCACGTACTATACCCGGCCCCATTATATTTGATTTCTAGGTATATGCCCCTTTATCCCTACCTTTGTACAATTGTAAGGTAGTATAATTAATGTTGTACTATACACATCGTGTATCATGTTGATTTGCATTTGTGATCGTGAACATAATTAATATGTTCATTGTTGATGTTGATATAACAATATCACGTGGACATAATTAATATGCTCATCGCTGACGCTAATATAACAATATCACGTAGGCTTCTTTTTCGTCTTTCTTGGGATTATTTCACTTTGAATTCATGAACCTTTTTTTTTTTTTTTTTTTTTTTAAATTCTGATTTTTCCGTAAGCTATGAATTTTCAACCTTTGAAATGATATATGCATGATAAGTTGTGCAACAAACGACCTTGTTTAGTGTGTTTATCAATCTATTAAATTATAGATTAAAATATTACAGGCTTACTCACGAATTTTTAATTTGATTTTTATTTTAGGGTTGCTTTGAGAGGACATTTTATCGATCATGTATATCGGTATACAAACATCATTAGGATTCGTTGATTTATATATATATAATGGTTCACCACAAAATTAAACTCATGTCTTGTTTTCGAATTTCGTTGCCACGCCGATTTTAATTTGGTTGGAGTTTGATTTAGAAAAACTGATAGTACATGAATTTAGAATCAAAGTTCATAGTATATGGAAAAAAAATCATGATTTCATAAAATTTTATGAGTTTATAGTGAAATAACTCATTTGTTTTTGAAGGGCTTAATTTTCAAGGTATATTTATATTTGAAGGGATCAATCTGTGGGATTCATTGGCGGACCTAAACACGGGCAATGAGAGTATCATCGGCTCCCTCCAAATTTTTTTATGATTAAATTTTTTGATTTGTCGGACGTTGTTACGGCTCCCTCACTATGTTGTGGCACAAACGAAAAAAGTAAAAAAATTGAATGGAAAAATAAATTGGTAAGAAAACTCAGAAAAGTATAATTAATTTGAAAATGGAAGAGAAGAACGGATGGAGGATATCAACACACAAATTAAAAAATAAAATAAAATAAAATACTACATATTTACACCAATATACATATCAATTATGAACCAACCCTAATATAATGTATGAAATATTTATGTCTTATCATTATTATTATTTGAATATTTTATATTATTATTTGATACAATTATTCGAGAAATGAAATTTAAAAAAAACAACGGAGCTCCCTCAAGATTTTTTTTTCTTTTTTAGATTTATCACTAGTGGTACCACAACATCAGTTGTACGTGAACACAGTAATAGTGATTACGGTGGCTAGATGTATAATTTGTATATTAAGATAAAGGGATAATTGTCTTAAAATATGCAAATTTATTAAGTATCATGTTTCCTTTCTAATCACGATTTTCAAAATGATAATTGGTATGAAGTACACGAAATTTTATGCAATGATAATATGATTCACATTAATGAATAGAGTAGATGTCCATATGAGTATGTTTTGTTTGTGTTGTGCACAGTGGCGACTCCAGGATTTATAATTCGGGGGTGCGAAAAATAATTATACTCCCTTCATCCCATTTAAATTGTCCACATTGGGTTTGACACAGAGACCAATACAAGTAGAGATAAGGAAAATAAAAATGATAAATGGGTTACTACAATCCTTGTTTTAAAAACTCTCGGCGCATGTTAGTGGAGATTTGCTAACATACGCCGCTCATCTACAACAATGGCGAAAGGGGGTGGACGAGGGAAGGGTCGGCCACGGAAAACACCAGCGCAGCTGGATCTCACTCCGAACAATGGTGTGGAATGCTCTCGCGCAGCTGAAACGAAGATACGTACGGCTGATTCTCTTCCTCCTGTACATCAGAAGGACGGTGATGGAGGATCGGTGGAAGCAATTGCAGAACAATTTGAGCTGGATTTTTAGGCATTAGAGGAAGATCTGAATCAGAAACTGCAAAACTCCAAGGAAAAAGAGGAAACAGCAAAGAAAATTGAGGATGAAGATAATGTTCCATTGAGGCGGAAGGGCATGGCATTAGGGTATGTGGCTCCAGTTCTGAAGCAAGGTATTCCGGTTGCGCAACTGCGTGTGAGTGAGATTGAAAAGGAAGCTGCGAAGTGGAAGACTGCTATTATCTTCTACGTGATTGGTGATATTCCTACTATTTCATACCTGCGTAATTTTCTAGCTAAACAATGTGAAATTCTCGAGCATGTTGAAATATACTATCACCATGAGGGATATTTTGTGCTCAAGTTTGAATCCATGGCTGCAAAGGAGAGAATGCTGTTTGAATGGCCATATATGATGGCAAATCGTCCGGTCATTGTGAAAGATTGGGTGGCAGATTTCAGTTTTGAGCAGGAGGTTTTGAAGGAGATACCACTGTGGGTGAGGTTGCCTAATCTCCCACTTATCTGTTGGAGCAATGACTCATTGAGTAGAATAAGCAGTATACTTGGGAAACCTATGTGTGCTGATGAGTGCACGACACAGCAAAAACGGATTTCATATGCTAGAATGATGATTGCAGTGGATATAACTCAACCCCTAATCTATAAGATTAAGATAGAAGGAAAGGATGGAAGACTAATTGAGCAACAAGTCCTGTATGAATGGGTACCAATGTACTGTAAGAAGTGTCATATTGTTAGACACATATGCAAAGAAAGAAAGGAAGCTGTACAGCAGCAAAAGCCAACACAACAATGGAAGAGGAAAGAGAAGGGGAAAGAGATAATTGTAGAAGAGGAGAGAGTAGGCTGGAATGTTACACAGGCTGGAGCTGCTGCTACAATACAAGTTGGGAACATTCACATCCCAACAGGGAATTCATTCCAAGATCTAGGTATGATAGCTGAGAATATGGAGGGGTGAGAGAGTTCATTTCAGGATTTGGGAGAGATCACAGAGAATATAGAGGGCGGGGACCTTTTCCCCTTTGATGCTCAATGAGAATCATGTTCTGGAATGTAAGAGGTTGCAACAAACCTTTTAAGCAGAAGGAAATTCGAATCACTCTGCAAAAGAATAAAGTGGATGTTGCAATACTCTTGGAAACTTGAGTAAAAAAAGAAAAATCACAAAAAATAGTAGAGAAGTTAGTTAGGGGATGGAAATGGTATAATAACTATGAGTATGCTGTGAATGGCAGAATTTGGTTTTGTTGGAATCCTAGGACAGTACAAGTACACTATGTGAAGGGGCATGAACAATGTATGGTATGTGAGCTTTTGGATGTTCAAACGGGACAGAAACAAATGGTCCTTGCAGTGTATGCTTTGAACCATATAGAGCACAGACAGAGATTATGGGAGTTTGTGAGAGAAGTATGTAGGCAGGTGCAAGAGCCTTTGATTATGGGGGGGGGGGGATTTTAATGCTTTACTGTCAACTACTGATAGGTGGCAAGGTAATCCCGTAACAGAGACTGAGATCATAGATTTCCAGAGTTGTTTGCAGGATATAGAATTGATGGAGGTTCGAGCTGTAGGAGTTGAATACACATGGACTAACAATCAGGAATGAAGTGAACATATTTGCTCTAACATAGACAGATGCTTTGCAAATGGGGAGTGGTTTTCAAACTATTCTCAGGTAGTTGTGGAGAGACTAGAGAGAGGTGTGTCTGATCATTGTCCTCAATTTCTGAATTATGAACAGTCAATGACAAGGAGAAGGTGTTGGGGTTGTTGTATATAGCTAAAGCAAAAACGTGTTTTAGTATATATGACATGTATTCCACTGGTAACAATCACCTATCTGAATAAATATATTAATAAGAATAAGCCCTATATCTCATGTTTTAGAACACGTGGACGGCTCGGGTGTCAGGGAGATCACGCAGCGTTCGACAATAATTATGAGATATAAACAGTGTCACAGTCGAGATAGCTTGGGAAAACTATCGGTTTAGACTGCAACATAACGGTAGTGGCGGGTCTCAGTCGCTAGTTATGTTGGTACGGTGGAACGTATTGACAGGATCGAGTGAGATAAGGTTCTTCTGATACTGACCCTAGCAATAGGTGAAGAACTAGAGATCTCGGGATTTAGAGATATGATCTTAATCTCGATATGCTATTAGAGATATATGTGTTGTTCACTGTTACTTTGACTTGTATAGCTAAGGGTCTATCGCAGCATCTCTGATGACTTGCATCTTGCGTAACATGAGGGCACATAGTATGTCTAATTAGTTATATCGAGACACCGTGTCCGTATTAGGTTGAGAGATATCCCCTCAGGGAGTTCACAAGGTTTATTATACCAAGTCATGCATGTTGATTAAGTTCAGGTATAATAATAAGGGGTGAACGGGTACTACTTGAGGAAAATAAGATGTTAATTAATTATGAGCAGTCAGAGGAGCTCTAATTAATTAATGGATATCGGAGTCATTAAACACGGGGATAGCTCTAAATAAAGTATCAGCCCCAATCTACAAATTGGGACAGAGCGGTGATTCAGTTGTGATTCTTTAGTGGAATGCATCACAGCTCTAATGAAATAAATGTTCTGGGTTGATCATGGTTATTTCATTAGGTAAGGCTAAACTCTGTCTGGTACATAGATCCCTGGGGTGGCCCAAGAGCTCTTCAGGAAAGGAATTCATGGTATTATTGAGGGATATCAGTTTTGGACTGAAAAGAGGCATTATGGGTTTGAGCCCATTAATGTGGTGCCTACTGTAGTGTAGGGGACGCCAGTTTTCTCTTTTAGTGTCCATCTGATCTCAATAATTGTACTCTGGTTAATTATATAATTATGGAATAAATTAATATCTAATTAATTAAGATTTATTCTTAATTAAGGAATTAGATAATTAATTTAATAATTATATATTATTTTCCTTATAATAATTAGGATTAATTCTAATTATATTTAATTAGAATTTGTTCCAGTAATTATTAACTAAACCGGGCTTTAATTAATTAAAGCCCGTGACTTAGTGGACAAGGAAAGTGGCGCCCCCTCCTCTTATAAATAAGGAGAAGGAGATTCTCAAAAACCTAAGAAAAGTTTCTGAAAGGAGAATCGGCGCCTCTCATCAGCAAAGGGAAAGTTCCTGGTTCCAAAGTTCCTAGATGCCCACACAGTCGAAGAACTTCGAGGAAAGGGATCACACCTCAGTAATCTAGACCTGTAGATTACTCCGTCGGCACAGATCTGAGGTATAACATTCTAAACTCGATTATATGATTTAGTTGCATTTAAATTATCACATCCAATTCGAAGATCCTGTGGGAAAAAGGAATGCTTTCAAGCAGCAGTTCCAGCAGAAGGAGCATGTTCAAGTTCTACAATGTAATTGCAAACCATGCAGAGTTTCAACAAGTAGTGAGGAGTCACTGGGGAGCACAGGTATCAGATTGCATATTAAGAGATGTGTGGAGGAAATGTAAGAAGCTGAAAGGACCCCTGAAGGACTTGAATAATGCATGGTTTAAGAATACCACAGAGAGAGTGGCTGGATTGAGAGGCAAGGTACAACAAATTCAGCAGGAACTTCAAGGAAATTATGCAAATAGAGACTTGATGCAGCAAGAGAAACAAGCACTTGTAGAATTGGAGAAATGGAGTGGCATTGAGGAGCAGATTTGGCATCAAAAATCAAGAGTTGACTGGCTGCAGTTAGGGGATATCAACATAAGATTCTTTCATGCATATGTGAAGATGAGACAAAGTTCCAATGCCATTCACAGGTTGGTGAGAGATGATGGAACTATATGCCTAGGACAGGAAAATTCAAAGGCGAAGGTGAGAGATTTTTACAGCAGACTAATGGGAACTGCTGCAGAGGAACTCTTAATGGTGGATAAAGTAGTGGTGGAGAAAGGCCCTACTCTAGATAGGCAGCAACAAATTATGCTTAGTGCAAGATGTTCAGCTCAGGAAGTGAAAGAGGCACTATTTAGTATTGATTCTAACAAAGCTCCCGGTATAGATGGTTATAATGGATGTTTTTTCAAGAAGAGCTGGCCAATTATAGGTGGAGAGGTTGTAAGGCTGTGCAGCAGTTCTTTGAAACTGGATTTTTGCCAAAAGAGATAAATGTGGCTTTGATAACTCTTTTGCCAAAATGTGAAAATGCTGCAAATATGAGAGAGTTTAGACCAATTGCTTGTTGTACTGTATTATATAAGATCATCTCTAAGACATTGGCAAATAGATTGAAGCGAGTTCTGGATACAGTAATTAGTGGGAATCAAGCAGCATTTGTGAAAGGGAGGGTGATATCTGATAATATATTATTAAGTCATGAGTTGGTGAAAGGGTATAGTAGGAAGCAGGTATCACCAAGATGCATGGTGAAGGTGGACTTGCAGAAGGCATATGATTCGGTGGAGTGGCCGTTTCTGCATTAGATGTTGGTAGAATTAAAGTTTCCATACAGATTTATACAATGGATTATGACTTGCCTCACCACAGTCACCTATGTCATAAATGTAAATGGGGAGTTGACAGTTCCTTTTGAGGCTAGAAAGGGTCTGAGGCAGGGGGATCCAATATTATCATACTTATTTGTCATATGCATGGAATATCTACACAGATGCTTATTGGAGCTACATGGGAATAAGCTATTTCATTTTCATCCAAAGTGTAAAAAACTCGGGTTAGTGCAGATATGCTTTGCTGATGATCTTCTTCTTTTCACTAGAGGAGATGCCACTTCTGTGCAACAGTTGATGGAGGCTCTGAATAAATTTAGTAAGGCATCTGGATTACAAGCTAATCAACAGAAAAGTTGCATATATTTTGGTGGAGTTAGTGAAATGGTGAAGCAGGAAATACTGAGGATATCTGGCATGACTGAGGGGAATTTGCCTTTCAAATATTTAGGGGTTCCACTGTCATCTAGCAGAATGAGCATCGGGCAGTATCAACCTTTAATTCAAAAAATGCTCCACAGAATTAATTGTTGGGCAAACAAGCTACTCACTTATGCAGGTAGAGTGCAGCTCATAAGGTCTGTTTTGTTTGGAGTGCAAATGTATTGGAGTCAAATCTTTACTCTACCCCAAAGAGTGTTGAAAATGGTGCAAACGGCTAGTAGAGTTTTTCTTTGGACAGGCCAAACAGGACTATCAAAGAGAGCCTTGGTGGCATGGGATAAGATCATGATGCCTGAAGCTGCAGGTGGATTAAATATAGTGAATCTGAAGTTGTGGAATAGAGCAACCATTTGTAAATTACTGTAGTGTTTGGCTCAAAAGAAGGATATGATCTGGGTGAAATGGATACATGAATACTATTTAAAGGGCAGAGAAGTTATGGATATTGCATACCTAAACATAGCTCATGGCTAATTCGAAAGATTTTTGGGGCAAGGTGAAGTATGGCTGAGGACTAGGACCTTTTCAATTCATAAGCTATATAAGGAATTTACAGGGAATCTACCTCGGAGGCCATGGGCAAAGATCATGTGCCAAAATGCAGCCCCTCCAAAATATAGGTTTATAAGCTGGTTGTTGATGCATGGAAAGTTAGCAACGTGTGCTTACATGCAAGGTATAGGGGTGGAGTGTGACTCAGTATGCTGTTTGTGTAGGCAGGAAGAGGAGACACTAGAGCATATGTTCTTTGAATGTCCAATCTCTCGAGCTATTTGGGGTGGTGTAATAATGAAGGAGTATGAGGTAAGAAGGCAAGCAGGGATGTGGAGCATCGAGAAAGATATTTTGCTTGCCCATTGCATCTCCAACAGTGGACGACAACGACTCTACCGTTGTGCTTCTACGATTATCATCTATCATGTGTGGAGAGAGAGGAACCAAAGGAGAATGGCGGCGACGCAACAAACAGTAGAGCAGATTGTGAGGCAATGTCAAGTGGTAGTTGCATGGTGCTGTTTGAACGATAAGAAATTGAGACGATATGCTGATAGTCGAGGAAGGTGTGCATGAGAAGGTAGAATAGGAACACTGGGAGAAGGGTGATGTATATTTTGTGCATGTGATTTGGAATAAAATTATACAGCTTTATCAAAAAAATAAAAATAAAAATGATATTAGTTGTGAAATAAAGTTTTGTCATTTTAGGTAAGTGGATAATTATATGAGACATCCCAATAAGGAAACATGGGTACAACTAGAGTGAGACAGAGGGAGTATAACATTAATAGTACCGTCTTACAATAATATCAACGAAAATAATAAAATTACAGATACACCTAATTTAATTTTCGATGATGGTTCATTACTTGAAAGCGATTGACAACATCGTCATCAAAAACTCGTAGGAAAACACATCTCTCGGTGAATAGACCAAACAATCATTTTAAAATTAATTTTCAAATCTATTTCGCAATTTGTTTTAGACATAAGTCATTCCGAAAAATACTCTCTCGACACTTGCTACTGGAAGAATCAACATCAACTTGATGAGCAAAAATACTAAAGGATAAGTCACATATCTATTTGTTAACATTAATAATATTTTAAAACTTATTCTAATTATTTAAAATAAATAAATATACACACATATATATATATGTATATATATATAATACTAGTAAAAATATTTTATTTTTTGGGGGTACAACTGTACCCCATTGCTCCATATTGGAGTCGCCCCTGGTTGTGCATGCGGATGGATATTGGTTGATAATGTGAATCGTGTTATAATTGTAAAAAAAAAATATTTAAAAAAGTTAGTGTATTTGACGTAGTTATCCTTTAGATAACAATACTAGCTAGGAATGTTTTTCTACTCACCGTAGGTACATTTAAAGTGGTCACGGTTAATGTGAACTCGTCAATGATTTTTTTATTTAGGATTTAGTCTTTTAGTAGGGTTTAATTTTTTTGTAATATTTATTTTTATAATGTATAATTAATGATAATTTTTCTTAAATATCACCGCTACGTCAGTCATGGACACATTAAGTATACTCACGGTAAGTAGATGAACATTCTTCACTATATCTATTGTAAGTACTTTCACGTAGAAGTACCCCCTATATAAATACAGTAATCATACTACGTTATCAACTGGAGGGTAAAGGCAATACAATAATGTGCATGCATGAGAGTATTAAATATGTACCGTGAAACATATCATTCTAAATGGGTGAGATAATATTTTATAGGTTTGGGGTGAAAAAGTAGGATAAAGAGCTGCCTAAGAAAAATTTTACATTTGCCCGAAAAAATTATCCATCAAATAGAACGTGAGAAAAAGGAGGAAAAGAAAGAAGTTTTTTATTTTCCCTCATTTTCACTCAAAGAGAACACTCCCTCAAATTATAGAAGGAAAAAAAAAAGGTATATCTTACTCAACTTGGACAGTATATTAAATAGTCTATTATTATGTTTTATTCCAAAAAAATGTCGAAAATAGACAGATAATATATAAAACGCGTTGAATCATAACAAAGCAATATATAACCTAATGTTGTCGCCAAACGACATATATTAAAGATACTATCAAAGAACAAAATAAAAAGGAAAGAATTTATTCATACTATCAATCATCTGGCACCTCCACTACTAAGAATTTTTGAGTATATATGGCCATATCAATCATTAATTTACACCCCCTTTTGACTAATCAATTCATTTGTGGTGCTTGTATTATTCCTATTATATTTAATGTTAATGGCCCCAATTCTATTTTTCGATTTTATCTTTTTATTATAAGATTAAATACTACTGGTGCCCAACTAGAAAGAAGTGAAGATTTCTGTTGACTTATCTTTTTCCCTATCATCTACAAAATATATGGCACTATACATGGCTCACACAAATTTGATTTCTCGTCGGTCGGAATTTAGTGCCAACAAAGTCAAAAGCAGAAGAAACTCCTAATTGTTCATGCATCAAAGTACTATGTGTTAGTTCCTTTTTTTGTTCAATTCATATCTTTGGTATCCTTTTATGAAAAATCTTCGGTGTATAGGCCTACTTTTTTTTTTTTTTTTTTTTTTCATTTTCTAATTTAATTTTGAAATAAAAAAAATGGAATTAAAATTTTAGCTCCAAGAGTGAATTTCAAAACCTAGTTTTTGTTTAGCAATTAGAAAGGGCACGAAGTGAAAATTGTGAATGTGAAGTTCTTTACAAGATTTTAATGTAGGAGCCTACCAAAAGAAAGACCATCCATTTCAATATCTATAACGTGCATGTTTCGTGGTTTTGTGATAAGAATGAGTGTGATTGTACTATTTATGAATGAAATATGACCATTCCATAATTTGAGGGAATGGAAATGATTACAAAACAATTATATTCTCTTTAGTTCCATAATTAATAACTGCGTAATTATACTCAAACACAAAAATTGAAAAAAAATATATATATAAAGTATTAATAGCATAATGAGTGGACATTAAATAGTGGGATATAATTCCAAGTTGTTTATTTATTTTTATTTTTTTTGAACAATATTAACTGAAATTTAAAGACTGTGCTACAGAGGACTCGACGGGACATTTGATCCCAAAACGTAACCTCCTACCGCTAAGCCAACACACACACACAATTCCAAGTAGTTTAATATACTAGTATAATTAGTATTAATATACTCCTAGGGATGACAATTTTCCCCGTGGGGACCTACCCTTAATGGGGGTTATATATCCTCATCCCGTACCCGTCTCGATTATTAAACTTAACATATATTTTTTAAATTATATTTAAATTTTTAATAAGTTTAGTATTTAATTATTATTTTTTGATAAATATATTAAATAATTTACCATTCTTTTATTTTTATTTTTTTATAATTTTAGTTATTTATTTTTTTTTAATAAAAAATTTTTGTTATAAAAAATCATTTTTTTAATAAAAATTAAATTTAGCTGGTACCCGTCGGGTACCCGTCCCCCAGCGGGTATGAGGATGGGAAATCAATATCCGACCCCGCCCCGACCCAGTTTACACTCCTATATTCTCCCTCCATTTTTTTTAAGTGTCATATTTACTATTTTCGTTGTTTATTTTTAAGTGTTCCATTTCGAAATTTGATGATATAATAGTTATATTTTTTTTCTAATTTTACCCCTATAATTAATGTTATATATAAGTTGGTACTTATAAAAAGAGAATAATAAATGAGGTTAAAATGTAAATTTTCACATTTCGTTGGTATATACAATTTGGCAGCTGGACACTTAAAAAACGGAGAGAGTAAATAATACTAAATTTAAGCACAATTCAATTGGTAAAATTGGTTCAAGTCGTCTCGACGTGCGTTATTTTTTTTTTTTACCATAAGGTTGACGGTTCCGTTATCTCAGCTAAGGCCTCTTTGGTAAATTAAGAAAAGTCGAGAAAATCCAGATAACTTCAACTGAAATTTTCTGTTTGTTTGGTATCCCAAATATCTCGAGGACCGTGAAATATGTATGACTCGTGATAAAATCACAGTACCCTCTTTGATAAATTATTCAATCATTATCCATCGAATAAAATTATCTTAGCTAAACAATATCTTATCAAAATAATTTTTTATAATTTTTAATGTTATCTAGTACTCATATTTTCTTATAAAAGGGCCTAAACAGAAAAGTAGTTGATAAATAATCTTAGCCAAGTGTTAGTATTTCTTTTACCGCGGTCAATCCCCACCCACACCCATCGTACGCATCGCATATAACCAATATATATTAAGCTTAGAAATAATAATCTAAAAAAAGCGACCACACGTAGGATCCACGAGCAAGCTAGTAGGCATAAAAAAAGGAAAAGTGGAAGACTTCATAACTCATACTCTCCTTGCTGGACTTCATCACATTATCCGTATTGGGGGACGGCTGTGCTGGTCACCCCCCTCACTTAAATGCTTGTTTGGTAGCAAGTGTGTGATTCATGGTGTAAATAGTAACCCTGATATCACAATATTTAAGTTCACATTCATATACATGGGGGAGGTGTGATTTTTTATTATTCTTTTCTTTTTCTTTTTCACCAATCTTTCTTACTAAAACAAATCTATTTTTCTTCGAGGGTATATTTGAAAAACAAATTTAAACACCCAAAATATCATCACACGCTCCTTTACATATTCCCTATAAATTCACTAACACCACACATCGCCTCCTAATCCCAATCATAACTCAAACTTCTTTCTCTACTGCACCGGTAATTAATTCTCTCTCTCTCTCCCCCTCCCTCTCCCTCTCCCTCTCCCTCACACACACAAACACACACACATACTGAAGTGTAAGAAGTTTAGAAGAAGAAGAGAAGAAGAAGATGCAAGAAGCTGATAAGAAGATGAAGGTGAAGAAAGGGTGGCTGGCGGTGCAGGTGGGGTTGGAGGATGAAGACGGAGGCGGTTTTCAGAGATTTTCGATCCCGATTTCCTTCTTGTACCATCCTCTCTTCCAGAACCTTCTAGACAGAGCTCGTGAGATCTACGGCTACCACTCTTCCGGCCCCTTGATGCTGCCCTGCTCCGTCGATGATTTCCTGCATCTGCGGTGGCGGATTGAGAAGGAAACCTCCGGCCACCACCACCACCACCACCACCACCATCGCCACCGCCATCAGCTGCCGGCTCCTTCTTTATCGTTTCACTCTTGCTGAAATTTTATATATTTCTCCGCCCCAGGAAAAAAGGAAAAGGAAAAGAAGTAGATATATATGTGGAGAGAGAAAGAGAGAGATGTTTTTCATTTATTTACAGTGACAATTTTACTCTCTTCTTCTCCGATTAATTGTGTATTTTGTAGTGGAAAATTAATGCCAAAACTTAAGCTGCTTATTCTCAGTACATAGACTCCTCTATCACTTAGATTAATACAATTTTATTTATTTTATTTATTATTTATTTATTTATTTTTGTGTTGTGTTTACTAGTATATTTTTGGGCGTTCTCTAATTTTATTCAGTTTGGCTTATCCAATCATGGGTGTCTACGTACGTGCTAATCGAAGATATTCTCTCTCCGTCCCATATTTAGTTATTTAGTGAATCAAAATTTTGATTTTATACATTTGATTATATTTTAATAAATTAATATGTTAAATTGTTAAAGTATAATAATTGTGGGTCCATCTAATTTTTTTAATGGTATTAAAGTGTTAAAGTGTTAAAAAGTAGAGTGATAAAGTGTTAAAGTGACTGTGAGACTTAGGCCCCAAAATGAAAAAATTTGTAAATGGAAAACGTCCATATATAATATTAGTGTCAGTAGATGAGAGATGAAGGGAGCATGTAACATTATTCATCATTTCCATCTAAAAAAAACACATTATTCATCATTAAAATAATAAACTAGAACTAAAAATAGATTTTTAGGGGAATTACTCTCTCCCAGAAGCTGGAGTTGGATTGGGAGTTGCCAATAAAGATGTCAATGCTAATGCTCGACCACACAAATGCGAGTTGCTTCGACTATTGACAAGTGTTGAGCTTTGCCTTTCTCAATTGCGCCAGTTGATTTGATAGACTTGAGCCCCCTCGGAAAACTGTCGTGACCGGCGAGGGGTAGAGTCGTAGCGCCTCGGCTTTGATTGGGCGGAGTTGCAAATGCACCAAAGCTGAAATTCTGAAGGGGCCGGAGAAAATGGAGCAAATCCTGTCAGAGAACATCGGATAATTTTAGTTGGAGAAATTGAAGTTTAGGACCAGATAATGAAGTTGTTGATCTGGATTTGTAGAATTTGACGAATTATAATTCGCCAAATTATTATGAAACCAAATTGTGATTTAATATCCACTAATTACAAAAAAAATTGAGGGAGAAAATGTGAAGAATACATGAGTAGAAAATATAGTGAAGAAGAATAAATTAGTACTATAAGAAATGAGAGTGAGAAGATGTGAATTTCATAGTATTTTGGGGATGGATTAGCCGTTGAATTCCAACGGCTGAATTTAGGAATTTTTTTTTTTAATTCAGAAATTTGTTTCGAATAAAAATAATTATGACATCGCCTCTGACGTGCCTCGGAGTGGGGCTCAGAGTTGCCAGTGAGCCTCCAAGCCCCGGTGTGCTACATTTGCTGGTATTTTAATTATTGAGTACGGTGTATTTTTTTTAGTTTTAACATATTTATTTTTTGAAATTATTTTTTTTTATATGATAGAGTAATTTTTTTTCATGGATAATAATTATAATTGCTGAAAATTAATAAATGTTGAAATGTGAAACAAAGAAAACAAATTCTACATTTTTATTCGAAATTTGAGAGATTTTAATGAATAATTATGTTTAATGAATTAGATCTATTTTGAATAAACAAATGAGGCTTTAATTATTTTTGAATTAATTATTTTATCATTATTCTAGTTGCTATTTACATGTTTCTCTGAAAACACATATGATACTATTTATAGTCCCCACAGTTACAAATTGATAATTTAAGGATAATTGATCCAGAATCTTCAATCTTAGTGGTCCAAGTATTTTAATAGTTCGACAGATTATTTAGGTGTTTTCACTTTGCAAGTATTCAATCAAATCTTCACGCCATGCGATGAAATGAAATTTATGATTTTTATATGGAAAATAGAGAATGTTCTTGATACGGACATGCATACGACGAGCCACGTAGATGACGTGGAGGCTGAGGTGGATACGTCGAACGTAGAGGAGGCGGAGAAGACAACATCACCGAAGTCACTTCGTCCTCGTGAGACGATCAAGCCACCAAAGCGTTTTGACAATTATGTAGCAAAATAGAGTTATTTTCTTGGCATTAGTTTAGTCGGTATTTTTATTATTGTTTTATTAAATAAATACACTGTGTTATTTGAGTCGAGCAAATTATAAGCTCCGTTCGGGTTTTCTTGTTGGTTCTTTCCCGGACTAGGGTTAGGTCGAACCAACCTAGGGTTAGTATATATATTAAAAGGGCCGTGTGTTTTCATAATTAAGCAATAAGAAGAATATATTTTGCCCTATTCTGTTTCTTCCATCACAAGTCAGCCGCTGCCGTCGAAGTCGGGACTTCGCGCCAGCCTTCTCCCTCCGTCGACCTTGTTGGCAAGGCGTCGGAATACTTTGATAGAGAACCACGCTCTATCAGTTCTCTATACATCATGAGCATATTTATTGTGCTTACGGTAATGTTTTGAAAACCGGACCGGACATTGAACCGGTCGTTCAATTGGGTCACCGGTCACCGGTCCGACCGGTTGACCCGTTCTTAAAAAACCGGGGTGACTCGTAAATATATTATTATATTATAGTATTCAATTTAAAATATTTGAATTATCAACATGTTTTAAATTTTATACTTGTATCAAATGAAAAACAGTATATAAATTAATGGTATTGGTTCGACTACGCATGAATAAAATAAAATATTTTCACATCAAAATATATACTAAAATCAGTTTTAAATTAATACTACATTTACAAAATTCCAACTAATTATTTTTTATATGTTCTTTTATTATTATAATAGTCTTTTTATGTATGTCAATTTTATATAAGAAATACCAACTAAACTCAAATTATAATTAAAAAAATATTGATTGCTAACAACATGATACAATTTATTTCAATATTGATTTCAGTAGTAATATATGGTTAAATATATTTATAATTGTTTCTCATCACATGTTGATAGGTAGTTTAGTTGGTTATCACATTAGTCTTTAAACAAAGAGGTCACAAGTTCAAATCTCAAATGATACATATGTTTTTTTTTTTTAATTGAACCGGGTCACTGGTTCTGACCGGTTGACGTTTCGACCAGGCCGGTCCGGGTTGGGTTTAAAAACACTACGACTGATGTAGCGATAATATATTCAAAAAAAATATATTATAGATATATGCTTTCAAAATAAATTTTATCAAACAAAAACTAAAGTCTATTAAATAAAGTTGAACAATAAATTGATAAATTATTAGCGCTGACATTATCACATTAGCAGTAAACGCACTCAGTGTGTCTACTATGAATAAGAGATCATTTTTCATGAAAAGTAAAGCTTAAAATGCATCAGTAACCATTCAAATTTAATATTTGTATGTATAATTAATGATATAAATATGTTCCTACTCACTCTCGGCCCAATTAACGTGTCCCCCCGGTTACGTAAACTTCATTTTGATCAATAGAGTTTAATTTTTATAGTATATTTATATATAATATTTATCGATATGCTCGTATTATCACATCAATTATGAACATGTTAATAATATTTGCGATATATAGATAAGTAATCATTCCTTTCAATTAATAATTAATAGTTTCTACTTGCAATTTAAATGGGATAAGTAGCAAATACAACTCTAACATTGTCACCCAAATACAAAAACAACCCTAACGTAATGTTTGGAGCAACTAACACCTTAACGTCTTAAAAAGAGTGCAAAAAACACCTTCTACTAACGAAATGGATGATTATATTGCCGCCGCTAACTATTTATGCAGATCATATTCTCATTGGAATGAGAATATTAGACCTCTTTAGAGTGGGTGTGGTGAAGCCTAAGCGATTTGTTCTTCCTTTCCAAAAACTCAAAATCAATGTATCCAACTCAGAGGGCACAAATTGAAATCTTATAGGAAAGCGATTCGCAATGTATACGAGTTGAATTAACTATCAAGAATGCTTGAGATTTCAGCCTAATCGAGAAACCTTAATAATATCACTCTGCTTTTTATTCCTCATCGATCATTGCTATTATCTTAAGCACTCTGCCATTAATATATCTTAAGCCTATTTATTTATTTAATTAATTCTGCAGGTATGATCATCTTCCTCGAATGTCCAATGAGTTAAGTAATTCATATGGGCGCTAGGAACACCGAAATCTATTTTAATTATGATCTCTCCAACGATAGATTAATTAGAAGGAAAAATTGTTCGATCACTGACAGCGTCGACAACAGCAAAAATCACGACTTTATACTGCTCACTGTTCGTTGAAAATGTGATGTCCTTCAACCAATGAGACGCGGCGAGCTTTTAATGATTTGTGGTGTTGCGGAGGAGCATTGTTTCAAGATCATAGTTTATATCCTAAACTATTGACCATTTAACAAATATATCCTCAACTATCAATAATTACAATAAAATACATGAACTATTAATATAAGTAACAAATGTACCCATATTCTATTTTAGGCAACACAAATCTGAGGTGGAATTTTTCATATATTTTTTTTATATTTCATAAGGATGACATGGATATTTAATTAAAAATTTTGGGGATCTCTGGCCCATCCTTATTCTCCATGGTGCCGACAATGCCGTCGTACCTCGCTTTTACCGACACCCACTGCCTCACTGGAGACGCGCCGTCGATCAGAGTGCCAGAAACCCCTCAACAATGTTTTTTGTAAATATGCATTCTTAATTCCTGCAAATACTAGATTGCAAGAGGTTGATCGGTCGCCGATTTAGCAAAAATCAACACTAATCCGTCTTCCCCAAACTTTGATCGAGCTATAGGGTATTCGACTCGTTTTGCTCGCGAACGTGTTCGGCTCGTATATTAATCGAGCATATTCACAAGCGTGTTAGCGAACTCTTAATCGAAACTCTAATCGAGCCTGTAAACGAGCTTTAACATTTATGTGTAAAATTAATTTCAAATCACAATCAAAACTAATTAGACACTACACCATAATTATTATTAAAAAAAATTTAACTTTATACATTAATATATCTCACCAATTATCATCAATTCATTTATTATATTGTACATTTATTTATTTATTATTTTATAGTATTAAACATTTTTAATTTTTTTTTGATGAATTTCATTTTAATTTATGTTAATTTGGAATGTTAAAAGAAAATATTTTTAAATCATGTCTTTTAAACGAGCTCAAAATCGGGTTCGCTGCTCGAATTAAAATAAAATTTGAGCTTTTCACGAGCTCGATTCGAGCTCAAATCCGAACCTAACTCGAGCTGAACCATTTATCGAATATTTAGCTAGTCAAACTCGAGTTGAATTCGAACTCAAAGTTTTTACCTCGAGCCGAACCCAAGCTCAAACATGTAAAATATTAAACGAGCCGAACTCGAGCCCGAACATATAAAATATTAAACGAGTCGAACCCGAGCATGCTAATACTCGGCTCGGCTTGGCTCGTTTGCAGGCCTAAACCCGCCTAGCCTCCACTAGCCCATCTTAGACCTCCTGGACTTGCCTAAGCACCTAATTAATTCATCGTCGGCTAGAGTCAACCGACTTACTCTTAATCGGGACGGTCTGGCACCGACTTACGCCTAGATGCCGTCTAAACGGCCAAATCGGCCGTCTTTTAAAACACCGGGCCGGGCCTATTAAGCATTACTAATATTTTATATATCTAATTGCACCTTAATACTCCATTATAGCCGGCATAATATGGCAACATAACTTTATTGTATAAATAATTCAATGCATGTTACATATGTCATAATTAGAAAGAAACTCAAAGGAAAATATCAAAACCACAGATCTACCAACCCAAGTTTCTTTCGTTTAGAGATAAGGTGATGAGACGGGATTTAGCATTGAAGAGACCAATCGGGACTTGCAGCTCGGAGGAGTAGTGACGAGGTCGAGAGCCAAGAAGCTGCAAGGTTATTTGCAATGCTACATTTCGAAGAGATTGGCAAATGATAGAGTCGAATTTCATCAATACAAGTTGGTGAATTTAACAAGTGTTGAAGATGAAGATTTGGGCGTCCATCATTGAAGAAAAGGAAGACAAGTCCAAGAAAACAAATTTTCTTATATTTTATTTGGGCTTAAAAACTTTATATTTATTTTTAATTTAGTTTAGTCCAATTATCACAACATGTTTAGGTGATTAATTGGCTCAGTTATATTTAATTAAGGAGTCCGAAATTATCAAGCCTTGTTAATTTCGAAAACCTACCTAGCTTAGGAATTAGATTAGTATTTATGTTAATTTTCGTTCATACTTTGAAACAGACAATATTGAATCAGAAATCTAGTTGATCGTTTTGTCTCATATTTCATGCTTCGGTTCACGATCCTATAGGTTCTTGGTAGAGTTTGATTGTTGGCGATTTCAAACTTGAATTCATCGACTCGTTCGTGATATCTCGTAGTATCCGGGTTAGTCGAGCCACGAAGATTGCTCCATAAACGCGTTTCGGATTCACGTAGATCAGGGGTTTGTTTCGGGTAAGATTCACAATTTGTTTCCGTTTCAATTCTGCAATTCGTGTTCTATTCGTTTTTCCCAGCCATTCTCTATCGTTCCTATATCATCAATAACCATTCCCTTCGTTCCCATAACCCTTCGATCCCAGAAAATCCTTAGGTTAATTTTAGATCCGTTTTTTTAAACCCTAAAACTGTCCTGAAAATCACCACCGTGCCAAATCGAAAACTACTCGTGAGTTTTCGCTGAATTTTGGATATGTTCTTCATAACCCTAAGTTGTAACTTGTGTTAAAATTTGAGCTTAATCGGAATTGAATTGCTTAGGTTACTGTCGACGCCTATTCAGTGTATTTGTGGGTAGAATTTCAGGGAATCTTCATTCGATTTTTTCATAGTTATATTTGGATTGAATCTTTCGTGTCTGACGTTGTTCGATTCTCAGCTTCCGCGTATTGTGATCGCATCATAAGGTGCGAAGAAGATTAAGATAGCGAGGATTTCAATGCAAGAGGGACTACCGACTAGCAAATGATTGGTCCAGGTCAACCAATACAACTTTTTTCTTTTCTTTTTTGATAAATAATATATTTTGTTAGTACTTATTTTATACAATAAATGTTAATTTTATAGTGAAAAAAGGATAAATCATAATCTCTTCATCCTTTGAACGTGTGAATACAATTTCGTTTTTGTTTGTCTCACAGATGTATGCACATTTTATTTTTGGAAGGGGATCCATATTCACTACAACAATTTCCATTTACACGTTACTACATTACATATCTATCAATTTTACCATATATTAGACACAATCTTCACTCACTATAAATAACATATATACTCCCTCAGTCCACTAAGCGCGGTGTGCTCTTGGTCAATTTTTTTATGAAAGGGTTATGACCCACTAAAGAAAAAGTTAAGTTATAAAGTCATTTTTTTATTTATTAATAATAGAAAAAAGAAAGATAAAGTATAAATAAGTGTGTGAGGTCATGAACTAAAATAAAAATACTGCATTTTTAGTGAACGAACGAAAATGATAAGAATATCATATTTTTTGTGAACGTTAATATTGTTTGTTTTAAATCCGTATCGATCAAACCGATATACGCATTTTAAGGATTGTGAGAGTATATCAACAACTTAAGCATTCAAGTGGCAAGATGTCAGGTTAACTTATTTCCCTGAGATTGACTGCCGACACAATAATATCATCTTCACCACGATTTCCGCTTCCTTGCATCCAAAACAAACTACACTCATTGTTTTGTGTTTGTTTATTTTTCTTTTAAATATATAGTATGATTTGTTTTTCACGTCTTGGTCGGAGAAAAACCATATCAATTTCTTGTTGTTTCTAAGATTCCTAGACGAAATTAGATTCTCTAACCAACTCTGTCTTAGTGTCATTCTAAGAAGTACAAGCTTTTTGGGTAAACCCATTTTGCATTGAATCTATCACTATTAATTTAATGTAGGAGTATCACATAATTAATTAGTTTACCAATTTGCTTTCTGGCAGTAAACAATTCCAAAAATTTAAGAAGTTACCTCTAAAACTATGATTACTGTGAGCATATTTAATATGTTTACGGTTGAGATAGCGGTATTATATATATTTAAGAAAAATTATACATAAACCCTAAAAAAAATAAACCCTAAAAAAAATAAAAATAAACCTACCTTAAAGAAAAAATCATTAGCGTGACACTGCCACGTCAATCGTAAGCCCATTAAGTATGCCCACAGTGGGTAATGAAATATTTATATTGCTAAAACTATAACCCCCACTTGTAACTATCATTTCTAAGATTCCAAATTTATAGTAGTAGTACCAACAAAAAGAGAAAAGGGTACTTTAAAAAAAAAAAAAAAAAAGAAGAGAAAAGGGTACTTTGAGATGCAAGGTTTTACACTCGAAGCAAATTTTATACCAACTTTAATGGCCCTATAGATAACTCATATCGTAATCCATACATGCCAAAGTAAACTTCTTTTTTTTTGAATTTATATATATATATATATTTTTGAGGAATGCACGCATACAATTAATCATATTATATAGAAAGAAATGATATGCTACTCCCCCATTCGTGGACACCTCCGTGGGCATTTTCGTCATTTTATCACTTTGACATTACTTTATTCGATTTTTTCAATTATTTTATATTCTAATACCTTAAAAATTAATATAAAAAATCATAAAATCTAAAAAAAATAAAAATTAAAACTTATTTTTTGAAGTTTAAAATAAAAAATAATAAATCAAGCTTTGATTTTTTAGATTTTATGATTTCTATATTAATTTCTAAGGTACTAGAATATAAAATAATTGAAAAAAATCGAACAAAGTAATGTCAAAGTGATAAAATGACAAAGGTGCCACGAATGGGGGAGTAGCATACCATTTCTCATCATATAGAATTACAACTTAACTCAATAATCATATCACAATGTCACCAAAAAAATCAAGGGAATATTAGTAATTTACACCTCAACTCAATAATTTTTATAGATAAAATGTAAATTACTAATATACCCCTAATTAGAAGTGGGGGCAGTGGGGTCCACAAAAAATCTGAGGTATATTAGTAATTTACATTTTATCTATAAATATTTCATTAAGATATGTATCTTTACGGTTGAAAGATAATATATTTGAAAGAGTAATGCTCCAATGCCCACTGTGGGCATGCTTAATGTGCCCACAGACGACGTGTCATTGGAATATATAAGGAAATTAATAAAAACCCTACCAAAAATATTAAACCCTACTATAAAAAACTAAATCCTAACATAAAAAACTAAACGCTAAAAGGAAAAATTGCAGACATGGCACTGCCACATCATCGGTGGGCACATTAAGTGTGCCCGCCGTGGGTAGGGGATCATTTCTAATATTTGAAATATGTAGTGGAGTTGGCAATGTACTGGGCCAAAAATCTCTCATTTTCAAATGACAAGAGTTTGATACCCATTGAGCTCATTTATTTCATTTTTTTTCCTTTTAGCATTTACTTTCTAATGCACATTTTTTTTTGGATTTCCTTTTTTTTTCTTTAAACCTTTATTTTTCCTTTTCATTTTTCAATGTAATCACTTATATAGTTATCTTCCAATTTTCTTTTTTCCTTTCATCCACGCATTACGCACATATTTTTTTTCTTATCATTTTTTCTATGTCTTTTAATCTTTCATCTACTCCTTATGCAAAAAAAATCTTGATTTTCTTCCTTTTTAATTTTGATAATCACATTTTTTAGTTTTTCCTAGTAAAATATTCAAAAGAGATTATATTTTTTTTTCCTTTCATTTTTATAATTAAAAAGATATTTTCTATCATTTCAAAAGTAATTTTTTTTTGCCTTTTATATTTAAAAGTTAATAAAAGTACCACTATTTCACCACATTGAAATGTGTGCCGAAAGATTCTAGGGACATAGATGGCGGACGAAAGGAGTATTTTTCTTATGTTACGGAGTATTATAAGTTGGACCCCCTACGTCAGATTCCTGGCTTTGCCACTGAGGGTCTGGCCCCACCACTGTATAGTACACTATGTCGTAAAAAAGTACATAACCTTATTTTATCAAAGACTATATATAGAAACGTATACTATTCCCTAATTTTGTCTTCAAGGAAATGCATTGAGTTCGGACTAAAATATCAAGGAATCTATTTATGCATTGAGTTTTCCAATTATGTTTCATGACAAAAACTATAAGCCAAAACAACTTAGAATAGTAGGAGATTTGGCATCTCAAAGATTCTAAAATTTAGTCGGAACAAGAAAAAGTACTTAAATTAGGCTATACATAACATTTCGTACATACAATGCAGCGTAGATTTCGAAGTTTGAACAAGGCATATTTTATCAAATTTTCACCCTATAAATAATCCATTCGTATTTCTAACGCCAAAACACACATTTTCTCAAACAAATTAAGCTTGGTCGTTGCAAAACGACCCGATCTCGTTTCTCAATAGATTTCATGCGAATGCAAATGCAAGGGCAAGGGCAAGAGCAAAAGAAGATGAAGGTGAAGAAAGGGTGTGTGGCAGTGCAAGTCGGAGATTGCTCCATATTTCAAAGATTTATTATTCCAATTTCATATTTATATAATCCTTTATTTCAAAGGCTACTCGAGGAATCGCAAGAGATGTATGGTTTCCAAAGCCCTGGACTTCTTACCTTACCTTGTCCGGTCGATGAGTTTCTTCTAATTCGGTCACAAATCAAGAGTCGTAGTAAACACAATGGATGTCGAAAACACCGTTTGCAACACCTTGATAAGGCCTCTTCCCCGTTAGTCAGTGAAGGATAGTGTTCACTAGTTTAAATTATAAGCCACTTATTGTACCTGCACATATATTTTCTGCACAATTTGCAGCACCTATTAGAAATTTAGATTAAAGATGTAAGATATACTTTTTTCAAGATACTAGCAAATATAATGCGCATTCGTACATAAATCAAGTGCTTTAATATTTAAATTATGACACATATTTGAGATCATATTTTATTTTTATAGTAATATTTATAATTTAGGCTTTTTACTGGAATGCATATGATGATTATCCATCTACGAGTAAGCTCAGGATCATCAATGCATCTGATGATATACTTGAGCCCCCTTGGAGAGCTGTCGTGACCTGCGAAGGGTAGAGTTGTAACACCTCGGCTTTTATTGGGCGGAGTTGAAAATGCACCGAAACCGAAATTTTCAAGGGGATAAAATGATGGAGCCCAAGGGTCATTGTTTCAATATTCCGTTCGTGTTCCAAGTGGGCCGGTGATAAGAGCTCGAGCCAAGAAGTTCAAAGAAGCTTTGTAAGGATTGGTTCAAGAAGTTTAGGCTCAAGAGGTGATGAAGAAGCCCATTGGAGATGGCGGACCGGACAGCCCTCGAGTTATTAATATTATCAAGTATTATCGGGCTAAAGATTGAAGACTTTATATGTATTTTCGTCACTTTATTTGTAGCCCACGTTTTTGTGCCTTACAAGGCTTTATTTATGAGCTTTATTATGTTATTTGATGGGTATGACCCATACTTTGACTATAATTAAGTTATTTCAAAGTTGGGCTAGGTTTAGAGAGGGTTATTAGTACTATAAATATAGATCTTATGTGATACACGAAAATCAGTTTTGATCATTAATAATATTGTGAGTTTTATTCTCTCTTGAGAGTTCTTTGAATTCTTCTTGATTATTCCAAGACGACTTCTTATCCGGCGAATCAACGAGTCAAATCATTCTTATCCGGCGAATCAACGAGTCAAATCATCCCTCGTTGTGTGTCATTCATTGCCTCCGTGTGACTTCAACAATCGTCTCTTTGGGGTATAGGAAGTCAATCTCTCTTATATCATTTAGGGGGTTCGTCCGTCGGTATATTGAGGTATCCATTTGTTCGAGTTTCATCCTTTCGCGTGCGTGAATTTTACGGATCTGCCAAAGTTTGTATCATTTGGTATCAGAGCCAGATCGTCGATGCCAGGCGTTCAGGTATATCGTATCTCTCTTTCTTTTTTGTTTGTGTCTGTCCAATTTTTGTTGTTGCGTTAAGAGTTGTCGTATATACAAAAAAATCGTTGTTTAGATTCGTTATGTTCTCGTTCCTTCGTTTCCGAAAATTTGCTACGTGTCGTCTTTGTTTCTGAGTTCCTAGAGTTGTATATAGTCATTCTGTTCAGTTTCTGTGTAGCATTTTTTCTAAAAACTTTCGTGATTCATTAGTAAGAGTTTAGTGGTAGATTGAGAGAATTTGAGTGCTTGTAAGAGAGAATTGAGTGGATAAAGGCAAGAGATGTGAGATTATTAGAGGGTAAAAGCCATTTATATCGAGTGATACACGAGTGTTTGTGAGGTGGTGAGCCGGAAAATTAGTCCGATTTTGATCCAAAACAACCAATTTCATGGGAAGCCTTGTCATCACAATTGGACATTGCTTACAGCCAAGTTTGATGAGGTGAATGAGAGGATCAGTACGATTGAAGAGAAGAAACAAGGAGTCTCCTCACGGCAGCGGAAACAGAGGTGCACGATTTGATAGAGATAGAGGTAGAGGTAATCTACGTTTTCTATTTCAGCGTCCACGCAGAGATCCAAAGTTCGACCGCCTACGTAGAGATCCATAGTTCGATTATTATGAGGAACACACACCTCAAAGTTGATCAAGATGGACATGACGGTTATAAAGGCTGGAGTAGAGAGGATAACAATCTGGGCAACATCAAGATGAACATTCTTTCATTCCAAGGGAAGAATGATCCAGAAGCATATTTTGATTGGGAAAGGAAAGTTGAGATGTTGTTTGAAGCTCAAAACTACTCTGAACTGAAGAAGGTGAAGTTGGCAGCGCTTGAGTTCTCGGATTATGCCCTTGTTTGGTGGGATCAGACTGTGAATAATCGGATGAGATATGGAGAGGAACCACCTATTCAGACTTGGGATGAGATGAAGAACCTTATGAGGAGGCGATTTGTACCAACTCATTACTTAAAAGAGTTGTACAATAAGCTTCAGAATTTGAGGCAAGGGTCTAAGAGCGTGGATGAGTACTTCAAGGAGATGGAAGTAGCCATGATTCGGGCCAATATTATGGAGGATAGCGAGGCAATAATGGTGAAATTTTGGCGGGTCTACATTGGGAGATCAAGGATATTGTGGACCTGCATCACTATGTTGAGTTGGACGATATGGTGCACATGGCCATAAAGGTAGAGAACCAGCTCAAGATGAGGGGTAATGCAAGACAGAATCAGAACACTTTCAAGCAAAGTCAGAGCAATTGGAAGCAAAATCAAACAGTTGTTAGTGGTTCTTCATCTAAAGGGGGGCAATGGAATAAGGAAGATTGGCTGAAAGAAGAGAAGAAGCCATTTGTGAAGGCGTGATCAGATTCCACGAGTTCCACAAACCAAGCAAAACAACAGTGCCTGATGCTCGTAATCGTGATCAAAAGTGTTTCAAGTGTCAAGGCTATGGGCATCTTATGAGTTAGTGCCCAAATTGGAGAGTGATGATCATGAGAGACGATGGAGAGGTGGTGACTGATGATGAGGCCGTTGATCCTGATATGCCAGCCTTGGAGGAGGATACTGATGAAGAAGAGGATATCACACCACCTACGGGTCTCGTTGGAGTTGTACGAAGAGCTTTGAGCGTCCAAAATCATGTAGATGAGATGGTGGAGCAATGGAACATCTTTCACACGAAATGTCATGTGAAAGATAAGTTGTGCAGTGTGATCATCCGAGGGAAGTTGCACTAATGTGGCTAGCTTGGCCATGGTGGAGAAGTTAGGACTGCCTGTGTTGCGGCATCCTAAGCCGTACTGATTGAGTGGCCGAATGAAACGGGCATTGTCAAAGTTACAAAGCAAGTGAATATGCCGTTATGCATTGGAAAGTATGAATATGATGTGTTGTGCGATGTGGTTCCGATGCAGGCCTAGCCATATTCTGTTGGGACATCCATGGCAGTTCGATCGACAAGTGACCCATGATGGCTTCACCAACAAATACTCCTTCGAGTATAAGCAAAAAAGGTGTTGTTTCTTCCTCTTACACCAAAATAAGTGTATGAGGATCAAGTGCAGTTGCAAAAAGAGGCAGAGTTGGCGAAGTCGAAGGAACAGAAAGAGGAGAAAGTGGAGAATAAAGAGAAGGTAATGGTGTAAAAATTATGTTTGGCAAGGGCGAGTGATCTGAAGTTGGCAGTTCATGAGGAGAGGCCCTTGATTGTACTTTTGTACAAGGAGAACTTTTTATTTACTAACGATCTCGACTCTCTCCTCCCTTCTATTTCTTTTGTTTTGCAAGAATTTGATGATGTCTTTCCCGAAGATACACCTCCAGGCTTACCATCAATTCGAGGGATAGATCATCAGATTAATTTTGTGCCTGGTGCGACACTTCCAAATAGGCCAGCATATCAAACCAATCCGGAGGAGACGAAGGAATTGGAGTTCGTCATTCACACCGATCATAAGTTGTTGAAGCACTTGAAGATGCATCACAAGCTAAACAAGAGGCATGCTAGGTGGATGGAGTTCATTGAGACGTTTCCATACGTTATCAAGTATAAGCAAGGTAAAGAGAATGTGGTGGCTGATGCACTTTCTTGGAGGTATGTCGTGATCTCTACTCTAGATGCTAAGTTGCTTGGTTTTGAGTGCATCAAGATTTTATATGTGAGTGATGATGATTTTGGTGAGATATATCAAACATGTGAGAAATTTGTTAGTGGAGAGTATTTTAGGCATGATGATTATCTGTTTAGGAAGAATAAGTTGTGTGTTCCTAAGTGCTCTTTACGTGAATTGTTTTTGCTTGAATCTCATGGTGGGGGTTTGATGGGACATTTTGGTATTGCTAAGACCTTAGCTGTTTTGCATGAACATTTCCTTTGGCTTCATATGAAGCGTGATGTTGAGAATATTTGTAGATGATGTGTTACGTGTAAGCAAGCTAAGTCTCGAGTGAGTTCCCATAGTTTGTATACGCCATTGTCTATTCCTAATGCACCTTGGATTGATATCTTTATGAATTTTGTGTTGGGTTTGCCTAGGAGTAAGCGTGGTAGTGATTCCATTTTCGTTGTGGTAGATAGATTCTCTAAGATGGCATATTTCATTCCATGTCATAAGTCTGATGATGCATGTCATGTTGCTGATTTGTTCTTTCGAGAGATTGTTAGATTGCATGGGATGCCTAGGACTATTGTTTCTGATAGGGATTCTAAGTTCTTGAGCTACTTTTGAAAGACTTTGTGGGGTAAGTTGGGTACTAAGCTTTTGTTTTCTACTATTTGTCATCCACAAACTGATGGTCAAACTGAAGTAGTTAATAGGACTTTATCTACTTTGCTTAAAGCTATATATAAAAAGAACATCAAGTCTTGGGAAGAATGTTTGTCAGATGTTGAGTTTGCTTATAATCGTTATGTTCATTCTGCTACTCAGTTTTCGCCATTTGAGATTTTTTATGGTTTTAATCCTTTGACTCCATTAGATTTATCTATTTTGCTTGAGCAGGAACATACTGACCTTGATGGCCGGAAAATGTCTGATTTTGTGAAACAGATTCATGAGAAGGCAAGATTAAACATCGAGAGGCGAACAGAGCAGTACGCCAAGCAAGCAAACAAAGTGGTGTTTGAACCCGACGATTTGGTTTGGCTGCACATGCACAAGGAAAGGTTTCTGTTGCAAGGCGTTTGAAGTTGCTACCTCGAGGCGATGGACCTTTTCAAGTGTTGGAGCGCATCAATGATAATGCCTACAAATTGGACTTGTCTAGTGTGTATAATGTTAGTGTTACTTTCAATGTTACTGATTTAAGTCCTTTTGATGTAAGTGACGACTTGGATTTGAGGATAAATCCTCTTCAAGTGGAGGGGAATGATGGAGTCCAAGGGTCGTTGTTTCAAGATCTCGTTTGTGCCAAGTGGGCCGGTGACAAGAGCTCGAGCCAAGAAGTTCAAAGAAGCTTTGCAAGGATTGATTCAAGAAGTTTAGGCTCAAGAGGTGATGAAGAAGCCTATTGGAGATGGCGGAGTGGACAACCCGCGAGTTATTAATCTTATCAAGTGTGATCAGGCTGAAGATTGAAGACTTTATATGTATTTTCGTCACTTTATTTGTAGCCCACGTTTTTGTGCCTTACAAGGCTTTATTTATGGGCTTTATTATGTTATTTGATGGCTTTATCATAGTTGGGCTAGATTTAGAGAGGGTTATTAGCACTATAAATATAGATCTTATGTGATACACAAAAATCAGTTTTGATCATTAATAATATTGTGAGTTTTATTTTATCTTGAGAGTTCTTCGAATTCTTCTTGATTATTCCAAGACGAATTCTTATCCGGCGAATCAACGAGTCAAATCATCCCTCGTTGTGTGTCATTCTTCGTCTCCGTGTGACTTCTACAATCGTCTCTTTGGGGTATAGGGAGTCAATCTCGCTTATATCATTTAGGGGGTTCGTCCGTCGGTATATTGAGGTATCCATCTGTTTGAGTTTCATCCTTCCACGTGCGTGAGTTTTACGGATTTGCCAAGATTCGTATCAGAATATGTAGTAAATCTTGTCAGAGAATATCAGATAAAATTGGCCGGAGAAGATGAATATCTCCCAAAACCAATCAGGGGCGTCAAGTTTGGAATCAGAGAATGAAGTTGTTGATCATGATCGTACTAAGATTAAGATAGCAAGGGTCTCAATTCAAGAGGGACTACCGACTAGCAAATGATTGGTCCAGGTCAACTATGTTTGGATCTTGCAATATAATACATCATTTTTTATATTTTTTTTTATCAGACAAACACAACGCACTCACACACACACACACCCGGGGTGACTCGAACCCCCAACGTCTTGGATCCACTACAACAATTTCCTTCTATACGTTACTATACTGCATATTTATCAACTATACCTCATATGAGACACAATCTCCATTCACAATAAACAACATACTCCCTCAGTCCACCAAGAGTGCGGTGTGCTCTTGGTAAAAAAAATTATGAAGGGGTTAAGAGCCACTAAAGATAAAAATTTATGAAGGGGTTATAAAGTATATATTTTTTATATAAATAATGAAAAAAGATGAGTATAAAGTATAAATAAGTGTGAGATCATATACTAAAATAGAAACATTGCACTCTTTATGAACGAACGAAAATGACAAACACCACATTTTCATAGACGTAAGAAGTAATATAATACTGTTTGTTTCAAACCTGCGTCGATCAAATTGAAATACACATTTTAAGGACTGAGAAAGTATATCAACAACTTAAGCATTCAAGTGGCAAGATGGCAGGTCAACTTATTTCCCTAAGATTGACTGCCGACACGATATCATCTTCGCCACGATTTCCGCTTCCTTGCATCCAAAACACAGTACACTCAATGTTTTGAGCTTTCATTTTTTTATTTTTTATTTTTTAAATTTATTTATTTATTTACTTATTTTTTTAAATAGTATATAGAATTATTTGTTTTTCACGTCTTGGTCGGAGAAAAACCATATCAATTTCTCGTTATTTCTAAGATTCCTAGACGAAAATAGATCCTCTAACCAAATCTGTCTTCGTGTTATTCTAAGAAGTACAAGCTTTTTGGGTAAATCCATTTTGCAATGAATCTATCACCATTAATTTATTGTATATCGCATAATTAATTAGTTTGTCCATTTGCTTTTAGGCAATAAACAATTCCAAAAATTTAATAAGTTACCTCTAAAACTATAACCCCCACTTGTAACTATAATTTCTAAGATTCCATAGTACGAACAGAAAGAGAAAAGGGTACTTTGAGATACAAGGTTTTACATCAACTTTAATGTCCCTATAAATAACTCATTTGGATTTGGTAGTCCTACATATACCAAAGTAAACTGCAGCCACAGCCTCTACTTTCTCATTGTTATTTACACTTATAGAGCATATACCACAAAAACAGCCTAATTTGGCAGACATAAAAAATCGAGACAAGTAAATCAATATATTTTATTAATTCGTTGCGGATTCGGAACACCACATTAATTCATATGATGGTGCGACATCACATACGGTCTCCATTATTATTTATCTAAAATATATATATTATAACTATTAATTATTATAATTTATAATTTATATACATTAATATTATTTATTATAATTATAATTTATCTATATTATAGAACCTCAAATTAAAAAAATAATTATGAGAACGGGAGGATTTGAACTTATGACCTCCCACATGATAGGATATGCTTTAAACCACTACACCGCATCCACTAATTAATATTTAAGGCTTACAATGCATATATCCATTATGTTGCAAATTTGGAGCACTACAACAATGAACGTGCATACGTGGCATCCCCTACATCCTCTATTATCTATTTATCTAAAATTGATATATTTATACATATTAATTATTATTTAAATATGTTTTAATATTATATATAATCTATCTACATATACATCTAATTCTATTCGGTATCCACTTGTGTTAATCTTATATTTAGTTTTATATGTTATATATACATCTATATCCAATAATAGCTTATAAACATTACAATTATCCACCAAAATAATAAGATAACAAAGCTAATACTATAGCATACGCTACTCCACTCCAAATTATATTAGTTGAATAAATATTTAAACATCTTATTTATTCATGTAGCAATAGAATTACGATAATATTAAGATCAACGCAAACAACCAAGTATTACTAAAATTCACGACTTATTAAATATGTGATTTTTATAATATTAGTGATGGACATCTTATTTTTATTTTAATGGAAAAATAACCGATTTAATTATTAGGATATTACTAATCCAAGTAACACTCTTCTTATTTTTCTATTCTTCAATCCCACATCGAATTTTTATCAAAATTTGACGAAATACACATGGATGTTAAAAGGGGAACTCAAACATTTATGTTGGCTTTTCATTTTTTCTTTATTATTTCTTAGGGTTGAGTTTTTTTTTTTTGGTAGGTTTGGTATTTTGGGTATATATTTTAAATTAATTCTGTTCCGGACTCGGAGCACCATGTCGATCGGTATGCTTACGGGGGAACTCAAACATTTATGTTGGCTTTTCATTTCTTTTCTTTATCATTCTTAGTGTTGAGTTTTTTTAGTAGGATTTGATATTTTTTTGTAGGGTTTAGTATTTTTTTGTAGGATTTAGTTTTTTTTTAGTAGGGTTTAGTATTTTGGGTATATATTTTAAATTAGTTCCGTTGCGGATTCGGAGCACCACGTCGATCGGCATGCTCACGTGGCGCTCTCTACATCCTCCATTCCATATTTATCTAAAAATCTATATATTTGTTTTTTTTAAATCAATAATAATAATAATAATAATAATAATAATAATAATAATAATATATTTTAATTCCACATAGTCTTGTGGATCCTTATAAGATATCCAAATAAGATGTTTTTATAATATATTTCCATGGCAAAGCCTATAAGATTGGTTTTTTATGATTGTCAAATTTTTATTGACCTAAAACGAGCATTCTGAGGTGGCCCGTTAGTCAATAAGTTTTTAAAATATAATTGTCAAATTTATGTGTGTGTGTGTGTGTGTATATATATATATATTAATTTAAAACGCTTGATAATAAATTAGTTAGACACAAAATCAATTTTGAGGTAACCCATTGACCAATAAGTTTTTTCAATTTTTCTTTCAGTATGTGTAGAAAACTATGATTGTCAAATTTTTATTGACACAAAACGAGCATTCTGAGGTGGCCCGTTGACCAATTAGTATTTGAAATATATTTGTCAAATTTTTGTAACAAGGAATATATTTTTTGATTTAAGACACTTGACAATATATTAGCTAGACACAAAACCAATGTTGAGGTGGCCATTGGCCAATAAAGTTAAGATACTTCTCAATATATTAGATAAAAAACCAATTTTGAGGTGGCCCGTTGACCAATAAATTTTTAAAATTATTTTAGTATGTATTAATACTTATTATTGCCAAATTTTTGTAAAGGAAAGTATATTATTTAACATTTTATTTATACAATATATTATAAAGTGATTAGTGATACCCGATCGAATTTCGACGGGATACAAACTAGTCTTATCAAAAGTTATGATATTATATTTTATCTTTGTCCTATCAAAAACTATAAAAGTCAAAAAAAAATAAAAAAAAATACATGAACTTAACTATTGTGAAGAAAGGGTGTGTGGCAGTGCAAGTTGGAGATTGCTCCATATTTCAAAGATTTATCATTCCGATTTCATATTTATATAATCCTTTATTTCAAAGGCTACTTGAGGAATCGCAAGAGATGTATGATTTCCAAAGCCCTGGACTCCTTACCTTACCTTGTCCGGTCCACGAGTTTCTTCTAATTCAGTCACAAATCAAGAGTCGTAGCAAACACAATGGATGTCGAAAACACCGTTTGCAGCACCTTGATAAGGCCTCGTCCCCGTTAGTCAGTGAAGGATAGTGTTCACTAGTTTGAATTATAAGCACTTATTGTACCTGCACATATATTTTCTGCACAATTTGCAGCACCTATTAGAAATTTAGATTAAAGATGTAAGATATACTTTTTTCAAGATACTACCAAATATAATGTGCATTCGCGCATAAATCGAGTGCTTTAATATTTAAATTATGACAAATATATTTTATTTGAGATCATATATTATTTTTATAGTAATATTTATAATTTAGGCTTTTTACTGGATGCATCTGACGATGATTATTCATCTGTGAGTAAGCTCAGGATCATCAATGCACTGACTGCGATAGTAAGTGAAAATGTCATCTCAATGAGGAAGCCAGAAGTCATCATATGATGAAGAGACCACGCTTATATCAAAGTTCGTTGTGTCACATCCGCAAAATCTGCTGGTACGACCAACTTATGGAAAGGCACCGTTTCCTATCAAAGCTAACATTGCCTGCCGGGTTTTCTACAAGGAAGAAGCTCCAGTCTATGGACCTTAACAGCAATAGTAATGGCATCCAACTGCAATCAAGGACAAATCAGCAACGGAAATAACTCTTATATATAGATTCTCAACGGTTATCTCTCAACGGATAGTTCCGAGAGTCTGCACTATAAATAACAGAAGAACTTCTTTAGAGAATTGCGTGTGTACAACCCACGCACTTTCACCCCACAATGAGAACAATATTGCTCAAAAAACATTAGCAGTTTCACCCCACAAATGGCAGGAAAGCAGTACTTCTCTCAAAATCATGAATGCTGCCATTTTCAAGACAGATAACCACAACATACATCAACCATAAACAAATATTGAAATTAAGAATTCTAAGTTGCTGTGTATTTTATGGAAAGCAAACATATAACACCCAAGAATGGTGTACTTATTAGCTATCGGTACTCGATCAGAACACTTTCAATCAGTTAAGCCAAGAATTTGAAGCACCAAACCTAAAATTTAATTTGCAGAATAATTGGTAACAGATTTTCAAAAATGTAAATTCGACAGATCTACCAACCTAAGTGGAGGCTTGCACTTGCACACATTCCTTTACGAAAGGCAAAACAGCTGAGACTAATTCATCTTCATGTGAAGAATATCCATGATTGGCTCCTTCTATGATTTTCAACTGGTGGTTTGGTAAGATCTTGGAGAAGTTTTTTGCATCTTCTACTGAAATAACTTCATCAGCTGACCCGTGCACTGTCAGCAACCTTCATTTACATTTCACAAGTTAGAGGTGTATATGTTTTTACCATTACTGCCAGTGAAACTAGAAATCACGGGCACATACAAAAGAATTGCACGCTAAAAGTACATCTTTCAGGATTCATGAAGATAAAGATATAGGGAGATAAATATGCATAGCATTAGTTTGAGCAATTGCAATCATGCTCTAAAAACCACTATACTTGTGCTCTTCAGTAACTCCCAACTTCAAGGAAAGTCGTACTGTGTTTCAACTGATTCTTATGATTTCATTACTGTTGAGAAGATTCTTAAAGACTATTTCATTGAGAAAGAGTTCACAGGAAGAGTCTATAATAGTAAATACAATTATCAATGCCAAAATATTCATCTGAGATATTCATGGATGTTATTTTTTAAATAGCTACAGAAACAAAACTTCATTTGAGATGCCAAAATCATAAATTTATAAATGCCCTTCCTCTTTTTCTAAGTTTATTATCCACTTATCAGCTCAAATATCCTTTACAATAAGTGTCGGCACACATATAGTACATGGGTTAGACCCAAAAAGATCTTTCTTGATTCCTGATCGAGCCATTGTCTCTGGTAAATTGCATGCACACAATTATCTAAAAACACTTTTACACTCCCCAGAATGGCCGACTAAAAATTGCAAATAGAAAACAATGTGAACAGTATTAAGAATTGATGAGCATATTTGCCCAACAGTTTGACAATTGGGTGTATTTCCTGTTTAGGGGAGAGAGGGATGTGAATGCTGAGAGTGAACATAGAAGCAATTTCTTTGACAGTTCCCAAAAGAAGGTCAACTAATACTAAGAAACTAAAGTCTTAGAAGAAATTAATTCATCACACTGACCTGCAGCTCGCATCAATTAAGAGGCAGGCTTCGTGCATGTTCGTATTAAGTCGCTCCTTCATGCTCTCTTCCGTGACTCTGTATTCAACTTCTCCTATAACAGAATATTATTTTAAGGTTGAAGAAACGTTCATATAATGCAGATGTACACATCTCAACAGAACGCGCTGGAAAAAGATACCTTTCAAAACCAGATAGATGAATCAGTTATCCATTATGTTAGTTCTGCTAATAGAAAGGTTAGAAAGGAACCATTTTCTTTCGTTAGGCTGCCTATTGAAAGTGAAGATTACTTAAAATTGTAATGAACAGTCCACCTAAAGAGGATCTATTCTTCAATTCAGGATACTAAGAAAAGATCTGAAGGAAGTAAAAGGAAGGACTGGAAGAAAGAAGAAGTGACTAAAATGTAGTGTTTAGAAGAGGACCGAAAGCAAAGGTTCATAACTTTCAGATCAGTCATGAATGATACAATCACCGGCTCAGACCTATGAGTCCCTAAGTTCGTAACAATCCACAGCCATTACTAATGCCCGAAAAACACTACATTGTTTCAGAAATAAATGAGGCACCGAAAGACCAAATAACTGCCAACAGGCAGAATCTCCATAGCAAACAATGTATAGCATCTAAAATTATGACATTCAGATGGCACTAGTCAGTAGAAATGGAACTAGAAAAACCAAAAATTACCTGTCTTCGTTTTGACGTCTATGTATCCATCCTTCTTGAGTTTTTCCCAGATATCTTTACCAAATCGTTCCTGAATTCCTACTTTGAGATCATAGCGACCAGAAAGATTTATCACGGCAGGTATATCATGATATTTTGATGCATATAAAAGGACAACATCCCCTCCTGCAACGTGGAAAAAGGGTTTCATAACAAATAAACATAGCATATGAGCTTAAGCAAATTGAAAGATAAAAGAGCTAAGCGGGTATATACTAAGATACCCAACATTACATTAATTGACAAAGTGACCAAATGGAAATTTTCAGCTTAAAGGATATCACAGAAGAATAAAATAAACCTATACGAAAGAGCAAAGAGCGCAACTGCGCAAGCAAAAAGAACCTTAAGAAAAGTTTCTCTAGTGATGGGCTGCTCAAAAGAAAAGTAGTCCATCCATTTTGTTTTTTAATTGCTCAATGACTTAATGATATATGCTACATGCCATCTAGATTCTGGTACTGCTGGCTTCGCTAAAGTAGGATATCAGATAAAGAAATAATAAAAAATAAGCAAAATAAAATGGCAAACGAAACAATTTCCAAAAGTAATCATTATCACTGAGAACTGCCCACAGTTTGCCATCAGGGTATATTAAGAATTTATATTTCAGAAGTTCTCAAGATAGTTTGAGATATTATCGGGATTAGGAGCTTTCACTACAGGATAGAGTTAGATTTTTACTTTATATTGTTTGATAAGAAAACAATTATAAACACACTAAAAGGAAAAGTGATTAGCACTGAATTAAAATTCATACATCCACTATAGAAAACTTATTGTGTGTGTATCCAGAGACTCAAAACACATGAATTTTTTTTACAGAAACTCTTCTTTCTGTCTTTTTTCTTCAATGTAGGAGTAAACTTGATGTCATTGAAGGTTTGAAGTAAATAATCATGTGTTGAATAGTTAATATAAGAATGATCAGAATAAGTGATTGGCTATCCAATTCAGACACCAGAACATTGAAGTTCTATTAGCAAACTTAGTTTATCTAGGACGAGTGTGTTACACCAGATCTCATATCTTGAATTGAGTTTAGGTAGTCCATGGTCATCTTTGAGATTTCTTATGATTGTTTAAGCATTTTAAGATATTTAGATATAAATACATATTATACCTTTACTATGACCAAGAACTGCAATAGTCGAGCGTTTTGACCCAACAAAGTGCTCAATCACAGATCTCAAGTCATCAACCTCGTCAGAATAGTTGCCAAACTGAAACGAGCCTTCACTTTCCCTGCATATCAATTAAGCAAATTAAATCTGAAAATGGAAGCGAGAATTCATAAAGAATTACGTGATAAATACATAACAAAGAAAATGACTGATGGTCTATCATGTTCTGAAACCATACCCATTTCCAGAGAAATCAAAGCGAAAAGAACTGATTCCTTCTTTTTCTAAAGCAGCAGCAAGAGCGACCATGATTCTGTACTCCTACATACACAATAAGCATGATATAAATTGAACTGTCATAGGTAATCTGACTGAAGCTGCCACACTTAGGTTTTGCAGGCTTCGGATAGACATATTTGGTATTAAAAATCCAAATGCAGGATGGGTTATATTTTATGAGGTTTCGAAAGCATAGTGTGATCCTACTACATGTCATGAACCTCCGCAAGTAAAGTATGACCCTTGCAAGCATTGTAACCACTAACCAGTCAATAATGTTATTCTTGTCTCCAGCTCACCCATCAGAGTATATTTTCTTGGCATGTACAGGTTTAGGCATCAGTTATGAAACATCATATCTAATCATTTTAAACCTTCATTTCCAGATATCACGTGGGAATATTTTTCAAGAAAATAAAAGTATACGAACAGGATTGCATATATTCATATGCTTAAATAATTTGAGCCACAGTAGTTACATGAAGCCAATATAGGCATCATATCCCTTCCATGCATACAGATCTTATGCGACTTCTTTTGACACTTGAAAAGTATGTGAATAGAGATATACAGCAGTCAAAGGTTTAAGTTCATACATTTAAAAGCCCAAATACAATAATAGAAAGCATATCAAAACAGCTCTCACAAAAAAAAGGCAAAAACCATCCTAAAATATCCATACTGCACTTATAATATTCAGATCCATTCAGATGTCCAGGGTCTCAACCAACAGAAATATTACCAAATTTGTATACACCATTTCTTCCAGAAATACACCACTATTAGAAATGCACATACAATGCTTGCGTCATAGCTTGCTGCTCAAAATAGCCTCTAATAGAAAAATCTCACAAATTTTCAATTATTGAAGGAGGAAGATGAAATTATTTGCATGTGGCTTGAAAGTTGAAAGTAAATGTTAGCAAAATTCTTAATTTCTATCAATTGAATCACTAAAAGCTCAAGGAGGTGACTACCTTCGTGGATCGAAAACCATGGCACAAAACTACAAGTTGTGGTGATCCCGTGTCATGCAATATGCCAACGAGCTTTTTACCATGCTTGTTCAATATTGTTACGTTCTGCTGCATAGCTGCTGAAAGATTGCAATTGATATGGATTAGCAAACAAAAGATTAAGGTTATTGTCATATTAGTGTTTGGACGTTACCTCTTTCTAGAGGTAATGTAGTCAAAGGGGTTTCAGTTTTAGATGTAAGCATGTATCAGTCAGTTCTACTAGTCCAAAGATATACAAAATGGGAAGGAAAAGAAAGCCAAACATTGCCATTTAGCAAAAAGGGATAGACTTTGGTAAAAGTTTTCAAGTCACAAACTAAAGTTTCAGTTAAGACAATAAACGTTATCCAAACAAGCAATTGCTAACATACATTCTTCACCAAGATTCAAGAACGACTGAATTTGTAATACTCTAAAGAACTGTTAATTTTGGGGTAACTAAACACCCATCAAAGGCATTGTGAGATCAGAGGCAACAGTGATGGCTTATTAAGAAAAAATGGTGTTTGATTTGCAAGGGATCAAAAAATCCTTTCCACAGCAAAAAGAAGCAGTCTCAGTTACATGTAGCAGAAATGCATAAATAATCAATCCGAACAAGAACATCATTCTAGAGTGGAGCATTTCTCGACTAAGGGGCACTAGTTAAAGTAATTCATGAGATAGGAAATATTGGAATCAGTAATTCTAGCATTCATATTCATCAGTAGTAATTTCAGCAAAAACGATGGGATATTTCCTACTTCCTATTGAATTATCATTAATCAGGATTCATATCATATGCTAGTATTTCTTACCAGGGTTTTGAGCTGCGACGAAATTTCTTCAGAGTTTAATGATGAGGGAGAGGGTGGCCGCCAGAAGAAGATTTGTCTATAGAATATAGATCAGTTGCAGGATGACTCTAAAAAGCTAAAGTCAAAAAAGAAAAAAGAAAAGGTTAATGGCCAATAGGACATAATTACGTGGCAGCACATTTCCATTGGCGGATGGGAGCTTCCTCAACCATATTCTAAAATTTAATTTCTGTTAGTTTTATATTATTTTTTATAAATATAACTACTATATCATAAATCATAATAGATTTTGGGACATACTTGGGTCAGCCGGAGGCACCGTGCGGTCGGGCTAAAACAATGACACTTTTATTCATATAGATTGGTACTTTTCTGTATAAAGATTGATACTTTTAAAAATTATCATTTTATTAGTAAAATAATTATGTTAAAGATTGTCACTTTTATTCATATAGATTGACACTTTTCTGTATAAATATTGACACTTTGGGCTCGGCCGCACGGTGCCTTCGGCTGACATAAGTTTTTGTCATAGATTTTTATAAGTTAAAATTGAAATTTTTAAAAATTATGTACTACAGTTTTGAATTTATAAACTATACTAATAAAGGTGAAATTAAAAAATTCGACAAAACTAAAAAAGAAAAAGAAAAAATAGTGAATATTTTATATACATGATATACTTATTATTAATGTTTTCTAGATATATACTACTAACTTAATTTTTACGAAAACTTATGATTCTAGAATTCCAAGATATTTGTTCTCTTGCATAATGTTAAGATTGAACATACACATAGCAAAGCCCATTAATGAATTTAGGAAATACTATATATGTAGGGAAAATTATAGTTTATATCCTAAACTATTACTCATTTAACAAATACACCCTAAATTATCAATAATTACAATAAAATACATGAACGATGAATAAAAGTAACAAATGTGCCCCATATTCTATTTTAAGCAACACATTTGTGAGGTGGAATTGTTTTTTATATCTCATAAAGATGACGTGGCAATTGAAATTAAAACATTTAAACTAGTATTAATTTGAAATCTATGGGGATTTGTCGCCCCCTTGAAGAGCACGTTTAGTTTTTGTGTTAAGTTAAGAAAAGCTGTAAGGGTCACGACCCCGTAACTCGTGTTTGAATTTCGACAAGTTGGTCAAAATTTGGGACTAGTACTCAGCCAGTAAAAACAAGCGAGAGGTGAATCCAAAGGTAAATGGATTTTCAGCTTTGACGGAAACTGACATGGACGTAGGAGGAGTTTCTCCGAACCACGATAAAATTGACTATGTCGTGCTCTCTCACACTATTTTTACTTTCATTCAATTATCTCTTTATGTGAACTAACAATCATACATCAGACATTCATCTCATCGAACTGCAAAATTATTTTCATCAAAAAGGAATTTTCTAAGAGTTTCCAACAAACCACCAACTTCCACATAACAGATCGTTCTTGATAAGTTCGACAACTCGCTTGTTGAACTAAAGAGATCGAGTTGTACTCTGTATTGAGCTCCAAAACTTGTTGAACATTGGTGTATTCCCCCTCCCCTCCCAACACCAATTAGTTCTTTTTGGGACCAACACTTGCATAATGTTAAAATGTTGAGATTGACATACAAATAGCAAAGCCCATTAATGAATTTAGGAAATACTATATATGTAGGGAAAATTAGAGTTTATATCCAAAACTATTACTCAATTAACAAATATATCCTAAATTATCAATAATTACAATAAAATACATGAACTATGAATAAAAGTAACAAATGTACCCTATATTCTATTTTAAGCAACACATTTGTGAGGTGGAATTGTTTTTAATGTTTTTTATATCTTATGAAGATGATGTGGCAATTGAAATTAAAACATTTAAACTACTACTCCCTCTGTTCTTTTTAAGTGACTCACTTTAATATTTTATACCTCACATATCTATACTTATATAAAAAGAGTCTTGAGCGCTTAATGTAGATTGCATATTATACCCTCATTATAACTAATTTAAGAGTAATATAATAAATCATTAGAAAATAAATTTTCCTTGTATATCATTTTAGTTTAGTTTAATGTACATACATGCCAAGTATATTTAGTGAGATATAAGGGGATCCCCACCCCCACAACATTAAATTTAATTTATTGAAAAAAAACGTAAATATAGTTTTTAGTTGTGATCTTTTAAAAAAAATATTTTTCTTAACACTATCTTATTTTTTTCTTAATTTATTTTTTAGTTTAATTAATTTTTCATCCTTAAATTATTCGAGTTATATGTATTGTGGTGTACAAATTTGAATTATGGTTTTATATGATGAGTTATGAAATCTATTTAATCAAAGTTAGAGAAATGTAATTAAAAAATTGATTACATATTTTTTAACATTATCTTATTTTTGCTTATTTTATTTTTTAGCTTAATTATTTTTTTATTCTTAAATTATTTGAGTTATATGTATTATGGCTTACAAGTTTGAATCATGATTTTATATGATGAGTTGTGAAATCTATTTAATCAAACTTAGAGAAATTATAATTAAGAAATTGATTAACAAATTCTCTGTTCATTAAATTTGAGATAAAATAATAAAAGGAGACTCCTTTTTTGCCGAAATGTATTATATCCGAAATTGATTACTGAAATGTATTACTACCTCCATTTTGCCGAAAGAACATTGTTTTTATTCATATGTGAGGTATAAAATAATAAAGGAGGCTCTTTCGGCGAAATGAAGGGAGTATTAGCCATTAGGTTAAGTCACTAACTATTCTATATTTGAAAAACTGAAAGTTGACAAGATTACTAATTTTTCGGTGCTCTTATTATTTAAGAGTTATAATACTCCCTCTGTCACATAAGACTACGCACTAAGTTCCTTTTTGGACGTATGGAAGAGTATCCACTTTCTATTTTTGAACATATAATCCATTATAAACCATTTTATCTTTACTCTCCATCATCTAACTAACATTTTATTAATACATGCGCTGCTAAGAGTTGTTCGTAGTCTTATAAGATGGAAGAAGTAAAATATATTATATGTATTTATATAAAATACGGAGTATATAAAAATCTTAAGTAAAATTTACATTACATATAAATTTAGTTCAATTTAATATACTAACTCCGTCCGCGATAAATTGATACATTTCTATTTGTCGTCCGTTACAAAAAAATAGACACATTTCATTTTAAAAAGAGACTACACATAAAAATATCATTTTTGGCCCACTTTAAGTGGGTCCAATTTAATTAAACATTCAAAATGAAAGTTCAATGTTATTGTTAGATATAATTCCAATTTAAAAATGTGAACTTTTAAATCTAGGAGATAATATATATATGATCCGTGTGGGTTACAGGCTTAGAGTGTGAAAGTTTTTGTGTAATCTATTAGTTAAAGTATAAATTTTGAAGCTATGTTAACTTAAAATTTATTTTTTCTTGTTAGCTTTAGACATACATATATTTTATTTTTAGTTATATTATTAAATATTTTATTACAAAAATATCGATAATAGTTGCAATACTAGAGAAAATTACATATCAACAATTAGTATATGAGATCATAGTTAAATTTGAATAAGTACTACGTATTTATCAAATATGCACAATAATACTAAATTTTATAATTTTTTGAGGAAAAAATATCCCACTATATAGCTAATGAGTGTTGATAATATAAAGTATTAAAATAATTTTAAATAAATTATGAAGTGAACTTACTATTGTTTTCTTATTAAATTTCATTATTTCATGTATTAAGTTTAAAGTGTTCGGAATAGACAAAAACGAATTATATGTCGCAAATTTCATTGAATGATTATGACGAATAATGTACAATTACATTATTATTTATTACAGTACAAGATAATTATATACAGTAGCACATTCAATCTAAATTTGTAAACATACTCAAAGACATATTAATCTTTAATTTGTATCATAAACATATTGTAATTGTCTATTATTTAAAACACATTATATCTAAAAAAATTGAGTAGCATAAGTATATAAATAAGAAGTTATAATAAAAATTTGTTTGTATACTATTATAGTTAAATTGCAAGAGAGATAGTAATATAAGGAAATACGGAGTACATATTATTATGTACTCGTAAATAATTAAGTTTGTGTCTGAAAAATAATAGGACAAATCAAGTATTTATTCAAATTATAATTCGTAAGTTGAATATTTGTATATAATACAATCTGCACTAAATTTCATATTATGATTTTATTAAATTAGTTGCAAAATTTATATGTAGCAGTATGCAAATGTAGTCAAGCCAAAATATGATCGATTTTATTCGATTTTCAATGGAACTCACACTTATTCTTTCCAAACTCCTATTTGTTTTTTTTTGTTTTTGTTTTGTTCTTATATATATTGTCTATATTAGTAATAACAAGGTGATAATTCAACATAAAGAATGAGACCCCCAAAATGTTTGAAATAGGCAAATCAAACTGAGTAAATTTTGTAGGATGTTAGAACAAATAACCAAATACGGAGTATATAGTAGCATGTGCACTTTAATATACTAACATACTAAATGAAATCAATCATATTTTGTATCATAAGCTTGTAAATGGTCTATAGTACTTTAATTTAAGATATAATAGATCAATAAAAACTACTATCTCCATCCCATTACATTAGTCACATTCACTATTGCGGCACGTTTTTCCACCGAAACCTAGTACGGGTTTTAAAATATATTTTTGACGTATTCATTTTTTCACGGGATACTATGACACTCATAGTATCCCGTGAAAAAATGAATACGTCAAAATTATATTTTAAAACCCGTACTAGGTTTCGGTGGAAATACGTGCAAAAAGGTAAATGTGACTAATGTAATGTGATGGAGGTAGTACGTATGTAGCATAAGAATATAAAAAAAATTGGATCAAAATTGAAATTTAATAATTGTTTTGTGCATACATTATTCCCTTTTATTTACACTTATTAGAAATATTGAAAGATTATTAATACCAAACAAATTGAATATATTGACTATTCTTTATTTTCTTTAGGTAGTATAAAATTTTGGAAAATACGTAAAAAAAAAAAAACATAAATCATCAATATTACCATAATGGTGGAATGAATCACAAAAATTTCTAACATAAACGGGACGGAGGGAATATAAATAAGAGATTAAACGTGCAACACACGTACACTTTGCTATTTGAATATAAGTGAGCCACTTCGAAAAAAACGGAGGGAGTATTAATTTGAAATCTTTGGGGATTTGTCGCCCCTTCTTCACCATTAGCGCCGACATTGCCTCCACCGTCCAGCTTTCTCAAGCATCCCTCTCTCTCAATATACCTCCCTTCTTCACCATTGGAGCATCCAACTCATGTCCCTTCATTGATTGTCGCTGCAAATATAAACATAATGCAACGCCTCCGCTGCCGACGCCGCGAATTCGAGCCAGAGCCTCCTACACCCCACCGCCGGAAAAGCTCAAGATATTGTGTTTCTCCTTTCCGATACCGCACATTTCTTTTGCCAAAAGCTCATCAGCCGCCTGCAGCTCGCCTGGGATCAAGATCCATTGCTCATCTGTAATCTCCGAGGAGTCCGCGGCACCGGAAAATCTGATCGAGAAGGGTGTTCTACTACGCCGCCTCGTGGCTGCCCGCACGAACACCATCCTCAAACCCTCGCCGGAAACTTGGCCTCCATTGCGGAATTCAGATACTTCAAGGATCTACTCGAGATTCTTTACCGGATTAATATTCTGGAAGGAGCTGATGCATTGAAATGGCGAAAAGGGTTGTGGAGAGGAGGTATAACACCGAACCTGTTTTCCGATTCCTCCACGATCGTGTCTCCGACGTATTCGCGCATTGCCTGAGATCGGGCATGGTGGAGATGCTCAAGTCGGAAAAACTAAACAAAATCAGCCTTGCAGCGAAATGGTGCCCCTCTCTCGATCTATTCCATGAAGAGTCGGTCACTCTGTTATATGAAGCCATCGCGAGGAATATCTGGAGTACGAAGGCGTGGAGGATGCGCATTATGCGTACAGAGTGAGGGATCGGTTAGAAGCTGCGATGTCTACATCGGCGTCCATAGTGAAGAAGGATGGACAAATTTACCGAAACAAAGGTATACCGTACTGAAAAATACCGATAATACCGTAATTAGCGGTATACCGAGTTTTTCGGTATGGTATAATAACATGCCGAAGATTTTCTGTACGGTAACGGTATGAGTTTTTCTATACCGCGGTATATCGGTCAATACCGAAGATTCGGTATACCGAAAAAATTCGATATATACCGAACATCGGTATACTGAATGTTCGGTACATCCCGATTATACCGAGATACCGAATTTCGGTATATACCGAAGAATTACATTTTTTTAATTTTAATTATACTCTCATTTTATTTTATATTTTGAGAATATTTCAATTTTCAAATTTAAATACAATCTCAATAAATCTTTAATTATTTAACTAGTTTTCAATATGTTAATTATCTAAAAAATATTAAAAGTATAATATACATAATTTATTTTTTAATCTTTAGCGATCAAAAATACGAGAATACATGTACTAACAAAGATAATAATTGTATCGCATTATAGAGTAATATAAATAGTTTTGCAAAATTAATTTATATTTGTTAAATATGTACTGTATGATACAAATAGATAGTATTAAGATAACATTTCATAAACACTTTTGGTCTATTATACCCGATTGTGTACAATATTTATTTGTTCCTGTTTGACTTTATTTGTATGGTAGTATGATATTATTTTTATGTTGTCAATATTGTATGAAAAAAATCGAATATAATTTTTTTCGGGTATGATATTTGATTTTTTGGTATACCGAAATACCGAACTTTGGTACGGTATACTTAAAAATCGGTACAGTATTGGTATGAACTTTGCTCCATACCGAATTTTCGGTATACCGAAATATACGGTACGGTAATGGTATGAAAAAGTGCATATCGAAAGTTTTCGGTACGGTATCGGTACAACGAAATTTTTTCAATATACCGTACCGGTCCATCCCTAAAGAAGATGCCGAGAGGTCCCCAATTAAGTGAAATGAACCAAGTTAAGTGAAATGCAGGGAGTATTTTTTTTGAAGTGGGAGATCCCCAATTTTTTAATTAAATGTTTTAAAATATTTTGTTAATTGGAAAAAGTTAGATTTGTCAATTTAATTGCCATGTCATTTTTATGAAATATGAAAAAAAAATGTTGCCTAAAATAGAATGTGGGGTATATTTGTTACTTTTATTGATAGTTCATGTATTTTATTATAATTATTGACAGTTTAGGATATATTTGTTAAATGAGTAATAGTTTATGGATCTGTGTCGTCTATTCCCTAATTATATCTCTAGTAAGATCGAATCAGAATACAATTTCGGTACATATCATATGTACCTCTGCAGTAAAATTCGGCCTGCTTGAAATTGATTAGCATCATGACATCGGTGTCGGACTCGCACGTTCTGCTGGGAGGAAATGGTTGCGATTCTCACCGGAGACGACTTGTGAAGAACAACTCCTCAAAATCATGCCAAATTGAATAAAGAGACGGTCTTTCATTCAATCCTAGAGATATGAAATTTCTAGGCATATGCATGTCGATAATTGCTACTACTATATACTACTTTAATTTTTTTTAAGAAAGAACAACCGTTTTGGGAAGCTAATAGGGTGTATTGGTATTGACATATTAGGTTTTGAGAATTATGATTGGGCTTTCACATGTAAACATTATATTAATTAAATTCTTGAGAAATGAATCATTTAGTTGGTCAATAGTTAATTAATTAATTATATTAATTAACTAAAAATTTAATTAATTATTATTTAGGTGATGTTTAGGCGGGAAAGTTGGCATGCAAAACTTAATTAGGTCGAAATCCTTTAGTTAATTAATATAGATATAGATACTTGCCCGGTAAAAGTATCAAAGAACATCGTCACCGTATACATCCTACGTTGTTTTGTCCAAATCTTAATTTTTGATAAGAAAATTAACGTTGTACTGTACTTGATTCTTATTAACTAATCAAGGACAATATTAAGGTAAAAGTTGATTGGGATCATGACAAAATTTAGATGCAGATTTGAATACTTCGTGGAAATTTCATCGAATAAATCGATGTCGGTATGTAAATAGCACGGCATCATAATTAGCTAATTAATTAGTAGTATTATATTTGGAAAATGGTGGAATTATTTAGTGTGTCTAACTAAGTACACTTCCAACCTAAAATATAAAATTTAACACAGAATGAAACAGGGAAAAAATGAAAAAAGCAAATAGAACTCTCTCTTTATGAGAGATTAATGAACTCATTATCGAACTTTATTAGGGTTTTTTAGTCAATTTCATCATAAGTATAGTTACGATATGAATCCTTAATTAGGTCGAAATCCTTATTAGGGTAGAAATCATAATATTATACGTGAACGTGATCTCCTTCTATTATAATTATATCCGAAAACATTTTACTAAAAAATCTCTAGCTTGTCGGTGTTTTTAGACATAATCACTTCGTGACGAACTGGGTAACCAATTCTCTTGTGTTTTTCCTCATTTTCCGTATTCTATTTAGGTTAAATTTCGTAACGTTGTGGACTTGATAACTAATCTTGTGGACTTGATAACTAATCTAAGGTTTACATTAATTTAGGATATATATTTATTGTTGCCTCCCTAATACTCTCTCCGTTCATGATCTATAGACCGAAAAATTCGGGCACAGAATTCAATGTGTTTTGATGATATGTTAATAAATCAAAGTGTTAAAGTGTCAAAGTGAAATAATTATTGGCTCATCTAGTACTTTTAACTCTATTAAAATATTAAAGTATTAAAAAGTAGAGTGATAAAGTAACTACCAAAAAAGGAAATAGTCTATAGATAGTGGACGTCTCGATATAGTAATAAGGTCAATAGATCGTGGACGGAGAGAATATATAGCATTGTCATATCCGTTATGAACACGTTAATGGTGTGCATGGTGGGTAGACGAACAGTCCTTTTAAAAGGCATTATCAAATATGATCGATCTAGTTTTCGTAGGGTATTTAATGAGCGTAACGAGATTGTAAAAGGACACAAAGAAATAACGTGGTTCGATCTATTAGAATAGATCTACGTCCACGGAGCAAGAGTATAGATCTTTATTGAGTAATATGAGTATTGATTACAAGATTGTTCTTCCCCTTCATTCTATTCTAAGCCCCTATTTATAGATGATCATATGGAGTTTGATTCCAACACAAAGTCTGTTCCTATAAGGACTCTTAGAGCCTATCTCGATCTTTATGATAGACATCCGAGTCTTCTGCATCTGTATTGGAGTTCGAATTGTAATCGATCAAGAAGTCCTCCTTGCCTGATGAAGAAGTCTCTTACTTGGGCCGAACTTTCATAGGCCGAGCTTAATATCAGGGCCTATTTATATTGGGTCTAATGCTTGAGCCTAGTAGTTGAGTCGTATCCTATCAAAATACTAAGACACAAGGATAGAACAAAATTATTATGGACAAGAGGATCTCATCTTGTGCTAGTTTGTAATAAAAAAAACGTAAGAGCTAGCTAGCCTTGGGAAAAATGACCCAAAATCAATATAGCATACACACAACAGATATACATAGTTTCTAACAATACTAATATGTTTAAAACAAATTTCAAACTAGAATACAAAAGGCAAAAGTGGATTATGAATTGATGGTAACGAATTGAACACCGAAAAAGTCATGCTGGTGGCATATATTCTACGTACTAGTCATATAATGATTTAATTTGTTATGACAACTATTCATATATGCATGAAGATTCTCGTAGCTAAGAATTCTTCTATTGTCGAAAGCAATATTAATTAATTTTAATAAGAAATAAACTAATTAATCGACACCTTCTATCCTATGCTTTTTTCCCAGTCAATGATACCGCAACATGATACAATCGGTGTAGCAATTTAACTGATTATGATTTGTTGGAATCATTAAAGCAAATAAAATGAGAGAATAAGCCACCATATTTATTAACGAAGCCTAAAGCTATATATATTCCAAACATTTATTTATTTCCCTAGATTTTCCCACCTTATATATATATCCCCAAAAAGAAAATTCAACCAAAAATTGTCGCACCATCTGAAACCATCTGAAACGCTCTTCTATCTACGGTGGACGCACTTTTTTTTTTTTTTTTATCCGACAAAAGATAATTTTTCGTAAGAGTAGCAAAACATCTGCAAATAAGATTGACACTTAATGTATCCACGGCTGATATGGTAATGTCACATAAGTTATTTTTTCCATTTATGTTGATTTTTTTAGTAGAGCTTAGTTTTTTTTTTTTTTTTTTTTTTTTGGTTTAGTAGTTAAGATATATATTTAAATTAGTACTTTTATTTATAACATTGCCACATTATTCATGGACACATTAAATATGCCCACAGTGCATTGTAGCATTACTCGTTGTATATTGCACTTTTCATATTGCACCCAACTATATTACCACCTTCTGAGTTAGGGTTTGAGTCTTGTTAAAATATACGGAGTATTTGTGGGAATATTAATTTACATGAAATTCCAAAAATTAATGCACCTGTGTTGTTCCATTTTGAGAGTAAAAATGTTGTGTTCCAAGATTTACAAAGTGAAAGTTGAGACATTAATAAAATGCCAGTCAATAATCGGTCGGACAAAAATATGTACTTTACACATAATGCCTCCAAAAACATGTCTATAATACAAAAAATCTTGTTCCTAAGTATTCCTTTTGCTCTTTTTAATATCACACCTAAAGAAAAAACAAATCAATCAAAATTCCACTTAGCTATTAAATAATCGAAAAAAGAAAGAAAAATTAAAATCGAATGGCTGCTAACTAATACAGGTGCCCGACAAATATAGATGCCACCTCCAAATTAAATTCACAACCGAATTGAAGTGATTCTTTCTATGAATCATTGCTACAAAAACAAAGCAAATACAGTATAAAACAAAAAAAGCATAAATAAAACGTCGGAATCTAATAAAATATTTCCCTCAAGCTTTGAGCATTATATATATCTTCGTTGGATTACAATTTCCAATACACCAAACCAAAAATAAATAAAAAAAAAGAAGAAGAAATTTTCCTATTCCAAAAAAAAAAAAAAAAATTACAAAACATATGGCATCAATGTTTTCTTCGAACACCAAATTGGTAGGAGGAAAGAAGATGAAGGTGAAGAAGGGATATGTGGCAGTGCAAGTGGGATTAGCAAATCAAGATTACAATTATGAATTTCAAAGATTTGAGGTTCCAATTTCATATTTATACAATCCCCTCTTTCAAAATCTTCTCGATAAAGCTTCAGAAATATTTGATTACAAGAATAGTGGGCCCCTTGTATTGCCATGCTCTGTTGAGGATTTTATTCATCTCAGTTGGAGGGTACAAAATGTTAACAAGTATTGTTGAGATTTTTTTTTTTTTTTACCCAAGTAGTGTAAATTATCTTGTTTAATACAACGGTTTAATATCCTAGATACATTTCATAAGGGCCCGTGATAATTTTATAGCCCGGACTAAAAATATTATTTTTTCCTTTAATTTTAATCTTACCATCCCCTAAGATTATTTCAATCTTAGGAGCCTTGATAAATTCTCTCTTGTCTATTATGTTTCCGTGAAATTCAACTATTCAATCTTTATACAATGTTTTAAAATTTAGTACGGATCATGGAATCAATTATTTGACTGAGGTTATTGGATCATTAATTCAATTGATTGAACTCATCAAAGACTTGTTATTTTATTTTTTATTTTTTGTATTTATATAAGAACTAAATTAAATTAAACGCCTATACATTCTACAACTCTAAAGCAAATAAAATTGATCATTGATATATATATTTTGTACCTTAAGGAGATCAAAGTATATTAGTGAAAATAAAAAAAAATATAGTATAAAAGTTTTAGAATAGAAGAACAATTACAAATCTCAGTAAATAAGATTTTCATTTTTTCCCCCCTATTTTCCACTAGTTTTGAATGGTTTATATAAGATCAATAATTAAGAAACTTGTTACTAAGTTTTACATATATTTCTAACATGTCTTCTTTGATGGAAAATAAGGAAAAATAAAAAATAAAAAATAATCATCATTTTCACCATATATATTTTCCCTTGTTTTTTATGATAGTTAATTTTCCTCGCACGGGATGAAAAATCTAACCTGAAAGGAAAAAAGAAACTATTTTTATCTTATTTCACTAGAAAAAATTAAAATAAAAAAGAAAATTGATATTGAAGACATAGAAACTATACATACCTCACTCAGTAACAATGACAATTAGAATGTAACAATTAACAAGAAAATGATTTCTTAGAAACTTAGACTATATTCCTTTAACTTTTCTTAATTAGTCTTAACAAAAGAAAAAAAAAAGGATGGAATTCGTTGTTTTTTGTTGGTAACGAAATTAAGCCCCGCCGAAGATTAAGTTTGTGGAATATACCAATGATTTAATTAATTTCCACATACTTCTAAATGCCTTAGGATTCTTATTCCTCTAAGTAGTTAGTTGTCATCGAAGAATATTAGCAAATATTTATAATAAACCAATTAATCGATACCTTCTAGTCTTCTCACTACTCAAATTATAAATAGTTCCAATATTTCTCTATATATGTGTAACCAAATAACTTACAAACCGATCAACAAAATTCAAAGCAAAGCCAAAGCCAAAGCAAAAGCAAAAGAAAAGCAATGTTTTCTCCAAACATGAAGATGCAAAGAGGCAAAAATGTGAAGGTGAAGAAAGGGTGGTTGGCAGTGCAAGTGGGATTACAAATGAAGAAGATCATCAAAATCAAGCCAATTCTTCTACTTTTCAAAGATTTGTGATCCTAATTTCACACTTATACAATCCACTCTTTCAAAATATTCTCGATAAATCTTCCGAACTATATGACTACCAAAGTGATGGCCCCGTGATGCTGCCATGCTCAGTTGAGGATTTCCTTCGTCTTCAATGGCGGATACAAAATTTAGACTACTAGAATGCAAAAATCGAACTTTTAATTCTTGTGATTTTTAGTTTGTTTTAGTAGTCTCTAGGGTGTAAATGTTCATGATAATGCATGAATCCTAGGTTAGCATTCTCTTCCTCGTAGATACTCGGGAATTTTCATTGTTGGAAGTGATTGTAGAAGGAAGCAGAATTTATTAATCCTATTGTTACTTCCCTTCCCTTTTACGATATATCAAAATATTTTTGCAAATAACATGATTAGCTGCTTCAAAATACTTGCATAAATTTCTAATAAATAAATAAATAAAATACTTGCATAATTTTAGTCTTTAAATATGAGTTCATAAAACATTATTAAGAACTCACTCCCCTACTCATTATGAGTACACTTAATTGGTCCACGGCTGATGTGTATGAATATTCATAATGTCTCATGTTGTATCTAATAATTGTATGAAAATGCATTGCATACGTTATAAAATCAAAAAAAGAAAGAAAAGAAATCAGATTTCGTCTAATAAATATGCTAAGATTCCTCATACTTGAGCCGGTTGCGAGAGATGCATATATTGGAAAGTAAAGTTACAAGTCGATTAACCATAATCGAAATGATTTTTTTTTTAAACAAATAAATTTCGTTAAACATATGATATTATATAACCTCCATCCCCTCTATCTGTGTGGTGAGAGAAGTGATATATTATTAGAAAAAGGGAAAATAAACAAATAAGCCCTAGAGTGCAAGCCCTTAACGCGTATATCACCCCAACATATCGTTCGGGTCGTATCATATGATGATTTGTTATGAAAACTTTGCATGAGGATTCTCGCAGCCGCAGCTAAGAATTCGTGTCGAAATCAAAAATATCAAATTTTAATAAGAAAAATAATAATTAACCGACACCTTCTATATATCCTATGCCGCAACATGATACAATCGGTGTAGCAATTTAACTGATTATTTGAATTGTTCGAATCATTAAAACAAATAAAATTAGAGAATAAGCGACCATATTTATTAACGAAAGCCTAAAGCTATAAATTTTCCAAACATTTATTTCCCTAGATTTTCCCTCCTAATTATATATATTACCCAAAAAGAAAATTCAACCAAAAATATGTTTTCTTCAAACATAAAGATACGAGGAAGAAAGAAAATTTGATTACGACTCATAAAGAAAATAATACTATATAAAACTAAAAAACACACACAATTAGGGATGGCAATGGGCCGGATCTGGGCCGGATCTTGTTTGGTCCAGATCCAGATCCGGAATTTTAACCCGAGATCCAAATCTGGCCTAGATCCATCGGGTCTAAAAAATCGAATCCAAATCCAGATCCATTGGATCTGACGGATCTCGGATCTAGACCCAGATCCGTAGTTATTACCTAAAAAATATTTTAGAAAAAGAACAAAAAAAATAAAAATAAAAAATTCAACCATAAATGAATTGATTTGCACAAAAATAAATAATTTTTCACACACTACCTGTCAAGAATTTTCCACACCAATAATACACTTGCCAATAAAAAGTGTCATTCACTTAAACATATTGAAAAAAATATGAAACGTATCTATATTTTAGGCATCGAACTTTCAAATTAAAAATAGTTTTATTAGGGTTTGAGATTTAATTAAAATAACTAAAGGCCCGTTTGATATCCATATACGTATAACAGGTATGGGTATCAAAATGGTCCATATTCATACCTTCTGTTTGGTATATTAGTATATGGATATCAAATTGATATCCTGATGTACTCACATCCTCACTTTTAACACTTCCCTATATACCAAAATCAACACCGGTATCACATATATCAGCCGCGAAACTGTAACCCTCGATCCTCACTTTCTCCTCTTCTGTTCCATCGCCCAATTGCAAATTCTTCAGTGATAAGAACACATATTTTTTTCGGAGAATTGACGCATCGTCAGGTGAGTTTTTTTCTTTTTTTTTTTTTTCCTTCTTTTTTAGCGCATCTGGACTCGGAATTATTTTATTGGCCGATTTGCTCACACAGAAATTAGCTGATTCAAGAAATATGATTCTACAAAGTGGGGATAACATCAGCACAAAGCATTGACCCAATAATTTTAGAATTTTAATTGATGTCCAAGAAATAGATTCGATTAATTCTAAATATTTTATTTGCTTGTCATATGCATTATAGATAATTAGAATAACCTCTGCTCTTGATTTGTTTTTGCATATATTGGATTTATTTCCAATTATTTAAAATGTTGCAACAGTTTGATTGAATATTTTTTTCACATGTACCAATTTATTATTATTATTATTATTATTATTATTATTATTATTATAATTATTATTATCCAATTTTTTTCAAATCAAGATTTGATATCTCATATCGATTAATTCATACCAAACCACAGATATCATATATCAATCTGATACCCTTACCTGATATCTCATACCCATAGCCACCCATACCCATATATGATATCTGATATACTAGTATATGAATACCAAACAGGCCCCTAAGTAGATATAGATATTTAGTAGAATATTATAAAATGATATATATAATAATTATCCGGGTCCTTGGGCCGCATCTGGATCGGATTTGGATCTCAAAAATAAAATTCCAGATCCAGATCCGAAAATTAAGAGTGAAGTCTGGATCCGGCCCGGATCCATCGGGTCTAAAATTTCAGCACTCCAATCCTATAAAATGGATCTGGACTCCCGGATCTGGACCGGGTCCAGGATCCACTGCCATCCCTACACACAATCGCACAAAATTGTAGTGGAGTGATTCATGCACCCAACTATATATATTACTACCTTTTGTGCCCGTTTGGTAGCAATACCGAGAAAATGGCAGATAAGAAAATGTGTGATAAGTTGAGATAAAAAAAGTATGATAAGTTGGGATAAGAAATATATTGTGTGTTTGGTACAAACATAGATAAGTTGGGATAAGAAATATAAAAAATTGATAATTAAAATTGAAAATAAAAATTGATAATTAAAATTGAAAATAAAAAATTAATAATTAAAATTGAAAATAAAAAATTGATAATTAAAATTGAAAATGAAAAATGATAATTAAAATTGAAAATAAAAAAATTGATAATTAAAGTTGAAAATAAAAAAATGCTAATTAAAATTGAAAATAAAAAAATTAATAATTAAAATTGAACATAAAAATGATAATTAAAATTGAAATAAAAAATTGATAATTAAAATTGAAAATAAAAATTGATAATTAAAATTAAAATAAAAATTGATAATTAAAATTGAAGATAAAAAATGATAATTAAAATTGAAAATAAAAATTGATAATTAAAATTGAAAATAAAAATTGATAATTAAAATTGAAAATAAAAAATTGAAAATAAAAAAATGATAATTAAAATTGAACAATACTTATCTCGGCTTATGACGGGGTAGAGGCGGTATAATATATGCAAGTGTAACAGTGAATTTAGTCCGGGCCCAAGCAATTTTACGGGCCGGTGAGATTATATTTTCCGAATACCAAACACTGTATAAACCGAGATAAACATACTTATCTAGGCTTATCCTGGATTTTACTGGCTACCAAACGGGACCTTTGAGTTAGGGTTGAGCCTTGTTAGAATATATTTGTGGGATGAAATTCCAAAAAATAATGCACCTGTATTGTTCCATTATAAGAGTAAAAATGTTGTGTTCTAAGATTTACAAAGTGAAAGTTGAGCCATTAATAAAATGCCAGTCAATAATTCGTCGGACACAAATATGTACTTTACGCTTGCCTCCAAAAACTATGATTATCATTATAATACGAAAATTCTTGTTCCTAAGTATTCCTATTGCTCTCTTAATTTAAGAAAAGACAAATCAATCAAAATTCCACTTAGCTATTAAATAATCTAAAAACAAAGAAAATTTAAAATCGAATGGCTGCTAATACAGGTGCCCGACAATTATAGATGCCAGCTCCAAAATAAATTGAAGTGATTCTTTCTATGAATCATTGGCTTTGCTATTAAAAAAACAAAGCAAATATAAAACAAAAAAAGCATAAATAAAACGTCGGAATCTAAGAGAATATTTCCCTCAAGCTTTGAGCATTATATATATATATAATAAATAAAATAAATAAATACAAAAAAAAATTCCCTATTCTCTCAAAAAAAATAAAATAAATAAATACAAAAGATATGGCATCAATGTTTTCTTCAAACACGAAATTGGTAGGAGGAAAGAAGATGAAGGTGAAGAAGGGATACGTGGCAGTGCAAGTGGGATTAGCAAATGGAAATAATCAAAATCAAGGTTATGATTATGATTTTCAAAGATTTGAGGTTCCAATTTCATATTTATACAATCCCCTCTTTCAAAGTCTTCTCGATAAAGCTTCAGAAATATTTAATTACAAGAACAGTGGGCCCCTTGTGTTGCCGTGCTCTATTGAAGATTTTATTAATCTCTGTTGGAGGGTAAAAGATATTAGCAAGTATTATTGAGATTTTTTTTACCCAAGTAGTGGTGTAAATTGTAGTATTATTGATTCATCAATATTGGGGCTATTCTGTAATGTTTCCTTCTATATTTGGAAGTGATTGTACATGATAGTTGTATTCTGAAATAAATTCACAAGATATCTTGATATTGCACTTCAATTCAAATTCCTACCGTTTTGATATGTTTTAATCCTTTTCTAAATTCTCAGTTTGACAATAATCTATCCGTCCATCTTATAATGACATTTTACTATTGGAATGAGACACATAATTTTAGGCGAAATTGATAAAGTGTGGACCTCCCTTTCAAACCACTTAATTAGTGATTTTTTAATTTAAAATAATTCTAATATTTCAAAATAAATACTCAAAATATTTATTTTCCATTATTTATTTAATCTGGAAATTAATGGATTATGGGGTATTTAGGACTGCAGTTGTGTATGACCAATGCATATTCAATTTTGCAATGAACAATATGTTAGAGTTATGGAGTTTGAATGGATCATAAGCAGAAGTCCAATCCAGCTATCCAACTCGCCACATAGTTGGATAGGGGTTCAGGAGCGATAGTTGTCGAGCCAATTTTTTGGTCTCACATTTTTAGTTTAGACAAAATCCTAATGGGTTTAGAATTAGAACTTGGTTGCTATTTTATTTAAAAAGGCAGTTTCTCATTGTAATTTATATCTGAAAATAAACCAGACGTAATCACTTCGTAACGAATTTGATAAATAATTATTGTGTATTATTCTTTGTTTTTGTATCTATTTGAGTTAATTTTTGTAACACAATAGTCAATCAAATTCCACCGGGGTATAATGTGTCAGTATAGGATTTTTTATGTTTCTTAGAAGAAAACTCTTTTTCATCTTTCTGTGAAACTAGCATGTGTAACGTGCGTTGCACGTTAAATCTATTTATTTTATAAATATAATTTTACAAAAAAAATTAAAAAGAAAAAAAGAAAAAACTGGCTCAATCAATTAAGGATCAATTATGAAACAGTGTTGAGGCAATTAATATAATTGAGAGTCAAATTAAGTTTTATGGCACATATTTTCTAATTATCACAAACAAAATGAATGCACCTGATGAATGAACTGAATTTACTATAAAAATAAGTTATATTATTTAGAAAAATTCATAAATATAAATGAATGTGTGTCATTAATAAACTGAATTATATAGATTGTTCTTTAGATTAACTGTTTCTTAATTAATGTATGGCCCTAGCTTATGCTGAAACTGTAAATTTGCAATCATTTTGAACCAATACTACAGCACTAAATCAAAATCTTCAATATGCTCGTTTTATATTACGCTTTTATTTAGGATAGGATGGTTGAAGGACTGGGTAGTATGTAGGGGTAATTAGAAAAATATTCCTTTATTCTTTACGAACATTATTTTAAGCTCATTTCTACTTTGGCTTTATATATATGCAGTACCTAATTCTGTAAAACAAAAAATTAAATAAGCATATGACATATGTTCTTTAAATTTGAACCACTAAGAGAAACATGCCAACTAACACATGTCTAACTAAAGTAAGTAAAGTCAGATCGTGCAGCAAAAAACATAAGAAACGTTGAAAGTTACTTTGCTTAATATAATTGGATTGCTGCTAAGCTTTTATTATTTCATTGTGTTTCTCATGTTTGTTGGTATGAATTTTGTAGTCCATTCTTGGCAAGGCTAAGAGCTCTCAGGCTATGAGCAGCTTTGAATGTTAATGGACTAACTATTATCGGTTTCTTCTTAATAAGGATGTCATTACTATCAAAGCTATTAGACATCAATTAATATAATTCTCATATGCTATTAGCTTATGTGTTGGAAACTTCTATCCTATATTAATGATGAGGCTGAACTTTATTGTTTCTATTCGCATATGTTTATAATTTCCTCTTAAATTTTCTAATATAAGCATAGATATATGAAATAGTGGTAGGCTAATAGTGTAAGCTTGGCTACCTAAAGCTACATAACTAAAAACCGTGAAAGTATATAATATTAAGAGTTTTTCCATAGAAATTAACATATAAAAAAGAGAGGTGCCATCATTGCATTTGTTAATAGGCTGTTCTTAGGACAGTATTGGTCTATATTCGTAAAAACCATGTTAACTGCAGAAACTAGGGAAATGAAATCAGATTTATTTTTAGTTTCCAAATTTTTGTAGCTTGATGTTCCCAACTTTGAAATGCTGGGATTCTTTTTTGTAGCTTGATGTTCCCAATTGTTGTATCTATGTCTTCCCTTGATTGTGCTGATCTATTTTCTATACACATCAACTTAAGAAGTGTCTTTTAATTTAATTATGTGTTACTTATTCTATCCTTTGTTCTGATTGTTATGCAATAAGAGTTCATCATATTATGCGATTCTCTGATTTCTCTGTAGCTAGACGGTTAATATGCAGAGTGATTTCTTATAATATTTAATTCTCTCATCTTGTTACCTCCAACTCCAACTATGTAGGTGGTGACCACAACACATGATACTTAAAAGATAAGCCTATAGATCATAAAATAAGATATGATCTCTCACTGATATATGGACCACCTAAATTAATGACATGGAAATAAACTTAATACATAAAGCAAAGCATCATCTATACTTATGCCTCTCTTTTCTAATCATGGTAGTTCAAAATAATGAAAACCATAGTGGATGTGCTATATAAAAGTGACATTATCTCACCTTGAACAGATCAAGAACCATCTAAAAGACTTAAAGAGTGAAATCTAAGTAATGCGCTTAGCACATTAAGCAGAGCATCATTGTAAAAACTCATGCCACTCCTCAACGAGTCTTGAAGTACCAAAATAATAAGCATAAATTATATTCAACACATAAATTAACATAATCAAGCACCTAATTTTCTGTGAAGAACTAATAAGTACCTTGAAATTTATGATCTCCCCGAATTTCAAGAATTTCATATGTACATCCTCATAAATAAGCATGTTCTTCAGCCCGTTCATATGTGAACTGCCATAACAAAGAGATAGGGAAAGTTTGATCGTAGGGTAAAATTGAATTTTGACAGAAAAGGATTGGGGGTACCAGGAAAATAAGCTCACAACAACCAAACCTGCAAATTTTACATATTCAAAATCTCCAATTCTCCAAGGAGAATAGAAGAAACCATATTTTCTTACATTATCTTAAATGAATTCTACATTATGATCAATAGATTCAGTTTAAATTTGCATTTATATGTATCAAAATTCTGGTACTTGTTGAATGCTCGTCAACAAACTCAGATTTCTCCAATTCGAGCTTCAGATAATTGAAGTCAACATGAAATCAACAGGGCTATCTAAAGATCTAAGAAAGAGAGGTGCTAACCGTAAAAGATCTCCAACATGGGCTTAACAAAGGCAGAGTAGTATATTATCAATGCAAACACTTCATTAATTTACAATAGTTTAATTTTTAACCTATAGATCATATAATAAGATAGCAAATATATGAACAAATGGAACTCACAATAATCTGGTACAAAAATCTCCAACCTTTTATAAATAATATCTCTGATACGGCCTCTGTTGCACTTGAGAAATTTTAATGCTTGTATGTAATTCAGTAAATTAATTTTCAAATTAAATAAATAATAAATAATGTGATCAAGTAATAATAGAGGAAAAATAAATTAAAAGCATAAACTACTTACGGTGGGAGCCAATTATGTATAATTTTTCTGTAATTCAATAAGTTCAAACATGAAAGAAACTATGATAAGTAATTAGAGAAATAATAATAAGCGTCTATATGTCTAATCAATTATTAACTCTGTAAAACAAACATGAGCAGGAGCATATAAAATCAACAATATGAACAATTGGAACTCTTTGATAGAACCTTAATCTTTAAGGATTCTTAATCTGTACGAATTTCTGGTCCACCGAAATATCTATTATCATTATAAGCTATCGTACATGTTCTACGATTTTCGAATCTTAGTAAATGAGGTTGGCAAATAAAAGCATAAGAAACTAAGATAACTAATCTAATTTGAGTCTTTCATGAATTTAACTCCAATGAAAAAATGCATCCATTCACAAAATTTCATCAATTCAAGGCAAATTGCTTTATCACAAATTTTCTGAACGAATTATATAGAGAAGTTTCAATCTTACCTTTGATTGAAAGTTCTTGATGAGCCTCTACCCTTTCAATCCCTTGTGCTGCATTCCCAAATAAAAAAATGGGATTATCTATTTACTCAAAAACAATAAACACTTGATAAATGTGCCGTAGAGTTTTTAACGCTATTTCTATGAATATTCTAATACATTCTACAACATATAAAGAATCCCAATAAAGCATCTAAATTGCAGAAATCCAAAATCAATCCATGAATAATATAGGAGATAGACAAATCAACAACAATGTCTCAGCAATTAAGAGCACAAGCCCCAATTCACACGTTATGAGCCCTAATTGCAAAATAAATTTCAAATACAATAAATTGAAAATAGTATCGTGATTCCGAAACCAATTACGTTCCAGTACTTAAAATAGAAAAGAAAAAAAATACTTATAACTAATTCTATGAAGGAGAACGAAAGATTATGTAATTAACTATACTTTGAGAAAAGAATTTAATTCGAGATGTGTTATAATTTGGTAAACTTATAATATATTAGGTTACATTATTAGCCCTAATTTTAGATATATTATAAGGATATTTTAGGCGATGTATATTTTGCCACAAGACTCTTTTTTATATAGGTATAGATTTAACCTTGAAGGAAAAAAAAAAAAAAAACTCTTACAGTATTTTACTAAAAAAATTAAAATAAAAAAGAATCTTGAAATTGATGACATAGAATCTATACATACCTCACTCACTAACAATGACAATAAGATAGTAACAATTAACAAGAAAATGATTTCTTAAAAATTTAGACTATATTTTTTAATAAAAGAAAAAGGATGGAAATTCGTTGTCTTTTGTTGGTAACGAAATTGAGCCCTGCCAAAAAAAAATAAGTTTGTGGAATATACCAATGATTTGATTTTCACATACATCTAAATGCCTTAGGATTCTTGTTCTTCTAGTAATTAGTTGTCATTGAAGAATATTAGCAAATATTTATAATAAACCAATTAATCGATACCTTCTAGTCTTCTCACTACCCCTCAAATTATAAATAGTTCCAATATTTCTCTATATATGTGTAACCAAATAACTTACAAACCGATCAATAAAATTCAAAGCAAAGCCAAAGCCAAAGCAAAAGAAAAGCAATGTTTTCTCCAAACATGAAGATGCAAAGAGGCAAAAATGTGAAGGTGAAGAAAGGGTGGTTGGCAGTGCAAGTGGGATTAGCAAATGAAGAAGATCATCAAAATCAAGCCGATTCTTCTACTTTTCAAAGATTTGTGATCCCAATTTCACACTTACACAATCCACTCTTTCAAGATCTTCTCGATAAATCTTCCGAACTATATGACTACCAAAGTGATGGCCCCGTGATGCTGCCATGCTCAGTTGAGGACTTCCTTCATCTTCAATGGCGGATACAAAATTTAGACTACTAGAATGCAAAAATCGAACCTTTTATTCTTGTGATTTTTAGTTTGTTTTAGTAGTCTCTAGGGTGTAAATGTTCATGATAATGCATGAATCCTAGGTTAGCATTCTCTTCCTCGTAGATACTCGGGAATTTTCATTGTTGGAAGTGATTGTAGAAGGAAGCAGAATTTATTAATCCTATTTCCCTTTTATGATATATCAAAATATTTTGCAAATAACATGATTAGCTGCTTCAAAATACTTGCATAATTTTCTAATAAATAAATAAAATACTTGCATAATTTTAATCTTTAAATATGAATTCATAAAACATTATTAAGAACTTAAAAGAATCACTCCCCTATTCATTAATTGGGTATACTTAATATGTCTACGGCTAATGTGCATAAATTTTCCTCAAACCATTCATAATGTCTCATGTTGTATCTAATAATTGTATGAAAATGCGTTGCATGAGTTATAAAATCAAAAAAAGAAAGAAAATAAATCAGATTTCATCTAATAAATATGCTAAGATTCCTCATACTTGCGCCGGTTACGAGAGATGCATATATTGGAAAGTAAAGTTACAAGTCGATCAACCATAATCGAATTGATTTTTTTAAAAAAAAACAAATAAATTTCGTTAAATCGTATGATATTATATAACCTCCATCCCCTCTATATGTGTGGTGAGAGAAGTGATATATTATTAAAAAAAAGAAAAAGTAGCAAATAATTCCCTAGAGTGCAAACCCTTAACACGTATATCACCCCAACATATCGTTCGGGTCGTATTACACCCTAACGAGCATTAAGTAAAATTAAGTAAAGCAAATCCATACTTTTTTTTTTTTTTTTGAAGAGATATACCTAGTTTCTAACAACAATAATATGTTCAAAACAACAAACTAGAATACAAAAGGCAAAAGTGTACATATTCAATTGATGGTAACCGAAAATTTAATGCTGGTCGCATATATGATGATTTGTTATGAAAACTATGCATGAGGATTCTCGCAGTCGTAGCTATGAATTCTTGTCGAAAGCAAAAATATCAAATTTTTTATAAGAAATAAAATAATTAATCGACACCTTCTATCCTATGCTTTATTCCCAGTCAATGATACCGCAACATGATACAATCGGTGTAGCAATTTAACTGATTATTTGTTGGAATCATTAAAACAAATAAAATTAGAGAATAAGTGACCACATTTATTAGTAGTAGAATGCTTTAACTGATTATTTGTTGGAATCAAACTTGCATTGCAAATAGTAGTAGAATGCATCGGAGACCTTTGTTCGAAACTCCACAAATTTCAAATGATATGAATGGATTGATGAAATCATACTATCCTTGGAAGAGATAACATAACCCATGCCAAGTTCGCCGAGTTGGTACATTGGTTCAGATTTCTTTGCGGGTTCTAGAAGCCGTAAGGAAGCCTGTTCAGATGCACCCGGTATTATCCACTGATTCGCCACCCTAATATCGAGATTTATCGTATGACAGGGGGCATTTAAAGTGGCCATACTTGCATGAGGGCATGCATTCACATATATAGTGGGCACTTCCATCATATCCATCAAACAAGACCACTCGAACTGGTCCGTAACCTTCATTCGCATATTTTCCCCTTGATCACCCTCTACTAATGCAACTACCTCAAACGTGTACTTCTTACTCTCCTTGTTCAATCGAACCTACAACTTACGCAAAAAAAACTGGAAAGTTTATACCACCAACTGCCAACGGAATGTAATCTTTTGTTCCACCTTCATATAAATTGTTGTTGAAAGATCCTCCATGGATAACAATTACAGCACGTGCCATGACAAACTGCATTTTAAAAAATAAAGTAGTAAGATCATAATCAATGCTTACCAAGAGAAACCCCAATAGTAAGATAATGCTTAGATTCTTACGAAAATTACAAAACGGTAAGATATTGCATAAAAAATGCTTGCTATCTATCAAATGAAAGTAAGATAATGGTAAATTACAGCACGTGCCATGGCAAACTGCATTTTAAAAAATAAAGTAGTAAGATCATAATCAATGCTTACCAAGAGAAACCCCAATAGTAAGATAATGCTTAGATTCTTACGAAGATGACAAACGGTAAGATATTGCATAAAAATGCTTGATATCTACCAAATGAAAGTAAGATAATGGTAAATTGCTTACTATCTGGTAAAGAAAGGTAAGATAATTGTTAAATGCTTAGTATGTGCAAAAATGATTGTAAGATAATACATTAAGCCTTACAATTTGTGATACCGATAGTAAGAAAAAAAAACATAGAATTGTCAAAAATTTGGGCACAAATCTAGTAGGGGTTAACCAACTTTACAACATTCAACTCACACCATTTATTGATTCGCATTCAATGTTACCTAACATATTTATGTCTAAGAATTGAACCATACACACATGCGAAGCCTATATAATGTTGAAGAACACACACAAAGCAAAAATGTTTCATACAAAAACAAAGAAACAACAGAACCAAACTTATTGCTGCCTAGGACTGATACTCGCTGCCACCGTGACCACCGCCGGACACGCCTTCCAACACTGTTAAAACATCAAAAATACTTAGACAACAACCCAACTGAAAAACAAAATCGGAAAAAGAAAACCAAAAGATGATCAAAAATTTAATTTTCCGCCACAAATTGAATGCGACTGGGTATAAAAACGACGCCGGCCTCATAGTCGGATTCCAGACGAAAAAAGGTCGTCGTCCTATTCTACTTTGAAGCAATCATCGGTCCTCGCGTACATCAAAAAATGGGAACCTCGTCGGAAATCCTCTCACCTGCCTCCGAACAGAACAACAGCTACCCCAGCCTCTCGTCACAACCCCGACGCCGCGCTCCCCAAAACGATTGCTACCGCCGCCGATTATGGAACGCTGATCACGACGGAGAGAGCTCTGGAGAAAGGTTTGAATTCAAAAATAAAATCTCTAACATTGTGCAGATGATGAGATATAAAGCTACTAAGCTAATTCACTTAAGGGTATTTTAGTCCCCTTTGGAAAAGATTAAGTAACTTTTGTTATTTTTTAAGTTCTAGGTAAAAGGTGGAAAAACTTAGTCCCAATAGGTAAATGACTATATTTCCTCAAACTGAAACACACACACTCGCACAAAATTGTAGTGGAGTGATTCATGCACCCAACTTTATATATTACCACCTTCTGAGTTAGGGTTGAGCCTTGTTAGAATATATTTGTGGGAGTATTATTTACATGAAATTCCAAAAAAATAATGCATCTGTATTGTTCCATTTTAAGAGTAAAAATGTTGTGTTCTAAGATTTACAAAGTGAAAGTTGAGCCATTAATAAAATGCCAGTCAATAATTCTTTATGTACTTTACACATGCCTCCAAAAACTATGATTATAATACGAAAATTCTTGTTCCTAAGTATTCATTTTGCTCTCTTAAATTAAGAAAATACAAATCAATCAAAATTCCACTTAGCTATTAAATAATCGAAAAACAAAGAAAAATTAAAATCCAATGGCTGCTAACTAATACAGGTGCCCGACAAATATAGATGCCACCTCCAGATTAAATTCACAACCGAATTGAAGTGATTCTTTCTATGAAAGTATGAATCATTGCTACAAAAACAAAGCAACTATAAAACAAAAAAGCATAAATAAAACCTCGGAATCTAAGAAAATATTTCCCTCAAGCTTTGAGAAGTATATATATATATATATATACCTTCATTGGATTACAATCTCCAATCCACCTTAACAAACAAACAAACAAAAAAAAAAAAAAAAAAAAAATCCTTATTCTCAAAAAAAAAAAAAAAAAACAAAAACAAAAGATATGGCATCAATGTTTTCTTCAAACACCAAATTGGTAGAAGGATAGAAGATGGAGGTGAAGAAGGGATATGTTGCAGTGCAAAATGGGATTAGCAACTCAAGATTATGATTATGAGTTTCTAAGATTTGAAGTTCCAATTTCATATTTATACAATCCCCTCTTTTCAAAGTCTTCTCGATAAAGCTTCAGAAATATTTGATTACAAGAACGGTGGGCCCCTTGTGTTGCCATGCTCTGTTGAAGACTTTATTCATCTCAGTTGGAGGGTACAAGATATTAGCAAGTATTGTTGAGATTTTTTTTTACCCAAGTAGTGGTGTAAATTGTACTCCGTAGTATTATTGATTCACCAATATTTGGGCTATTCTGTAATGTTTACTTATATATTTGGAAGTGATTGTACATGATAGTTGTATTCTGAAATAAATGCACAAGATATCTTGATATTGCACTTCAATTCAAATTCCTACCGTTTTGATATGTTTTAATCATTTTCTAAATTCTCAGTTTGACAATAATAATCTATCCGTCCATCTTATAATGACATTTTACTATTGGAATGGGACACATAATTTTAGGCGAAATTGATAAAGTGTGGGACCTCCCTTTTGAACCACGTAATTAGTGATTTTTTAATTTAAAATAATTCTAATATTTCAAAATAAATATTCAAAATATTTATTTTCCATTATTTATTTAATCTGGAAATTAATGGATTATGGGGTATTTAGGACTACAGTTGTGTATGACCAATGCATATTCAATTTTGCAATGAACAATATGTTAGAGTTATGGAATTTGAATGGATTGTAAGCAGAAGTCCAATTCCAGCTATCCAACTCGCCGCAAAGTTGGATAGGGGTTCAGGAGCGATAGCTCTCGAGCCAATTTTTTGGTCCCACATTTTTAGTTCAGACAGAATCCTAATGGGTTTAGAATTAGAACTTGGTTGCTATTTTATTTAAAAAGACAGTTTCTCCTTATGCTTCTTTATTTGAAAATATACTAGTAAACCAGACGTATTCACTTTGTAACGAATTTGATAAATAACTAATAATGGGGAAATAGGCAAAAATAGTCACTTTGAGATAGTAAAGATAAATAATAGCCACTTAGATAAAAAAAATAAAAAATAATCACTCTTACCATAATACCCCCGTTTTGTACGGAATTCACGAATTTTTAGTTCAATTCGTGAGTTACTCACAATAAATGCCTGAATTCACGAATTTTTGGTTCAATTCGTGAATTGCTCTCAAAAATTGCTTGAATTCACGAATTTTTGGTTCAATTCGTGAATTCACTCAAAAAAAAGCCTGAATCACGAATCCAATTCGTGCATTCGTGAATTAGTGCAAAAAAAGAAGCAATTCACGATTTTTTTCATGTATTCAACAGATTTCGTGAATTGATGAACCTCAATTTGTGAATTGAAGAACAAATGCTAAAAAAAATGATAAAAAAAAGAGTGACCGTATGTGTTTGTTGTGTGTGTGTGCGTGAGGTGTATGTGAGTTGCTGTGTATGCGTGAGTATATATATATATATATATATATGTGTGTGTGTGTGTGTGTGTGTGTGTGTTGCTGAATGTGCGTGAGTGTATATATGTGCTGATGTGTGTGCTGCTGTGTGTGTGCGTGCGTGTGTGTGTAGGGTAGCAAGATTTGAAGAGGGTGCAATGCTGCAACAAGTAATTGGCTGGAAGTGAGGGGAGAGTTGGAGGCGGAGGAGAGGTTGAGCGTAGGAAGATCGTACATCCGTGTGTGTGTTTCTGTGTGTGTGTGTTGCTGGGCAATGTGCGTGAGTGTGTGTTTAGGTGAGTGAATTTTGGGGAAGAAGGAGATGAGTTGATTTCATTAAGGGTAATAATGAACTTTACTATTAAAAGTAGTTAGTTTTTATCTTTTTTATCTAAGTGGTTAGTTTTTATTTTTACTATCTCAAAGTGGTTATTTTACTAGTTACCCCTTAAATTATGGTGTATTTTTCTTTGTTTTTGTATCTATTTGAGTTAATTTTCGTAACACAATAGTCAATCAAATTCCACCGGGGTATAATGTGTTAATATAGGATTCTTTATGTTTCTTAGGAGAAAACACTTTTTCGTATTTCTATGAAATTTAACCTTTACTAATAAAATTAAAATAAAAAAGAATCTTGAAATTGATGACAGAATCTATACATACCTCACTCATTAACAATGACAATAAGATAGTAACAATTAACAAGAAAATGATTTCTTAAAAATTTAGACTATATTCCTTGACAAGAAAACTTAGACTGTATTTTTTAATAAAAGAAAAAGGGATGGAAATTCATTGTCTTTTGTTGGTAACGAAATTGAGCCCCGCCAAAAAATAAGTTTGTGGAATATACCAATAATTTGATTTCCACATACATCTAAACGCCTTAAGATTCTTGTTCTTCTAGTAATTAGTTGTCGTCGAAGAATATTAGCAAATATTTATAATAAACCAATTAATCGATATCTTCTAGTCTTCTCACTACCCCTCAAATTATAAATAGTATAGTTCCAATATTTCTCTATATTTGTGTAACCAAATAACTTACAAACTGATCAACAAAATTCGAAACCAAGCCAAAGCCAAAGAAAAACAATGTTTTCTCCAAACATGAAGATGCAAAGAGGCAAAAATATGAAGGTGAAGAAAGGATGGTTGGCAGTGCATGTGGGATTAGCAAATAAAGATCATCAAAATCAAGATTCTTCTACTTTTCAAAGATTTGTGATCCCAATTTCACACTTATACAATCCACTCTTTCAAAATCTTCTCGATAAATCTTCCGAACTATATGACTACCAAAGTGATGGCTCCATGATGCTGCCATGCTCAGTTGAGGATTTCCTTCGTCTTCAATGGCGGATACAAGATTTAGACTACTAGAATGCAAAAATCGAACTTTTTATTCTTGTGATTTTTAGTTTGTTTTAGTAGTCTTTAGGGTGTAAAATGTTCATGATAATGCATGAATCATAGGTATGAAAAATTCTGATTGAAAAGGTCAAATGATGAATCTCAACACAGATTGCCTTTAGCCGGAGAAACAAATTAGTCATGTCATGTTAATCTACTCAGAACAAACACTCAACAGTTCCATAAGTCCAACACCAGAAAATAAAATAAAATATGATCCACCCTAAAAAAATAAAATTAATAAAATAAAGAATGATCCATAGCTATCAATCTCAGTTCAACATGAAATGATATGTCTGATACCTGGTCCGAGCAGCATAAGTTGCTGATAAACGTTCCAACTTGCATCTGTCGCGTGATTCCTCACATTGTTCGTAGGACCGTAAAAAAATATACCTTCAGCTATTTTCATATTACGTTTTCTGACTCTGCTCGACTTGCATCTCGCAGATTGGCACGTGCAGCTACGTGTTTCAGATACATACGATCTGATGCTATATTAAGCTGGAGCAAGGTCTATCCCAAATCCAACAAATAATAGAGTAGAATTAGAAGAACGTGAACACAAAATGAAAGAAAAGGAACTCTATAGCTTTTGGGGGCCAAGAGCTGCCATACACAATTGGAACATGTCAAATAATTATTATTCAATCTATGGAGTCATCGGAATATTATGTAAGTAAAGTCGTTCATGCCAGTAGCCGCAATAAACTATGCTTCCACTTGAATTTATAGGATGTAAGACAAGTCTTTTTTTCAGACTTTTGTGAAATGAAGAAAAGGCAGAAAATGCCATAAACAAGCAATTCATTCATAGACACCCTATTTGTGAATTCGTTGATTCAAAATCAAGAACCACACTGACTTAAAAATCATTAGAATGTGCACTAGAAGATACTCCTTCCATCCCATTATACTTGACACGTTTCTATCATTTTATACTCACATATATTCAAGAAACACATCAAGTTGAACGGGACAGAGGGAATAGCATAATTTTGCTTATTTTGTTTGACCTTGCCACCTGTGGCTCTGTTCTTTTCCTTTTTCGGGCTTTTGCCTAACTTGTGTACAATTATTTTATTAGATATATTGTTTACCCACCAAATAAAAAAAAGAACATAGCATGCTTTGAAGAGAGAGCACATTTTTTGGAACATTTCACATTTGGCATTAATAATTAATATGTGCATGTGTTCAGAGTGTGATGTTCTCTTGGTAGCACAGGTTCTAACAAGTATGAAGTAGATATTTGGTAGATTTTTTAAATGGAGAAAGGGCTCGCAAGAGTTGATGTGTTCAGTTATAAATTGTGATTCTTTTTGTAAATAATGAGATACGAGAGGGTTTAAAATATAAAGATGTTTGTAGAATCATCTATCAAAACGGAAAGAACATACTCTTCGTGAACAGACATAAATGGGAAAGATCGCACCTTTGGTGGATGGGGGGAGTATATAAAAGTTTCAAAAACTGTAATGATGTAGATATGACAAATTTAAGAGGTTGTTATAGTTAGTTTCTATATTAGAGTTACTCTTTATCAATTTATGTGTCAAAAACAATTGTCCATCCATGGAACATGCTTCAGCAAATCAATTTGCAGCATAAGAAATAAGAATCACCGCAGTAGACATACATCGATTACATTAGATCATAAAGCTTTGTCAAGGAAAAACCTATAAAGCAGAGGCTTTCTAAATCGATTTAGTTCATTTAACAACTACATAGCTTGAACTAATATATATGTGCAAGACCAATATATGTGTAAAGTGGGATATATCTCAAAAAAGAAAACTGTAGCGAGACCAATATCAAATCATATGACTAAGAAAGGCAAATATTGCATCCAATTTTTCAGATAGAGAATACCTTCTAAACTACTAGTAAAAAATATAGCGAAGCAAAACACGCCTTCTAAAGTACAAAGGAAAAAAGAAAAAGTTTCTCATATGAGCATCAACAAAACGGATAACAAATATGACCATTAAATGATGCCAAAATATGAGACGGGAAAAAACAAATAATCCACTCACACAAAGAATGGGCAAAAATTAGTTGTACCTCCATCATGGTGGCCTTGGTAATTTCAGCAGGAAAACGGATGTTGTGATATTTTTCGTCTTTTTCTTACAGATCTAATCAGATACCTGAAAACGAAGAATAAACAGATGTTCAACTTTTAATGCATGTTTAATGTATCTACGAATATTAGAACTACAAACTGCGCTATATATGATACCACACTAAGATTTTCTAAAAGCCTATACCCAGAATACCAAAATCATCACCTAATTAACCAGAAAGGGCGTAAATAGAAAACCTTTTGCCATGATTATCCATTTGTGACTAGAAAGGAAAAAAAATCAGAGGCAAACATCAGTTGTACAACCTCCATCGATGCAGCCTCAAGCAGATAACTAATTGTTGGGGTTGTTATTCTGATGAAAATTACGAATCTCGATTCTTTTACACAATTAATTGGATCGTTGAAAATGAAGAATATATTTCGTTTATTGCATGTTGACTACAGAGAAATCTCCACTTCCATAAACAATGTGTAAGAAAGCCTGAAAACACCAATTTGAATTGTAAATTAGAAACAGTCAAGGAAGAGGGGAGCAAAATTAAATGGAGTAAGAAACCATTTTACAAAGTACCTGCATCTCTTACTGGAGAGGTTGTTGAGAGATTAGAGAAGTTTCCACCATTAATGAAAGCTTCTTGTCTTGACAAAATTGTGAGAGATTCCACTGGAGTTCCAAACCATGTAAGCTAATCTCTGGTTTCCTCAAAATCATTCATCTCTGTTAGGATGCGTCTCACCAATAATCTTTACATGAACACACACCATTTTTGAAGTGATGAAAACGAACTCGATCTCTGACTACAATTTCCCTATTGTAGACTTTTGAGATGAATTTGGAGAACAAGTGGCAGTCTATACACACTCTCAGGTTCTTCACAATGCAAAGAGAGGTTCCTGCGGTAGTTCGTAACAATCCTAAAGCTAATGCCAGCTTTTCACTATGACATGAACTAACTCTCTCTTGAAGTTGTTCAAACTCAGACTCAGGTACCATACTCGTCGAATTTCTAACATAACCAACAATGGTGGCCTCACGGACCATCTCTTCTAATTTGGAATATATTTCCTCGGAGTCATGACAGGTACCTATCATTCACAACAAATTTATGAATTTGTCCACTGATTTCAATAGAGCTCCAGCTAGGAGTGGTGGCCAGACCATCATATCTAATCATTTTTCTCATTCTTGCCACACCGTTGAGGTCTCTAGCATCAGCATAAATTCCAGCAAGAAGTATGCAATCTCCAGCACTCAAAGTCCCAAGTTCGTTTAACTTCTTCATCGCCTTCTCCCCATTGTAGACATCTTTGTGAATCTTAGATGAAGATAAAAATGCTCGCCATAGGATTGCATTATCGCTAAAAGGAGAGCTCTCAATCACCTGAAGTGCTCTGGTTAGCTTCCCAGCACGCCCAAGCAAATCAACCATGCACCCATAGTGCTTGACTTCTTGTTTCAAGCCAAAGTCCAAACTCATAGAATTAAAGTAATGAAAACCATCTTGTACCAAACCTTGGTGGCTACAACCACATAACAAACCAAGAAATGTAATTGAGTCTGGTTTCACTCTAGCACTCAACATTTTCTTGAATAATGAAATCGCTCTATCACCAAATCCATGCACCCCATGCCCCACAATGATTGAATTCCATGAGAAAATGTCCCTTTTTTTCATCCCATCGAAGACGCTTAAGGCCTTTTCTAAGCTTCCACATTTGGCATACATATCAATGAGCGCATTTCCCAGATAAACATTATCCATCAATCCATTTTCCCTCCCGATATCATGCAACTCCATGCCAATATTTAGAGCACCGACATCAGCACAAGTGGAGAGCAAGCTGACAAGGCTGAACCCATCAAAACCAGCACTAACTCTCTTCATTTCGACAAACAACATCAATGCTTCATTATGAAAACCCATATGGGAATAACACGAAATCATCGAATTCCATGTAACCAAATCTCTATTAGACATTTCATCAAACACCTTCCTCATGCTACCTAACCCCCCAAAAGCAGCATATGAACGAATCAAATTGGTACGAACAACCACATCTGATCCGAACCCAGACCTTATTGTCGCCCCATGAATCTCCATACACTTATTTCCAGCCCTAATTCTTTCACATGCCTTGAGCACAAAGGAGAAAGTGATACTATTGGGGCGAGAAGAATGACAAGAGCTCATGCGATTATAATATTGGATAGCTTGTCGGGCATTAGGTCCCTGAGTAAAAGCTTTAATGATAGAGTTCCAATGAATAGTTAACGGGTTTAGGATTTGGTGAAAGAGAATTTGAGATGAATGTAGAGAATTGAAGTGAGTGTAAGAGCTCAATAGTTTGTTTGAAATGGCCGGAATGGTGAAACAACCATTGGTGAGGATCTGTGCATGTATTTTGTGAAGGGTGTGAACATCATTGCACTGGGTTAGGAGAGCAAGCATGTGAAATGCTTTAAACATTTGTTGGAACGCTATGACAGTGAGTGATAGTGGGTGAACTAGACTAGATTTCGAGATATAATATATGAGCTTATGATTATCTCCTCTGACACTGGAAACTGGTCCAAATTTTTTAACATCTAACAATCAATACTTGAACCTGGGGACAAAGCCATAGCTTAGTCAAATATGTTGATCGTGCATGAATCAAGAAATCATACATACATCATATATTCCATATCAATGCTTTAACATTATGCACAACACTACAAAGTCATACTGAATTGTGAGAAAGCAGATCCAGCCTTGTGCCCAACATAATAGCAAGTTAGCAACATACATTTACTCCTTATGATTGTTTCCCAAATTCAGAATTAAATAAAAACCCAAATCCCAAATTCAAGCCTTGGATTACTATCCTTAGACTGGATGTTTTTGGATCTTGGCAACCATTGTGGTTGTGGAAGGTGTACAAGGTTGGGAATATGTAAGTTGGCCAGCACTTATCATGTGGGAAGTGTACAAGATATAACTAACTAGGCAACTTAGGCTGCATTTACTTTTTATACGTCTATTTAGAGAGAGAAAAGAGGATAACATAAAGTGGTATAAATTTATAACAAACAACTAGACTAAGAATTTCTATATCATGTTAACTTTGAATCACAATAGATTTATACAACTGTTTATATTATACAAGCATGTTGCTTAATTTGTAAGAAATGGACGGATAAAATATGAAAAGTCTAAATTTCCTCTACTTTTTTTAATTAGGAAATGGTATGTGAGCGTAGAGAAGTCTTCTTATGAAAGTGGTAAAAGGTGATATAGAATTATCACCTCATTTTGTTTCAATATTTTTTATTCATGACTATTTGAATCTTATTAAGTGAAGCTGCACTCGATTTAATACTCAAGATAATAAAATAAGGTTCTCTCAATATGAAGCTCAAATATCTGAAACTTATAAATTATGAATATATATAGTAAAAAAATCATGAAAAATATAATTAGCTATTTTTTAATTTCAGATCATGAATAACTAAATCCAGTAAAATGATTCCTCAGGTAAATGTCAAAAGCATACAAGTTAATATAAACTCAAAAAATATACTCCCTCCGTCCCGTCGAAATGGCCCTGTTTCTTGAATATATGTGAGGTATAAAATATAGAAACAGGGCTATTTCGACGGGACGGAGATAGTATATCAAATAATCGTATTTCATAGTCTAAAGATCATAACTGCAGCGAAAATGCCACTACCAATCAGACAGGCGGGCATACAGTGCAGAACCGTTTAAACTGATAAATAGATTTTGTTGAAATTCTACTAGGCACAATTTTTCAAAATCCTCATTGAGAAATCTATCTTCTTCATCTAGTACCTAAGAGTTTTTTTTAGATGAGACCTCAATCTCTACGCATTATGTATAGTTGGTGATAGGTAAAACTTCAACAGTTTATACGGCAAACAAGATCAACAGCATGAGACATAACATCATAGAAGGCTAGAAATACACTAGAAAACAGTATAGGCATGGTTTTTGAAATAATATATTATGTCTATTCAAGTATCTTAGCAGCATCCAAGCTGCATGAGAAAGATTAGTTATTCTGTCAGTCCTAATATCTGAAACCATTTCAGAGAAAAAAATAAAAATAAAAATGCAATATCCCTAGTTTGGATTGAATGGCACTGCAACCAGCAACAATGGTCAAGTTCTATCTATACCATGTGACATACAAGTGAATTCTTCAACATATAGTAAAGCAATAGAAAGATGTGCAAGCACATTGAAAGCATAAGAATTTCAAGGTCAAATCAGAATCAACAAAATTCTTACCAAGTAGTACCTCAGTCTTTGTAGAGAAGTCGGGAACCCTTGGGACTCCTCCCATCACTTCTTTTCCTTCTACTCATTTACTTTCAGAAATTCCTCACAAAGAAAGTCTACAAATCAAAATCAAAATCAAAAGAAACCCCATTTACACATTCAAGAAAATTGCTGTGATAATTCTGTTAATATGTGTGATAAATTAATTAACTTCAGTACTGTAATAAAACCGGTTTTAATTCAAGAAATCATAGAATTAATTAAAAAAAAATGCAGTAGTATTTAATTACCTGCTGCTGAAGGGCGAAGATGTGAGCGACGCAGCCGTAGATGGGGTCCCTGAGGCGCGACTGAGCCTCGTAGCAGATGGTGACGACGGCGTCGAGGCGCTTGTGCGGCGGAATGTGGAGGAGGAGCTTCGACACGTTGCTCGCCCCGAAACTCCGGAGAAGGATTTTGGGTATATGCCTATATGGTTCAATTGAGGAGGAAGAAGGGGCCAACCCTGAGCCCGCGCTGACGGCGAGAGAAGCACCGGTCCCTTGGGTTTTCCGGCGAAGGGGTGGCGGCGGCGTTAGGACGAGAGTTGAGTTCGCGAGTTCGTTGGTCGCCTTTCAATTTTGAATCTTTGATAATTGATATCCAATTTCACTCTAATGGTTCGGTCGGATCCGGGTTCAATTTAATGGTCCGGGTCCGGGTAACAATAAGTTTTAACGGTCCGGTCCGGGTTTGGGTCCAATTTAATGCAATTTAATGGGTCGATTTTTGGATTAGAACCTAAATATTTTTTGTGGATTTGGGCCGGGTAAAACCCGCCCGTTGACAAGCCTATCTAACTGTAAACACTTACAACATCTATTTATCTATTATCTACTAAAAGCTGAGTTCAAAAATTAGCAATTGATTTCAAATTGATTTGAAATCAATTTTGGAGTGGCAATTTTGTAGTTTAGGGAAAAATTGAGGGTATGTGTATCTTATATAGGCGGTTTCTTATTGGACGTGGAGCACAACTATTACTGTTTATCGTTCAATTCTTATTACACGCACTATATTTTCCAAACATCTATTCGTAAGGATGGATGCACCGTTTATATGTTAATACGTATATAGATACATCTTTCAAATTTCCGAGAAAATAATAGTAGTATATATGATAGTAGCAATCTACCTCATAAATAAAAAACATTGAATATTCCAAATACATGCATAGTAAGAACCCCTCAAAATCCCAATTAAATTCACATGCAATTAAAACAGATTTAATTCTACGATCTAACATTGATAGATTTGAAAGAAAAAAATAAAATAAAAAAATAATCGCCAAAATCATTTTCAATTGTTTGATGTGATTTTCAATAGATACTTCAATTTAATATGTTAAAAATATAATATTTAATATTTTTCATTGAATCTAATTATATTTAATAAAATTAGTAACATATTCAAATAAAAAGTTAGGATATTCATATCATCTAATTGATAGATTTATTTGCAATAATATACAAATATGATATTCAATTTTCTTAGAAACTACAATTATTATGTGAAAGTGGGCACAAGTTTTTAGGAAAGGGTAATTAATATAATAAAATAATCATTTTAATTATAATTAATTATTTAATTTAGTTTTTAATAATTTATTTATAAATTCAGATTTATTATTTATGAAAAAAAACAAAAAGTTTTAAACCTAATTAGGTAACTAATTGAACCCTTATCTTTATATATTAGGAAATAGATCAAAATGAACCGGACATCACATAATAGGAATTAACTCATTATAAGATAGACGGATGGAATAATTTTTATGATTTTCCCCATCAACCAAAAATAATGAGAAACAAAATCAGTCAATAACAATATGGCTCATAATTTGGGCAACAACACACGTAATATATTTATTATCTATCTATATATCTACTAAAAGCGGAGTTGAAATTGAAAAATCAATTGCAAATTGATTTGAAATCAATTTGTAATGGCAATTTTGTTATTTAATCTCAATATCAGGGTAGAATATTATATGTAACAGTGTGAACACAGAATTAAAGATGTGTATGTGTACACAGAGCACGCTTCCTATTCACGCGGTAATTCTCTCTCTTCTCAATAAAATTGAGTATTAACTCTGATTTTGTTGTTTCTTAAAATATCTACATAGCTAATGTCATATGCCTTTACTTTTACCCTTAGTACACATAAACTATAATAATCTGCTAACTTTCCTTATATAAATTTAAATTTCACAATTTTCAGATACGTCAATTTTTTAAACTAATTTGTTGTTCAAATAATACTCAATACGTATTTTCATTGAATCAAATTATATTTAATAAACATTAGTAAACCAATCATATATCTAATTGATAGATTTATTTGCAATAATATATCAATATGATTTTCAATATTTTTATAATCTAACAAATCATTATCAAATTATTTATACAACTCATAAACTACAATTCGGCTAATAATTTTTATGTATTTTTTCCCCACGTAACCCATCAGTAAAAAATAATGAGAAACGAAATCACTCATTAACAAAATGACTCATAATTTAGGCAGTACCACACGTAATAAATCTATTACATATTAAAAGTTGAATTCAAAATCAACAATCAATAATATAAAGATAAATATCAAAAGTGAATTTCTAGACTTTTTTAAATAAAAATTCACAATATTACTTATGGATAGATAATTTACAATTACTGTTTTAAAATTATTTTTAATATCATTTGCAATCAATATTAACATGCACTAATAATATTATAGGTCAATAGAATTTTCATAGAAGGATTCGATATATGTATGCATGTTTATTTCTTTCTCTTTAAAAAATTGTGCTTTTCTGAAAGAGGTGTAGTATGCATGAGTATATTTTACTGAATAGTATATTTAAACAATGTTTAATACAATGTTGAAATACTTCAAAAAAAAAAAACGTAAAATACACCAAAAAAAAAACAATTTTCAAAATGAATTTTATTGATGTCATCAATAACATTAGTCTATGTGTTCATTTAGTGTAGAATTGTATTTTTAATGTGCATAGATTCTTATAGTACATAGTAATTTTAGAGTAGTCGTAGGTAAAATATAAATTATAAATCAACGACATTTGTTCTCTGTAAATAAATTAAGTTTATAATTTTTTTTAAAGTGTTTGTTTTAACTTATAATTTATAATGACTCAAATGTCCACTGTGGGCACACCAATTTGCCACTTCTAATGTTGCAGCTCCATGCTGCTATTTTGTTTTAAGTATGGTCTAGATTTTTTTAGAGTTTAGCTCTTACGCTATTATATTTATGGTAGTTATTTTAATGTGGAATTGTCATGTTGGTAGTCAACATTTTAAGTGTACTCATAGTGAGCATCGAAGCATTCATCATATACTATTTTGCCGTTATTAACTTTTCCTATTGAATCATTTTGTTATTCATTTGAATTTATTTAAAATTTAGTTCCTTCTTAATATAATTATTTTGAAAATTCAAGATTGTGATACAATTATTATTCGTGCATCGCACGAGGGTGAATACTAGTATAGAATAAAAATACAACTTCATGAGGTTGAGGCAGATTGTGGAAGAGGAATGAGACAGCAACAACAATTCACCATTACATGAACATTCAAGTTCATTCGAACTCTAGTATTCTAAAGCTCGTGTATTGAAGAGGTCGAAGGGGGAAGACGACATCAGCACACCGGCGAGAAAGGCGGATACGTTGTGTGGGGGGGGGGGGGATGACAAAGATTAGCCAGAGGGGAAATAAGGAATTGTAAGGCCTGGGTGGTAGTCGTGGCTCATCGACGGCGGCCTGTCTCCGGCAGCGGAAGGAAGGTGTTTGAATCAGAAATGAGAGAGAAGGGGGGGGGGGGGGTTTGCACAATGAATTGGGAATTGGAAGGAGAACGGCCACCGCAGGGCGCAGGGGCAATAGGTTTTTTTTTAAGAAATAATCTAATTCAATTAAGGGTAAAAATGACAATTAACATAAAAAACTGGTTATTATTATTTTTATTTTATAAAGTGGCAAATATTTAAGTTTACAATAGCAGAGAAATATATGCTACTCACCTAATGTTGGACACCTTTGTAAGTCACCTTCGTCGCTTCTTCGATTTGGCATTATTTTGTTCGATTGTTTTAGATTCTAGTATCATAAAAATTAATATAAAAATCATTAAATCTACAATATAAATAAAATCAAAGCTCGATTTGTCATATTACTCATTTTTCGAAGTTAAAAGGAAAAAAGAACAAATCGAGCTTTGATTTTTATTTATTTTGTAGATTTAATAATTTCTATATTAATTTTTATGATACTAGAATATAAAACAATCGAACAAAATAATGCCAAATCAAATAAACGACGAAGGTGCTCACGAAGGTGCCACCATTAGGTGAGTAGCATATCATTTCTCTACAATAGCAAATGACTATTTTTATTTACACATTAGTCCAAAAAAATATATAGTATACATATTTTTTAACACTGGATTTTTCACCAATGAGATTTTAGCGAGGCTTGTCTGAGTGATCAATATGTGATAGTGTTTTTGAATATTTAGATAAAAATTTCTTTAAACATTGATGGTTTTATTTAGAATTTTAAAATTTATTTCAAATTTCTCTATATTATTTTTTAATAGTACGTACAAATTTAAATACTACAAATTTGTGGATGATTATCAAATGCTAACAACTTAAAAATACATTTATAAAAGTATATAATTAAAAAAAATAGTTTGAACGGTTCGGAATCGGAATTGGAACTGCCTGAACAGTAATTGTAATCGTTGGGGTGGCCTGTTAAGTTCCATTTTCTCTCGCGGGGAACCGTCACCGTGAGCACCTCTACTTCTATATATGGATTGGTAAAATCTGGTGGACTAGTCTGATTTTCAAAATCATTTTGATGATACATCCACGGTCATATATTAAGCGAGGCATTAATCTTTTTAAATTTTCATACAAATTAGAGACGAGCTAGCTAGGGTTCTTGAGTGGTACTGTGGTAGTCATCGAAGGGAACCATTTTGATGAACCATCCAACACACTCATTTATCTTTATGTCGTCACTGCAGGTTGATATTGTTTAATTTGGTGTTTCTAGCTTAATTAATTTGCATTTTGTTTCAGATTTTTCAATAGCAAAATTTTCTTGTACTATATATCTTTTTTTTTTTAATTTTTAATTTCATTATATTCCCGAAAACAAAATTTTGTGAAGCTACATGTATTTGCTAATTAAGCATACAATGGCGCCAGTGATTTTCTGCTACCATTATCAATAAACAAATCCTCAAGTATGCAAGATAATTTGGCGTATATCATAAAGAAGCTAGTGATAGAAAAAGTTCCAATCCAATTAACAAGCACATCCAACAATTTAAATTATCGGGGCTTTCAACTACTAGGAAGGTAATACTATATTCATCCAAGTGATGAAGATTGAACCTAGGGTTTCATGCATTATCATGAATATCTACACCCATGGACTACTAAGACAACTAAGACATACTAAAAGTCATCCCCCCCAAAAAAAAATAATCTAAATTTACACTAGTAGTCCAAATTTTGTATCTGCCATTGAAGACGAAGGAAATCCTCAACGGAGCATGGCAGCATCACAGGCCCGGCACTTTGGTAGTCGTATAGTTCGGAAGATTTATGAAGAAGATTTTGAAAGAGGGGATTGTACAAATGTGAAATTGGGATGACAAATTTTTGAAATGTAGAAGAATCAACTTGATTTTGATGATCTTCTTCATTTGCTAATCCCACTTGCACTGCCAACCACCCTTTCTTCACCTTCATATTTTTGCCTCTTTGCATCTTCATGTTTGGAGAAAACATTGTTTTTGGTTGAATATTTTCTTTAGTTGTATGTTAGGTTGGTCAAATATTAGAGTTATTTATAGTTTGAGGAGTAGAGAGAATGAAGAATATGAGCATAGAAGGTATCGTATAATTGGATTCCTATTAATAATTGATAATATATATTCCTTTCGATGAGAATTAAGATTTACTTTTGTTTTAGAAAGAGAGTACAATGAGGACTACTTGTATCCCTAGCTGAAAGAAGAATCCTATGCATACATGATACATAGATTCCATTAGGCGTACAACAAATCTCTTTTCCTTTGATAACGAATATATATAGATCTCTTTTAATTTTCTTCTTCTTAGAAATCAAGAGCTTTTTTGTTTTATACATAGAGCCAGAACCAAGGTAGGGTACATATATATTGAGTGCGTCATTAATTTCAAGCTTCGTTTTGTTTTATCTTATTTATGTGGTAGGAAGTAAAATTAGAATGTTCTTATCGTTTTTCCTTCAAGGTTGCAACATATTATTAATTATATTTATTTTGTAGGGCTATATATTGGCACACATGGAATTTTTTTGAGATCCACTATAAATTAATTATGGAATATGGATCAAATATAAATGCATACAGTTTACGCATGGAAATGTCATGCTGTATTTGGTGAACATTCTTATATGTTTGATTGTTGACCATGCAATTAATATATTATTTTGTCTAATATATTGTCTGGATGCAAAAATATAATAATCTTTTGTTTCTAAAGAAAAAAAAAAAAGAAAAAAAAAGAAGAAGAAGAAGCTAGTATCATTTATGAGTTTTTCTTGTTTGTTTAACACTTTTCATATTCATGCTAAACAATCAAGATTTTTACTTTGATGCTTTGATAGATGTTGGATAAATGTGCAATATAATGTCCCTACTGTTTACAATGTCAAAAAATTCAATTCCCCCTCCCCCAGCTAATAATGCAATTACATCCGGCCATCAAATTTAATGGAACTAAGAGCATCCACAGCGGTATCTACGAAAATCGTAGACACCATTTAAAAATTCACTTTCTCGTATATAGGTACTTATATTTTTTCTGCAGCGGTGTCTATAAAATTTTGTAAGCATTTACAAGGTGCGGTGCGCTCATGCATTCACTCCTTGTCGAAGACCTTCTATATTTAGAGTGTAATTCAATCTATTGTCCATTGGAGAGATAATAGTTTGAATCTTTATTTGGAGTGAATCCAGTTGTAACGACACTTTTTGGCTAGTTTCTAAAAATGAAACTAGCATTGTAGGAATTGGAAATCAGTTTTTGGAAATTAAATGAGAAACCAGGTGTAGACGGTGTAGATGTGCACCTAGCTTCAAGTTCTTTACGTGGACCCTCAATTTATCTTTTCACACACTCTCGGTTTGCATGCTTTTCATTTTCATTTTCATTTCTTTCTTGTTTTAAAGGATTGAATATTAAAATGGGACCTACAAAGAATTAGGAACTGATTTATTGTTGGGAAATATGAGGTAGAAAAATGTAAGTGAGTTCCAAAACCTGACGTGACAATTTGGAAGTTGGAATTTTAGGTTCATGATTGGAGTCACCCTCATTTCCACGTGGGGAAGGCTGTTGGCTCTTGGTATAAAATGATTTCTTCAAATGCCAAGTTTGAATGCTAACTCTTATTTTTTGCAAAATTTTTAGGCCAACTTTTTGATTTTGTCATTGTTCACAAGGAAATGGTTCTTTCTTATTGGTTGAGCATAATCACCAAAGATAACAAATATACTTCAACTAAGTTCCTTAAGAAGCGCAATGCACTCCTCTTGACTTACAATGCCGATGTTCGCTTGACTGGTGCGGTCAGTGCGTTGCTGCTCTGATGATGTTTAGGAGAACGAGACAACAAGGCGTTTCAGTGTATCGTCTTGACTAATACACTGGGAGTGGTGCGTTGGTCGTCTGATACATTGGGATGTGATGGATCATGAGAAAAATAGTATGGTCAGATCAGTGGCTCCACACTGATCCGCATATCAGAGCCTTGTCTAACTGACTCATCATTTTCAGAATTTAGTCTATAAATGTAAAATCAAACGCAGCTCCTTACATGTGAGTTGAGTATTTAATGCTAACACGTTTGACAACATCTTTTCAGGGAACTAATGGGTTTTGAAATCCAACCAAAACATATAACATTATATATTATCTATTTACATTATATCCTAATAATTACCATTATTAAAAAACTACATGAGAGATATCAAAAGATTTGATAAAGGAAACAAAACTAGCAATAAGAAGAGAATGCTATATATGGCTAATGAAGATTGAACTTAGGGTTCATGCATTATCATAGTACTAAAATGTCTAAAAATCACAAAATAATTTATGAATATACATTAGTAGTCTAAATTTTGTATTTGCCTTTGAAGAAGAAGAAAATCCTCGATGGAGCATGGCAACAATACAGGGCCATCACTTTGATAGTCATATAGTTCGGAAGATTTATCAAGAAGATTTTGAAAGAGGGGATTGTATAAGTGTGAAATAGGGATGACAAATCTTTGAAAAGTAGAAGAATCAGCTTGATTTTGATGATCTTCATTTGCTAATCCCACTTGCACTGTCAACCACCCTTTCTTCACCTTCATATTTTTGCCTCTTTGCATCTTCATGTTTGGAGAAAACATTGCTTTTCTTTGGCTTTGCTTTGAATTTTGTTGATCGATTTGTAAGTTATTTGGTTACACAAATATAGAGAAATATTGGAACTATTTATATATAATTTGACAAGTAGTGAGTAGGGGTGGGACCGGTACGGTATATTGAAATTTTTCGCCATACTGATATCGTACCGAAAATTTTTGGTATGCACTTTTTCATACCGTTACCATACCGAACATTTCGGTATACCGATTTTTGATATACCGTAAATTCGGTATGGAACAAAGTCCATACCAATACCGTACCGAATTTTTGATATACCATACCAAAGTTTGGTATTTTGGTCTACCGAAAAATTGAATATTATACCCGAATTTTTTTTCTAAAAGTGTTTATGAAATGTTAGTGTCATATATTATCTACTTGTATTATACATCTTTAACAAATGTAAATTAAATTCGCAATATTATTGATATTATTATAAATTAAATTATGGGATTCAGACACTCAATCTGATGACAGTACTTGGAATGATGATGTGGGTGTTGAGACCTGATGACAACCTTGATGATGATGGATTGGGTAGTGGGGATGAAGAATACACTGAAGCAAGACAGAAGTTAAGGGAGGAAACATTCAGACTAAATGAGACAGAGCTTGAATTTTCTAGAGTTGGTGGCAATAATGGTGCAGGGAGTACAAGTTCTGTAGGATTGGAAGCTGAGGTGAGGTTGACGGTGAGGGCAGTGCAGCAGAAGGTGGGATAGAGGATGAAGGCAGTGAGAGTGGTGATGATCATCAGGGACATTGTGGCCTAGATGGTGAGTTGAGATCTGAGATGTTGTCTGATTATGGTGATTCAGATGATGAGGTTAATTCTGAGGAGAGTGAGGCAGAGGATGAGGAACTTGATATTCCAATTAGAAGGTTAGGGAAGGTTAGATATGATCCCAAGTGTGATCATAAGGAGTTGGAGCTTAGTCTGGGCATGAGGTTTGAGAGTGGGCTGCAGTGCAGGGAAGCATTGAAGACATGGGCTATCTTGAAAGGCCATCCTATTCGTTTTAGGAGGGTCAGCAAAAATCAGGTACAAGCTAAATGTAAGGATCATGCCCCTGGAAGGTGTGGGGAAGTGTAGTTAAGGCAGAACAAACATTTGCAATCAAGAAGTTGGGCAAACCCCATGACTGTCCCTTTGATATAAGAAACAAACAAGCTGACTACAAGTGGATAGGGAAACAATATATGGATGCGTTCAGAGTGAGGCCAAATATGACAGTTGCTGAGTTAGATTTGGATGTGAATCAGAGATACAATCTAAAAGTTTCAAGGGCAATGTCACATAGAGCCAAGAATCATGCATTTAACCTGTTAAGGGGAACAATAGTAGAACATTACAATTCTCTCAGAAGCTATATCAGTGAACTCATGAGGGCAGACAGAGAAGGTAGGTTTGAGCTTATGGTTCGTGAAGGTGGGATATTCCAGAGATTGTACATTGGCTTTAATGCACTGAAGAAAGGTTTTATGCAAGGGTGTAGGTGGATAGTTGGTCTGGATGGATGTTTCTTAAAGACTTACCTTAAAGGCCAACTATTGTGTGTTGTTGCTAAGGATGGAAACAATCAGATGTTCCCATAGCTTGGGCTATAGTTGAGGTGGAAAATGAAGAATGTTGGAAGTGGTTTATCAAGATCTTACTGGAAGAGTTTGGTATGAGAGATGGACTTGGTCTTACTTTTATCAGTGACCAGCAAAAGGTACAATCTACTGTTGTACTTTAATTATTTGTGCAGTTTAATACTTTTCAGTTTTTTAATTGTTTTGTTTTGTCTGCTGTAGGGTCTTTTAAATGCTGTAAGAGATTTAGCCCCTATTTGCAGAGCACAGGAACTGTGCGAGGCATGTCTACTGCAATTGGAAAAAACAGTTCAAAGGTGTTACATTGAAGAACATATTTTGGAAGGCTGTGAGGTGTACCTACCAAGAGGCTTGGAATGAGGCACTTGAGGAAATGAAAGCTGAAAATGTGAAGGCCCATGACAACTTTCTGGAGAGAGACCCAAGCAGGTTTTGTCAAGCATTCATTTCAACTCAGTGTGTGAGTGATATGGTTGATAACAATGTGAGTGAGACCTTTAATGGCTATATTGTTAGAGCTAGGAATAAGCATATCATACATATGTTAGAGGACATTAGGGAGGCTCTGAGAGAAAGGCAGTATGTGAAGTTAGAAATGATAAAGAAGGTGACTGATAAAATATGCCCAAATATTAGAAAAAAGATTGAGAAACTGAAGGATCAGAGTAGATGGTGTCATGCTAGTTTAGGCATTGATGGATGCTTTGAGGTTAAGCACATGGTATCTAGGGATAGGTTCATAGTGTCCTTAGAGGATAGGAAATGCAGTTGTAGATATTGGGATATCACAGGGATACCTTGTACACATGGCCTATCTGCAGTACACTTCTTGAGGCATGATCCTGCTGATTATGTGCATTTATGCTTTACCACTGAAGTGTATAGAAAGACCTATTCACACGGCTTGCAAGCAATAGATGGTGAGAGGATGTGGCCCAAAGGAGTAGGGTACCCTATGCAGCCCCCATTGATCCGTAGGATGCCTGGTAGGCCAAAGAAAAAAAGACAGAGGGCTGCAGATGATGTGGACCCTAAAGATCCCACTAGACTGAGAAGAACTGGAATGCTGATGACATGCTAGCAATGTTTACAAGTTGGACACAACACAAAAGGGTGTAAGAATGAGCCTGTTAAAAAGCCTCCCAAAGTTCCTATAAGATTTTTGCTTCTTGATATGCATATTTAATTTTAAATATACATAAGGTTTAATCCATTATTTTCTAAAATGTTAAGGGAAAGCGAGGGAGACCAAAAAAGGTTCAATCTACAGTTAGACAATCAGATGAGGTGCTTTTCCAACAGCCTACCAAAGTTCCTGTAAGAGGTTTAAATATGCATATTTCTAGGGATTTCATATGCATCATGTTTAATCCAATATTTTTGAAAATATTCAGGGAAAGTGAGGGAGACCAAAGAAGCAAAAAGATCCAGTTAACCAATCAGATGAGGTGCCTATCCAACAACATGCCAAAGTTCCTGTAAGATTTATGATTTATGCATATTTAAGTTTCAATATGCATGGGGTTTAATCTAATATTTTTGTGAAATGTTCAGGAAAAGCGAAGAAAACCAAACAAGAAAAAAGATTCACTTGGACCATCAGTAAGCAGGGACAATGCTAGCCAAAATGGTTCTGAACCGGCTTCTAGAGCACATAAGAAAGAAATTTCAAAGGAAAGAAATTTGGTACGAGTATCAATTTCATCCAAATATCATATTTTTTTGCCATTGGTGTATACTGTATTTTGCTCATGAAATTTGTTCTTATTTGTAGGCTGAAAGTGGGATGGGGAGACTAGTGTGTGAGAACACTGGAAACACATATTTGCATGTAAGATTTCCAATTTGGTTGTGTTACTTTTTTTTGCTGTTTGATGTCCTCATTTGCTTCATTAATTTCTGGATCTATTATTTTTGGCACAGATGTCAACTTCTGCTGGGATCTACTATGCTGCACCAACTAGAAGGAGCAACACAAGTGCTTCACAAACCTCTACAAGTGCTGCATCAGCACCCTTAACAACTCAAGAGAGCCACCACCAGTAGTTATAGTGCTTATGATTTTGGGCAAAATACAATGTTTTTGCACTGATTAAACAGTAGTTTATCTTAGTTTATCTAGTATGTTTTGATGTTTGTGGTAAAAAAATATTATGTAGTGGGATGATCAAACTTGGAACTGCTTTATCAACCTTTTGGATGCTTATGAAAAGAACTGCATTTTGAATTCATTCATTGTGTCCTACTTGTTCTGAATAGTGTTCATTTCTACCTTTTTTTTATGTCATTATTTTCTTCATTGCAGATTGCAAATCAGATTCATTTCACAAACACATTATGACATAATTGAGAGTGATATTCAAAACAAACTTCATACATTAACATAACAACTGCAACAAGCTGAACATCATCTACAACAAACTAAACACAAGAAGCTGAACATCATCTTCATCTTCCAAATCCAAAGCATCAAAGCTAAAACAACTTCATAATTAAACTTGCAATACAAACACATTAAAACTTCAGAATCTATGCTAAAATCAGAGCTAACACACTTAACACTACACCTATTATGACTAGTTGAATCATCCATTGCTTGTTCTCCAATTTCTTGAGAGCATATTTCAAGTCAAAAACTTCAAGCTCGAGGATCTCAATTTTTTCCAGATTTCTGTCGTTGTTTTTCAATTCCCTTTGAAACATTGAAATCCACATATTGAAGTTCTCCCTCTCCTGTGCTCCGTTCAAAGGTTCAACATTTGGAAGTTGTGGTGCCTCCATTCATCCACCCATCTGAAGAATTCACATTGATACCTCTACATGATCCAACAAAAACCATTATCAAAATTGACCTTCTCCATAAATTAAGCAAGAAAGGTCACTTCTCTCAATCATCCAAGATCGAATTTTTCAAAAATAACAAGAGGATTATCAACACGATTGAGCTACCTGTTTTAAAGGGCAATGCAAGAAGCGGCGTCCAGGATTTTTGGGCGTTCTCGATCTATCTAATTTCGGCCTCAATTCACACAAACAAAGTGGATAATTCCTACGAGCCCTTTCAAGTTGGGCATCAACGGATGTAGAAGATGAAGACATTTCGGGTTTTTCTCTTTTAGGGTTCACTGATTATTTCCGGTTCTCGTCGTTCTTGCTTCGCCAACGTCGTTGATTTTTCCGGTGCTACCTCTCTCCAAATCGTGAAATTTGTTGCTAAGGATGAAAACCTAGATGAAACCCCCATTTCAATTAAATTCATATATGAAACGACGTCGTTTTTACCCTCCTAAAACAACGTCAGTTTCAATGGCCGGAAATTATTAATGGAGACACACTCCGGGATGCCACGTCAGATCCACGTATGATCGAATTTGGGGCTAAATTGAAATCAAGGAAAAATTGAACAAGTGCCAAAGGTTGTGTATTTACAGAAATTTTCTAAATGTTGCGGAAAAAATAAAAAACGGGCAAAAGGTTGTGTATTTTGGCAACATTAACCCTTTTTTAATCTATTTGAGGCATTGCAAATTTTAAATTAACTTTTGCATTGTCTTTTTTCCCCTATTCGTGCATGCTTCTTGATTGAATGTTGTGGCCTCATTTCTAACTTTGTAATTTTCCTCTTTTAATTCCAAAATATAACTTTAAATAGCCTTAACAAAAAGAAAAATTAAAGCCATAAAATTTATTTCCGTCGAATCTCGACGGGCTACACACTAGTTTAGACTATATTCCTTAATAAAAGAAAAAGGGATGGAATTCGTTGTCTTTTGTTGGTAACGAAATTGAGCCCCGCCAAAATATAAGTTTGTGGAATATACCAATGATTTGATTTCCACATACATCTAAACGCCTTAGGATTATTGTTCTTCTAGTAATTAGTTGTCATCAAAGAATATTAGCAAATATTTATAATAAACCAATTAATCGATACCTTCTAGTCTTCTCATTACCCCTCAAATTATAAATAGTTCCAATATTTCTCTATATTTGTGTAACCAAATAACTTACAAACCGATCAACAAAATTCGAAGCAAAGCCAAAGAAAAGCAATGTTTTCTCCAAACATGAAGATGCAAAGAGGCAAAAATATGAAGGTGAAGAAAGGGTGGTTGATAGTGCAAGTGGGATTAACAAATGAAGAAGATCATCAAAATCAAGATAGTTCTACTTTTCAAAGATTTGTGATCCCTATTTCACACTTATACAATCCCCTCTTTCAAAATCTTCTTCATAAATCTTCCAAAATATACGACTACCAAAGTGCCGGACCCGTGATGCTGCCATGCTCCATGCTCCATTGAGGATTTCCGTCGTCTTCAATGGCGGATACAAAATTTAGACTACTAGAATGCAAAAAATTGAACTTTTTATTCTTGTGATTTTTAGTTTGTTTTAGTAGTCTTTAGGGTGTAAAATGTTCATAATAATGCATGAATCCTAGGTATGAAAAATTCTGATTGAAAAGGTCAAATGATGAATCTCAACATAGATTGCCTTTAGCAGGAGAAACAAATTAGTCATGTCATGTTAATCTACTCAGAACAAACACTCAACACTTCCATAAGTCCAACACCAGAAAATAAAATATGATCCACCCTAAAAAAATAAAATTAATAAAATAAAGAATGATCCATAGCTATCGATATCAGTCCAACATGAAATGATATGTGTGATACCCGGTCCGAGCAGCATAAGTTGTTGATAAACGTTCCAACTTGCACCTGTCGCGTGATTCCTCACATTGTTCGTGGGACCATCAAAAAATATACCTTCAGCTATTTTCATATTATGTTTTCTGACTCTGCTCGACTTGCATCTCGCAGATTGGCACGTGCAGCTACGTGTTTCAGATACATATGATCTGATGCTATATTAAGCTGAAGCAAGGTCTATCCCAAATCCAACAAATAATAGAGTAGAATTAGAAGAAAATGAACACAAAATGAAAGAAAAGGAACTCTATAGCTTTTGAGAGCCAAGAGCTGCCATACACAATTAGGAACATGTCAAATAATTATTAATTATTCAATCTATGGAGTCATCATCGAAATATTATGTAAAGTAAAAGTTCTTTCATACCAGCAGCCGCAGCAAAATAAACTATGCTTCCACTTGAATTTATAGGATGTAAGACAAGTCTTTTTTTTTTTGTAGACTTTTGTGAAATGAAGAAAAGGCAGAAAATGCCATAAACAGGCAGTTCATTCATAGACACCCTATTTGTGAATTCGTTGATTCAAAATCAAGAACCACACTGACTTAAAAATCATTAGAATGTGCACTAGAAGATACTCCTTCCATCCCATTATACTTGACACGTTTCTATCATTTTATGCTCACATATATTCAAGAAACGAATCAAGTTGAATAGGACAGAGGGAGTAGCATACTTTTGCTTATTTTGTTTGACCTTGCCACCTGTGGCTCTGTTCTTTTCCTTTTTTCGGGCTTTTGCCTAACTTGTGTACAATTCTTTTATTAGATATATTATTTACCCACCAAATAAAAAAAAGAACATAGCATGCTTTGAAGGGAGAGCACGTTTTTTGGAACATTTCACATTTGACACTAATAATTAATGACAAAAACTTGGGTAAGGTCGGCCACATAGTGTGGCCGGGTCAAAGTGCCAATCTTTATACAGAAAAGTGTTAATCTATACAAATAAAAGTGTCAATCTTTAACATAATTATTTTACGAATAAAATGCCAATTTTTTAAAAAGTCAATCTTTATACAGAAAAGTGCTAATCTACACAAATAAAAGTGCCGGTGTTTTAGCCGTCCGCACGGTGCCTCTGGTTGACCCAAGTGTGTCCCATAATTAATATGTGCATGTGTTCCCTCCCTCCACAAAGAGTGTGATGTTCTCTTGGTAGTGCAGGTTCTAATAAGTATGAAGTAGATATTTGGTAGATTTTTTTAAGCGGAGAAAGGGCTCACAAGAGGTGATGTGTTAAGTTATAAAGTGTTGTTGTTTTTTATTTATTTATTTATTTTAATAGTAAATAATGAGATGAGAGAGGGTTTAAAATATAAAGGTGTTTGTAGAGTCATCAACCAAAACGGAAAGAACATACTCTTACTCTTCGTGGATGGGACATAAATGGAAAAAAGGTCACACCTTTGGTGGACAGAGGGAGTATAATAGTTTCAAAAACTGTAATGATGTAGCTATGACAAATTTAAGAGGTTGTTATAGTTAGTTTCTATATTAGAGTTACTCTTTATCAATTTATGTGTCAAAAACAATTGTCTATCCATGGAACATGCTTCAGCAAATCAATTTGCAGCATAAGAAATAAGAATCACCGCAGTAGACATACGTCGATTACATTAGATCATAAAGCTTTGTCAAGGAAAAACCTATAAAGCAGAGGCTTTCTAAACCGATTTAGTTCATTTAACAAACATAGCTTGAACTAATATATATGTGCAAGACCAATATATGTGTAAAGTGGGATATATCTCAAAAAAGAAAACTGTAGCGAGACCAATATCAAATCATATGACTAAGAAAGACAAATATTGCATCCATTTTTCAGATAGAGTATACCTTCTAAACTACTAGTAAAAAATATAGCGAAGCAAAACACGCCTCATAAAGTACAAAGGAAAAATGAAAAAGTTTCTCATGAGTCAGCATATGAGCATCAACAAAACAGATAACAAATATTACCATTAAATGATGCCAAAATCTGAGACGGACAAAAACAAATAATCCGCTCACACAAAGATTGGCAAAAATTAGCTGTACCTCCATCATGGTGGCCTTCAGCAGGAAAAACGGATGTTGCGATATTTATTCTGAAAATCTGAGGAGAGATTGAGGTTTTAAAATGTCATTTTTCGTCTTTTTCTTACAGATCTAATCAGATACCTGAAAACAAAGAATAAACAGATGTTCAACTTTTAACACAGTAGGAACAACAATACATGTTGAATGTATCTACGAATATTAGAACTGCAAACTACGCTATATATAATACCACACTAAGATTTTCTAAAAGCCTATACCCAGAATACCAAAATCATCACCTAATTAACCAGAAAGGGCGTAAAATTAGAAAACCTTTTGCCATAATTATCCATTTGTGACTATAAAGGGAAAAAAAAAAAATCAGAGGCAAACATCAGTTGTACAACCTCCATTGGTGCAGCCTCAAGCGGATAACTAATTGTTGGGGTTGTTATTCTGATGAAAATTACGAATCTTGATTCTTTTACACAATTAATTGGATTGTTGAAAATGAAGAATATATTTCGTTAATTGCATGTTGACTACAGAGTATTCTCCACTTCCATAAACAATGTGTAAGAAGGCCCGAAAACACCAATTTGAATTGTAAATTAGAAACAATCAAGGAAGAGGGGAGCGAAATTAAATGGAGTAAGAAAAACATTTTACAAAGTACCTGCATCTCTTACTGGAGAAGTTGAGAGATTAGAGGAGTTTCCACCATTAATGAAAGCTTCTTGTCTTGGACAAAATTGTGAGAGGTTCCACTGGAGTTCCACACCATGTAAGCTAAGCTCCGGATTCCTTAAAATCATCCATCTCTGTTAGGATGCATCTCACCAATAATCTTTACATGAACACACACCATTTTTGAAGTGATGAAAACGAACTCGATCTCTGACTACAATTTCCCTATTGTAGACTTTTGACATGAATTTGGTGAACAAGTGGCAATCTTTACACACTCTCAGGTTCTTCACAATGCGAAGAGAGGTTCCTGCAGCAGTTCGTAACAATCCTAAAGCTAATGCCAGCTTTTCACTATGGCATGAATTAACTCTCTCTTGAAGTTGTTCAAACTCAGACACAGCCTCAGGTACTATACTCATCAAATTTCTAACATAACCAACAATGGTGGCCTCACGGACCATCTCTTCTAATTTGGAATATATTTCCTCGGAATCATGACAGTACCTATCATTCACAACAAATTTATGAATTTATCCACTGATTTCAATCGAGCTCCAGCTAGGAGTGGTGGCCAAACCGTCATATCTAATCATTTTTCTCATTCTCGCCACACCTTTGAAGTCTCCACCATCGGCATAAATTCCAGCAAGAAGCATGCAGTCCCCAGCATTCAAAGTCCCAAGTTCGTTTAACTTTAACTTCTTCATCGCCTTTTCCCCATTGTAGACATCTTTGTGAATCTTAGATGAAGCTAAAAATGTTCGCCATAGGATTGCATTATCGCTAAAAGGAGAGCTCTCAATCACCTGAAGTGCTTTGGTTAGCTTCCCAGCATGCCCAAGCAAATCAACCATGCGCACCCATAGTGCTTGACTTCTTGTTTCAAGCCGAAGTCCGAACTCATCAAATTGAAGTAATGAAAACCATCCTGTACCAAACCTTGGTGACTACAACCACATAACAAACCAAGAAATGTAATTGAGTCTGGTTTCACTCCAGCACTCAACATTTTATTGAATAATGAAATCGCTCTGTCACCAAATCCATGCACCCCATGCCCCACAATGATTGAGTTCCATGAGAAAATGTCCCTTTTTTTTATCCCATCGAAGACGCTAAACGCCTTTTCTAAGCTTCCACATTTGGCATACATATCAATGAGCGCATTTCCTAGATAAACATTATCCATCAATCAATTTTCCCTCCCGAGATCATGCAACTCCATGCCAATATTTAGAGCACCGATCTCAGCACAAGCAGAGAGCAAGCTGACAAGGCTGAACCCATCAAAACCAACACCAATTCTCTTCATTTCGTCAAACAACATCAGTGCTTCATTATGAAAACCCATATGGGAATAACACGAAATCATTGAATTCCATGTAACCAAATCTCTATTAGTCATTTCATCAAACACCTTCCTCATGCTACCTAATCCCCCGAAAGCAGCATATGACCGAATCAAATTGGTACAAACAACCACATCTGATCCAAACCCAGACCTTATTGTCGCCCCATGAATCTCCATACACTTATTTCCAGCCCTAATTTTTTCACATGCCTTAAGCACAAAGGAGAAAATGATACTATTGGGGCGAGAAGAGTGACAAGAGCTCATGCGATTATAACATTGGATAGCTTGTAGGGCATTAGGGCCCTGAGTAAAAGCTTTAATGATAGAGTTCCAATGAATAGTTAACGGGTTTAGGATTTGGTGAAAGAGAATTTGAGATGAATGTAGAGAATTGAAGTGAGCGTAAGAGCTCAATAGTTTGTTTGAAATGGCCGGAATGGTGAAACAACCATTGGTGAGGATCTGTGCATGTATTTTATATAGGGTGTGAACATCATTGCACTGGGTTAGGAGGGCAAGCATGTGAAATGCTTTAAACATTTGTTGGAAACTATGATAGTGGGTGAATTAAACTAGATTTCGAGATATAATATAAGACTTATGATTGTCTCCTTTGACACTGGAAACTGGTCCAAATCTTTTAACATTTAACAATCAATGCTTGAACCTGGGGACAAAATCATAGCTTAGTCAAATATGTTGATCGTGCATGAATCAAGAAATCATGTATACATTATATTCCATATTAACGCTTTAACATTAAGCACAATACTACAAAGTCATAGTGAATTGTGAGAAAGCAAATCCAGCCTTGTGCCCAACATAATAGCAACATACATTTACTCCTTATGATTGTTTCCCGAATTCAGAATTAAATAAATCCCAAATTCAAGCCTTTGGATTACTAACACCGGAAGTTTTCGGATCTTGGCAACCATTGTGGTTGTGAAAGGTGTACAAGGTTGGGAATATATAGACTGCAAATGCTGTGCAAAATAGCTAACTAAATTTGGTCAACTAGGCAACTTAGGCTGCGTTTACTTTTTATACGTCTATTTAGAAGGAGAAAAGATGATAATAATGTGGTATAAATTTATAAGGACTCAAAATTTCTATATCATGTTTACTTTGAATCATAATAGATTGATACAGCTGTTTATATTATACATATTACAGTATATTATAGGACTATCTAAACCGATAAATAGATTATATTTTTAGTTTTTTTGAAATTCCACTAGTGCAATTTTTCAAAATCCTCATTGAGAAATATATCTGCTTCATCTAGTACCTAAGAGTTTTTTTAGAAGAGACCTTAATCTCTACGCATAATGTATAGTTGGTGACAGGTAAAACTTCAATAGTTTATACAGCCAACAAAATCAACAGCATGAGACATAACATCATAGAAGGCTAGAAATACCGTAGAAAACAATATAGGCATGGTTTTTGAAAGAATATATTATATCTATTTAAGTTTCTTAGCAGCATCCAAGCTGCATGAGAAAGATCAGTTATTCTGTTAGTCCTAATATCTGAAACCATTTCAGAGAAAAATATGCAATATCCCTACTTTGGATTGAATGGTACTGCAACAATTGTCAAGTTCTATCTAATACCATGTGACATATAAGTGCATTCTTCAACATATAGTAAAGAAATAAAAAGATATGCAAGCACATTCGAAGCATAAGAATTTCAAGGTCAAACCAGAATAAAAAAAAAAAAAAAAATCTTACCAAGAAGTAGAGAAGTCAGGAACCTTTAGGTTTTAATTTCATGGTCCAGCGCAATAACAAAGATCATCAATTCATCATACATAGAATTCATATGTAATCATTGTGTATTATTACCTTTGAAGAAAAGAAGCAGCAGCAGCTACGTGAGGTGCAGTGGAGGAGGAAGATTGAGGTCGGGGAAGATTTGTGAAAGAGGAATGAGACAACAGCAACAATTCACCATTACATGAACATGCAAGTTCATTCGAAGTCGTGTATTCTAGAACAAACCTCGTGTATTGAAGATGGGAGAAGGGGGAGACAACATCAGCACACCGGCAAGAAAGGCGGATATATTGTGGGGGAATGACAGAGGGGAAATAAGGAATTGCAGGCCACGGTGGTAGTGGTGGCTCATCTCCGGCGGCGGAAGGAAAGTGTTTGAATCATAAATGAGAGAGAAAGAGAGGGAGGGGTTTTGCACACCGAAAGAATTGGGAATTGGAGGGAGAGCGGCCACCGCAGGGGGCAATAGTTTTTTATTTTTTTAATCTAATTTTATTAACTGTAAAAGTGACAATTAACATAAAAAGTAGTTATATATTCAAAAAATTGTATAGTGGACGTGGAGTATATTTTCTTTTTAACTTGATTTTTTTACAAATGAGGTTTGAATGAGGCTCAATGGTGGAGTGATCAATGTGTGATCTCCAAATGTTTTAAAAATATTTAGATAAAAATTTCTTAAACAATGAAGGTTTTTACTTAGAATTTTAAATTTATTTTTAATTTCTCTATATTATTTTCATACAGTACATACAAATTTGTGGATCATTATCAGATAACAACTTAAAAATACAAATATATAATTAAAAAATGGTTTCAATGCATCGGAATTAGAATTGAAACCGAAGCGAAACCGGAATTGGAACCGCCGGTTTCGAACCATACTGTAACTATTGGGATAGCCGGTTCAGTTCTGGTTACTCTTGCTGAAAACAGGCACTGTGCGCACCTCTACTTCTATTAATGGAATGGTGGTGTTTCCACCTTAATTAATTAACAAAGACTTTCATGAGGCCGGCCGCATAATGTGGTCGGACCTTGAAAGCTAATAAATTACTTGGCCCAATTCATTATTTGTATTGTTTTCAGTTGTAAGCCTGTTAGATTGTAGGCTTTGCGGTTGGGCCGCACATGAGTCTGCCTCTAATAAATTTGCATCATGTTTCAGTTTTTTTATTAGCAAAAGTTTTCTTGTACTATGTATCGTGTTTTTTTTTTTTTTTCCAATTTCATTATATTCCCGAAAACAATATTATGTGAAGCTACATGTATTTGCTAATTAAGCATATAAAAAGTGATTTTCTACTACCAATATCAATAAACGAATAAATCGTCAAACATGCAAATATAATTTGGCGTGTATCATAAAGGAACTAGTGATAGAAAAGGTTCCAATCCAATTAACAATCACTTCCAACAATTTAAATATCAAGGACTAACTTTCAACTACTAGGAGAAGAGAACAATACCATATTCATCCAAGTGATGAAGATTGAACCAAGGGTTTCATGCATTAACATGAATATCTACACCAATGGACTACTAAGACATACTAAAAGTCACCAAAAAAGAAATAATCTAAATTTATACTAGTAGTCCAAATTTTCTATCCGCCATTGAAGACGAAGGAAATCCTCAACGGAGCATGGCAGCACCACAGGGCCGACACTTTGGTAGTCGTATAGTTCGGAAGATTTATGAAAAAGATTTTGAAAGAGGGGATTGTATAAGTTTGAAATAGGGATCACAAGTTTTTGAAATGTAGAAGAATCAGCTTGATTTTGATGATCTTCTTCATCTGCTAATCCCACTTGCACTGCCAACCACCCTTTCTTCACCTTCATAGTTTTGCCTCTTTGCATCTCCATGTTTGGAGAAAACATTGTTCTTTGCATCTACTATGCCTTTGAAGAAAACTAAAGCATGTATTAGAAAGGAGTAGATTGGAGATAATGCATGAAGTATATAGTTTGGTCAGGTGATCCTTTATCTAATATTTAAAGCTTATTGATGATGGTCTAATGACTCATTATATCCTTACCCACGCTATAGAGATATATTTTTTTATGTTTTTTTTTTTTCATTTGACTCTTCATACAGGTAGAATTAGAATGTTCAACTTATATTAGAGCTCATTTCTTTGGGAAAGTTTTTGGGCAAGTCAGGTGAAGTTGGAATGAGAAACAGCCTACTATTAGGATACTCATTGTGTTTTGCTCCTGCTCCATACAGATCTAATGTTGTAAGTTGTCACAATGAAATACTTAGAGATTGATTTTGATAAGTTAACAGAAGATGTATATATATACATATATATAAACTTTGACGATGTAGAAAAATTACTCTTTTTAAAATCAGGCTTGCGAATTGTTAAACTTATACTCTAAGACATTATAACCGAATGTATAATAAGAAAGATGGAGATTTATATTCAAAAGTATACATTTGTGTGCTTTTATATTTTAGATACAAGGATGGATGTAATCCATTACTTATTGCGATGCTTGCAAAGACTCTAACTTTTAATGCTTTTGGATTGTATTACAAGATGATCATAATTATTATTACGCTTTTGGACCTTAATCTCTACGCATTATGTATAGTTGGTGATGGCTAACACTTCAATAGTTTATACAGCAAGCAAATCAACAGCATGAGACATAACATCATAGAAGGCTATAAATACTGTGGAAAACAGTATAGGCATGGTTTTTGAAAGAATATATTATATCTATTTAAGTTTCTTAGCAGCATCCAAGCTGCATGAGAAAGATCAGTTATTCTGTTACTCCTAACATCTGAAACCATTTCAGAGAAAAATATGCAATATCCCTACTAACCATTTCTGAGAAAAATATGCAATATCGCTACTTTGGATTGAATGGTACTACAACAATTGTCAAGTTCTATCTAATACCATGTGACATATAAGTGCATTCTTCAATATATAGTAAAGCAATAGAAAGATATGCAAGAACATTGGAAACATAAGAATTTCAAGGTCAAACCAGAATAAAAAAAAGAAAAAGATTCTTATCAAGTAGAGAAGTCAGGAACCCTTAGGTTTTAATTTCATGGTCCAGCGCAATAACAAAGATCATCAATTCATCATACATAGAATTCATATGTAAACATTATGTATTGTTACCTTTGAAGAAAAGAAGCAGCAGCGGCTACGTAAGGTGCAGTGGAGGAGGAAGATTGAGGTCGGGGAAGATTTGTGAAAGAGGAATGAGACAACAACAATAATTCACCATTACATGAACATGCAAGTTCATTCAAAGTCGTGTATTCTAGAACAAACCTCATGTATTGAAGATGGGAGAAGGGGGAGACATCAGCACACCGGCGAGAAAGGCGGATATTTTGTGGGGGAATGACAGAGGGGAAATAAGGAATTGCAGGTTAGGGTGGTAGTGGTGGCTCATCGACGGCGGCCCGTTTCCGGCGGCGGAAGGAAAGTGTTTGAATCAGAAATGAGAGAGAAAGAGAGGGGGGTTTCGCACAAAGGATGGGACTTAGAATTGGGAATTGGAGAGAGAGCGGCCGCCGCAGGGGGCAATAGTTTTTTTTTTTTAATCTAATTTAAGTAAGGGTAAAAGTCACAATTAACATAAAAAGTGGTTATATATTCAAAAAGTTGTATAGTGGACGTGGAGTATATATATATTTTTTATCACTGGATTTTTTTACGAATGAGGTTTGAATGAGGCTCAATGGTTGAGTGATCAATGTGTGATCTCCAAAAGTTTCAGAAATATTTAGATAACAATTTCATAAACAATGATGGTTTTTACTTAGAATTTTAAATTTGTTTTAAATTTCTCTATATTGTTTTTATATAGTACGCACAAATTTGTGGATCATTATCAAATAACAACTTAAAAATACATTTATAAAAATATATAATTAAAAAATGGTTTGAACGGTTCGGAATCAGAATTGGAACCGAATCGAAACCGGAATTTGAACCGCCGGTTCTGAACCATAACTATAATTGTTGGGGTAGCCAGTTCATTTCTGGTTACTCTTGCTGGGAACCGTCACCGTGTGCACCTCTACTTCAATTTATGGAATGTTGGTGTTTCCACCTTAATTAATTGATAAAAACTTGCATGAGGCCGGCCACATAATGTGGTCGGACCTTGAAAGCTAATAAATTACTTTGCTCAATTCATTATTTGTATTGTTTTCAATTGTAGGCCTGTTAGATAGTGGGCTTTGCGGTTGGGCCACACCGTGCCACTGGCCGCACATGAGTGTACCTCTAATTAATTTGCATCATGTTTCAGTATTTTTATTAGCAAAATTTTTCTTGTACTATGTATCATTTTTTTTTTCATGTTCATTATATTCCCAAAACAAAATTATGTGAAGCTACATGTATTTGCTAATTAAGCATATAACCAGTGATTTCCTACTACCAATATCAATAAACGAATAAATCGTCAAGCATGCAAATATAATTTGGCGTGTATCATAAAGGAACTAGTGATAGAATAAGTTCCAATCCAATTAACAATCACTTCCAACAATTTAAATATCAAGGACTAACTTTCAACTACTAGGAGAAGGGAACAATACCATATTCATCCAAGTGATGAAGATTGAACCAAGGGTTTCATGCATTAACATGAATATCTACACCAATGGACTACTAAGACATACTAAAAGTCACCAAAAAAAGAAATAATCTAAATTTACACTAGTAGTCCAAATTTTCTGTTGGGATATTATGTTAAGGGGAACTTGGATTCAATTGTGTTTTAATTGGATTCCATAACCATCTTAGAATATTTCCCTAATTATCTTTGATGATCTAGCTCAAGTTACAATGTATATTTTAATGTATTAGAAGAGCTCACTTGTTAGGGAGCTCTTTATTGAAATGTAACTTTAGAGTGTCTAGGTGAGAGTGCCTTTCTGAAGTAAAGCCAGAGCGGCTCTGAAGCAAAGCCGGAGTGCCTCTGAAGGAAAGCCGGAGCAGCTCTGAAGGAAAGTCGGAGCGGCTCTGAAGCAAAGCCGGAGCGGTTTTGAAGCATAGCCGGAGCCTCTCTGAAGGAAAGCCAGAGCGCCTGACCAAAGGAAGGGCCAGAGCGCGCTTTGAAGTTCAAAGTGCCTTCCAGATCCGAAGCGCGCTTCCAAAGTTCAAAGCGCCTTCCAGGTCCGAATCGCGCTTCCAAAGTTCAAAGCGTCTTCCAAGTCCGAAGCGCGCTTCCAAAGTTCAAAGCGCCTCTCTTCCAGAGCGCGCTTCCAGTCTCAGGGCCAGAGCGAGCTTCCAGCTTGAGCGAGAGCGTCTGGCAAGCAGGTGCCAGGCCACGTGTCCGCTCAGGATTGCTCAACGGACTGTGATATGTCTGATCGCCGAATTTGCAGGGCTAGGCTCCACTAGTCAACGGCTATCTTCCTAGGACTCTGCTCTGTAAAGGAAGAATTCAAATTCGGATTAGACAAGTAAGGAACACGCACTCTATCTCTCCAACGGATAGATTAGTGTCCCTTACTATAAATAGAAGGTTCAAGCTACATAGAATAATAGATGAGAGAGCAAGCAAACAAAGTAGAAACCATCCTACATCTCTCCCAAAAAGATCTTCAGATCTCAACCTTCTAGTTTATCCATAAGGCTTCAACTTCTATATCCATAAGCCTTAGAGAGAAATCCTAGCCTTCTACATTATGCTTCATTATAAAAGGATTTCTCATTAGTTGGAAACTATACGAACCCAAACCCAAACTAAGTTTGAAAGTTTAGTTTGTAAAGGTTGTAAGGCTCGTGAGTGCCTATCGTATAAACTCATAGGCTCGTGAGTGCCTATCGCATAAACTCATATAGGCTCTTGGGTGCCCGTTGTAAACCCCAAGCTTTGAGTGAAGTTCCATCACCGAGTGAAGGTGATGAGAGTGAAGTTCATCACCGAGTGAAGGTGGTAAGAGTGGATGTAGGAGCGTAACCTCCGAACCACTATAACTCTTGTGTTATGCGCTTTACATGCTTCATGCTTTGATTATCCATAACACACACACTCACTCTAAGTGATAAACTGTTTTAAGTGCAAGATAACTAAAGCGAGTATAATAGCTCACCACATTCCGCACCGCAGCACTCGCCTAGTAAGAAGCTTTGAAAGCGTGAAACACTTTCAAAGCGTCACGCTTCGCAAGAGGCTGAAAAATCGAAGAGAAGTTAATCACTTCTCCACATACGTATTCATCCCCCCTCTACGTGTGTGGCTCGTTACTTTCGGGACCAACATTTTCTATCTGCCGTTGAAGACGAAGGAAATCCTCAACGGAGCATGGCAGCACCACATGGCTGACACTTTGGTAGTCGTATAGTTCGGAAGATTTATGAAGAAGATTTTGAAAGAGGGGATTGTATAAGTTTGAAATAGGGATCACAAATTTTTGAAATGTAGAAGAATCAGCTTAATTTTGATGATCTTCTTCATCTGCTAATCCCACTTGCACTGCCAACCACCCTTTCTTCACCTTCATAGTTTTGCCTCTTTGCATCTTCATGTTTGGAGAAAACATTGTTCTTTGCATCTACTATGCCTTTGAAGAAAACTAAAGCCTATATTAGAAAGGAGTAGATTGGAGATAATGCATGAAGTATATAGTTTGGTCAGGTGATCCTTTATCTAATATTTAAAGCTTATTGGTGATGGTCTAATGACTCATTATATCCTTACCCACGCTATAGAGATATAATTTTTTATGTTTTTTTTCATTTGACTCTTCATACAGGTAGAATTAGAATGTTCAACTTATATTAGAGCTCATTTCTTTGGGAAAGTTTTTGGGCAAGTCAGGTGAAGTTGGAATGAGAAATAGCCTACTATTAGGATACTCATTGTGTTTTGCTCCTGCTCCATACAGATCTAATGTTGTAAGTTGTCACAATGAAATACTTTTAGATTGATTTTGATAAGTTAACAGAAGATGTATATATATACATATATATAAACTTTGACGATGTAGAAAAATTACTCTTTTTAAAATCAGGCTTGCGAATTGTTAAACTTATACTCTAAGAAATTATAACCGAATGTATAATAAGAAAGATGGAGATTTATATTCAAAAGTATACATTTGTGTGCTTTTATATTTTAGATACAAGGATGGATGTAATCTATTACTTATTGCGATGCTTGCAAAGACTCTAACTTTTAACGCTTTTGGATCGTATTACAAGATGATCATAATTATTACTACGCTTTTGGACCTTAATCTCTATGCATTATGTATAGTTGGTGATGGCTAACACTTCAATAGTTTATACAGCAAGCAAATCAACAGCATGAGACATAACATCATAGAAGGCTAGAAATACTGTAGAAAATAGTATAGGCATGGTTTTTGAAAGAATATATTATGACAGAGGGGAAATAAGGAATTGCAGGTTAGGGTGGTAGTGGTGGCTCATCGACGGCGGCCCGTCTCCGGCGGCAGAAGGAAAGTGTTTGAATCAGAAATGAGAGAGAAAGAGAGGGGTGTTGCGCACAAAGGATGGGACTTAGAATTGGGAATTGGAGAGAGAGCGGCCGCCGCAGGGGGCAATAGTTTTTTTTTTTTTTTAATCTAATTTAAGTAAGGGTAAAAGTGAAACATAAAAAGTGGTTATATATTCAAAAAAATTGTATAGTGGATGTGGAGTATATATATATTTTTTATCACTGGATTTTTTTACGAATGAGGTTTGAATGAGGCTCAATGGTTGAGTGATCAATGTGTGATCTCCAAAAGTTTCAGAAATATTTAGATAACAATTTCTTAAACAATGATGGTTTTTACTTAGAATTTTAAATTTGTTTTAAATTTCTCTATATTGTTTTTATATAGTACATACAAATTTGTGGATCATTATCAAATAACAACTTAAAAATACATTTATAAAAATATATAATTAAAAAATGGTTTGAACGGTTCAGAATCAGAATTGGAACTGAATCGAAACCGGAATTGGAACCGCCGGTTCTGAACCATAACTATAATTGTTGGGGTAGCCGGTTCATTTCTGGTTACTCTTGCTGGGAACCGTCACCGTGCGCACCTCTACTTCAATTTATGGAATGGTGGTGTTTCCACCTTAATTAATTGATAAAAACTTGCATGAGGCCAGCCGCATAATGTGGTCGGACCTTGAAAGCTAATAAATTACTTAGCTCAATTCATTATTTGTATTGTTTTCAATTGTAAGCCTGTTAGATAGTGGGCTTTGCAATTGGGCCACACCGTGCCACTGGCCGCACAGGAGTGTACCTCTAATTAATTTGCATCATGTTTCAGTATTTTTATTAGCAAAACTTTTCTTGTACTATGTATCGTTTTTTTTTTTTCATGTTCATTATATTCCCAAAAACAAAATTATGTGAAGCTACATGTATTTGCTAATTAAGCATATAACCAGTGATTTTCTACTACCAATATCAATAAACGAATAAATCGTCAAGCATGCAAATATAATTTGGCGTGTATCATAAAGGAACTAGTGATAGAAAAGGTTCCAATCCAATTAACAATCACTTCCAACAATTTAAATATCAAGGACTAACTTTCAACTACTAGGAGAAGGGAACAATACCATATTCATCCAAGTGATGAAGATTGAACCAAGGGTTTCATGCATTAACATGAATATCTACACCAATGGACTACTAAGACATACTAAAAGTCACCAAAAAAAGAAATAATCTAAATTTACACTAGTAGTCCAAATTTTCTATCCGCCGTTGAAGACGAAGGAAATCCTCAACGGAGCATGGCAGCACCACAGGGCCGACACTTTGGTAGTCGTATAGTTCGGAAGATTTATAAAGAAGATTTTGAAAGAGGGGATTGTATAAGTGTGAAATAGGGATCACAAATTTTTGAAATGTAGAAGAATCAGCTTGATTTTGATGATCTTCTTCATATGCTAATCCCACTTGCACTGCCAACCACCCTTTCTTCACCTTCATAGTTTTGCCTCTTTGCATCTTCATGTTTGGAGAAAACATTGTTTTTTGGTTGAATATTTTTCTTGTTTGGTTTGTGTGTTATAAGGTTCGTGAAATATTGAGAAATATTGGAGTTATTTATAGTTTGAGGAGCAGAGGAATGAAGAATATGAGTCTAGAAGGTATCGTATAATTGGATTCCTATTAATATTTGATAATATATATATTCCTTTCGATGACAATTAAGATTTACTTTTGTTTTAGAAAGAGAGTACAATGAGGACTACTTGTATCCCTAGCTGAAAGAAGAATCCTATGCATACATGATACATAGATTCCATTAGGCGTACAACGAATCTCTTTTCCTTTGATAACGAATATATATAGATCTCTTTTAATTTTTTTCTTCTTAGAAATCAAGAGCTTTTTTGTTTTATACATAGAGCCAGAACCAAAGTAATGTACATATATATTGAGTGCGTCATTAGTTTCAAGGTTCATTTTGTTTTATCTTATTTATGTGGTAGGAAGTAAAATTAGAAAAAGTTCTTATCGTTATTAATTAGATTTATTTTGTAGGGCTATATATTGGCACACATGGAATTTTTTTGAGATCCACTATAAATTAATTATGGAATATGGATCAAATATAAATGCATACAGTTTACGCATGGAAATGTCATGCTGTATTTGGTGAACTTTCTTATATGTTTGATTGTTGACCATGCAATTCATATTATTTTGTCTGATATATTGTCTGAAAGCAAAAATATAATAATCTTTTGTTTCTAAAGAGAAGAAGAAGAAGCGGCAGCAGCTAGTATCATTTATGAGTTTTTCTTGTTTGTTCTACACCTTTGATATTCATGCCTAAACAATCAAGATTTTTACTTTGATGCTTTGATAGATGTTGGATAAATGTGCAATATAATGTCCCTAATGTTTACAATGTCAAAAAATTCAATTCCCCATTCCCCAGCTAATAATGCAATGACATCGGGCCATCAAATTTAATGGGATTGAGAGCATCCACAACGGTATCTACGAAAATCGTAGACACCGTTCAAAAATTTACTTTCTCATATATAGGTATTTATATTTTTCTGTAGCAGTGTCTACAAAATTTTGTAAGCATTTAGAAGGTGTGGTGCACTCATGCACTCACTCCTTGTCGAAGATCTTCTATATTTATAGTGTAATTCAATCTATTGTCCATTGGAGAGATAATAGTTTGAATCTTTACTTGGAGTGAATCCAGTTGTAACCGGCAGTTTTTGGCTAGTTTCTAAAAATGAAACTAGCATTGTAGGAATTGGAAACCAGTTTCTGGAAATTAAATAAGAAAGTAGGTGTAGATGTGCACCCAGCTTCAAGTTCTTTACATGGACCCTAATTTACCTTTTCATACACTCTCTCTTGTTTTGCATGTTTTTCCTTTTTATTTCTTTCTTGTTTTAAAAGAATATTAAAATAGGACCCACAAAGAATTAGAAACTGATTTATTGTTGGAAAATATGAGGGAGAAAATGTAAGTGAGTTCCAAACCTGACGTGGCAATTTGGAAGTTGGAATTTAGGTTCATGATTGGAGTTGCCCTCATTTCCACATGGGGAAGGCTGTTGGCTCCTGGTATAAAATGATTTCTTCAAATGCCAAGTTTGTTCACAAGGCCGGAAATGGTTCGTTCTTATTGGTTGAGCATAACCACCAAAGATAACAAATATACTTCAACAGAGTTCCTTAAGAATAGGGCCTTCGATTGATTCCAACACAATGCACTCCTCTTGACTGACAATGCCAATGTTCACTTGACTGGTGTGGTCAGTGCGTTGCTGCTCTGATGATGTTAAGAAGAACGAGACAACAAGGCGCTTCAGTGTATCGTCTTGGCTGATACACTGGGAGTGAAGCGCTGGTCGTTTGATACATTGGGATGTGATGGATCATGAGAAGAGTTGAGTATTTAATGCTAACACGTTTGACAACATCTTTTCAGGGAACTAATGGGTTTTGAAATCCAACCAAAACATATAACATTATATATTGTATATTGATCGATCTTATTTTCATAAGGTAATTAATGCACGTAGACAAGGAATTAATGAACACGAAAGCAAACGGAACACAAAGGGATTTATGTGGTTCGATCTATTAGAATAGATCTACGTTCACGGGCTGAAAGAGTATGGATCTCTATTGTTTGTATGAGTAGTGATTACAAGATTGTTCCCCCACCCCCTTTCTCAATCTATTCTAAACCCCTATTTATAGGTAACTACATGGAGTTTGACTATAATACAAAGTCTTCTCCTATTTGGACTGTGGCTTGATCCTCTTATTAGGGATAGACACTGAGCTTCTATATCTCTCTTGGAGCTTGAGTTGTAGTCGATGTAGGAGTCTTGATTGCCTTGGTGAAGAAATTTCTCTTAGTTGGGCCGAGCTGCGTAGGCCGAGCTTAACTGTCGGGGCCCAATTATATTGAGCTTGAGGCTTGGGCCTAGGAGCTGGGCCGTATCCTATCACATCCCCCCCCCCAAAAAAAGAATGTAGAAGTGAGGGTGTGACGTAGGGGAAATAGTTAAGATAGGAGTAGTCTAAATAACGTTGCCCCGTCAAAAAATAAATTCGACGAAGTCAATCGTGTACCGCCTCGTTAAGACAAGGTCGAAGAAAAATACATTGCCTCATCGAAAAATAAATTCGACGAAGTCAACCGTGTACCGCCTTGTTAAGACGAGGTCGAAGAAAAGTACGTTGCCTCGTCGAAAAATAAATTCGATGAAGTCAATCGTGTACCGCCTCATTAAGATGAGGTCGAAGAAAAGTACGTTGCCTCATCAAAAAATAAATTCGACGAAGTCAATCGTGTACCGCCTCATTAAGACGAGGTCGAAGAAAAATACGTCGCCTCGTCGAAAAATAAATTCGACGAAGTCAATCGTGTACCGCCTCGTTAAGACGAGGTCGAAGAAAAGTACGTTGCCCCATCGAAAAATAAATTCGACAAAGTCGAGTTTAGCTCGTCCTGTCAAAAGACGAGGTAAAAAAATGCCTTGCCCGTCGAAAAATAAATTCGACGAAGTCGAGTTCGGCTCGTCCCGTCAAAAGACAAGGTAAAAAAGATGCCTTGCCCCGTCGAAAAATAAATTCGATGAAGTCGAGTTTGGCTCGTCCCGTCAAAAGATGAGGTAAAAAAAGAAATGCCTTGCCCCGTCGAAAAATAAATTCGACGAAGTTGAGTTAGGCTTTAGGTAGCTCGTCCTCGTCATAAGACGAGTATTGGCTTTAGATAGCTCTCTTCGTCATAAAACGAAGTTCGGCTTTAGATAGCTCTCTTCGTCATAAGATGAAGTTTGGCTTTTAAGTAGCTCATTTCATCATAAGACGAAGTTTGACTTGAATTAGCTCACTTCGTCTCAAGACGAAGTTTTGGCTTTAAGTAGCTCACTTCATCATAAGACGAAGTTTTGGCTTTAAGTAGCTCACTTCGTCATAAGACGGCTTGAATTAGCTCACTTCGTCACAAGACGAAGTTTTGACTTTAATTAGCTCACTTCGTCACAAGACGAAGTTTTGGCTTTAAATAGCTCACTTCGTCATAAGACGAAGTTTGGCTTTAAGTAGCTCACTTCGTCATAAGACGAAGTTTGGCTTAAAGTAGCTCACTTCGTCATAAGATGAAATTTGGCTTTAAGTAGCTCACTTCGTCATAAGACGAAGTTTTGGCTTTAAGTAGCTCACTTCGTCATAAGATGAAGTTTGACTTGAATTAGCTCACTTCGTCATAAGACGAAGTTTTGGCTTTAAGTAGCTCACTTTGTCATAAGACGAAGTTTGGCTTTAAGTAGCTCACTTCGTTATAAGATGAAGTTTGGCTTTAAGTAGCTCACTTCGCCACAAGATGAAGTTTTGGCTTTAAGTAGCTCACTTCTTCATAAGACGAAGTTTTGGCTTAAAGTAGCTCACTTCGTCATAAGACGAAGTTTTGGCTTGAATTAGCTCACTTCGTCATAAGACGAAGTTTTGGCTTTAAGTAGCTCACTTCGTCATGAGACGAAGTTTTGGCTTTAAGTAGCTCACTTCGTCATAAGATAAAGTTTAGCTTTAAGTAGCTCACTTCGTCATAAGATAAAGTTTGACTTTAGATAGCTCTCTTCGTCATAAGATGAAGTTCGGCTTTAGATAGCTCTTCCTCGTCTTTGATGAGGATTGGCTTTAGATAGCTCTACCTCATCGTATGATGAGGTTTTGGCTTGAAATAGCTCTACCTCGTCGTAGGGCGAGGTTTTGGCTTTAAATAGCTCTACCTCATCGTAAGATGAAGTTTTGGCTTTAAATAGCACGACCTCGTCATTAGACGAGGTTTAAGCTCGTCTTCATTTTGAACAAAGGTAATTTGTCCTTATTTTTAGCGAAGGTGCCTCCTTGTTTTAAACAAAGGTAGTTCGTCCTTGTTTTTAACGAAGGTAGGCTTGAGGTTCCTTATTTGTCAAATTTATCGATAGGGGTAGTCCCCTTACGCGCGTTTAGGTATTACTCCATGATTGGAGCTTATTTTTATCCTTGAAAGGATATTAACTTACCCTCGTTAGGGTTTTTAATTATAAGGGCGAGATAATATGCATAAGTGGAGTAGAGAGAGATGTGCAAGATGTATGCAAATGCAAGATGTATGCAAGACTTAAAAAGACGACCTAAATGACCTAAATGAACTATATGAACTTGGACATTACTCTCAGCCACTTATGCAAGGTATCTCTTTAAATGAGTAATGTGCCATGCATGGGGTATTTGCTTACCGGATAAGTGGGCGAGCTTGTATGACCCTTTGCCGAGGACTTCTTCAACTCGGTGAGGTCCTTCCCTTGTGGCATCTAGCTTGCCGAGCCTTGCAGCCTTGCTGACTTCATTATTTCGAAGAACGAGGTCGCCTACTTGGAATTGTTGGTACTTGACTCTGGTTATAATACCGAGCTACTTGTTGTTTGTACTTGGCTTTCCTTATGTAGGCGAGCTCTCTTTTTTCTTCCACCAGACCTAGGCCGGTTCGTAGATACTCTTCATTGTCTTCGGCTAAAAAATTGATAGAGCGAGGGCTCGGCAGGCCGATCTCTACCAGGATCACTGCTTCGGATTTACACACCAAACTGTAGGGTGTTTCTCCATTCGAGGTCCGGGGAGTTGTGTGGTATGATCACAAAACTTGGGGTAAGTTTGCTACCCAGTCTCCTTTGGCTTTATCGAAGCGAGCTTTGAGTCCCTTGATGGTCGTCCAGTTTGTGATTTCAGTCTGGCCGTTTGCTTGGGGATGGGCTACCGAGGTGAACTTTTGTTGAATATGTTCACATCATTCTCTAAACGTTGTCTATGAACTGCGTCCCATTGTCCGAGACGAGGATATGGGGTATGCCAAAGCGGCATACTATGTTCTTCCAGACGAAGTTGAGGGCGTTCTTGCTTGTGATTTTTGCCAAGGGTTCGGCTTCCAACCATTTGAGCCCAAAAGTCGATGGCTATGATGAGAAACTAGAATTAGCCGAGAGCTTTATTTATTGGACCGACGATGTCTATCCCCCATTGTATGAACAGTCACAGGCTTTACATGCTGGTGAGGTTGGAGACTTGCTCAAGATTTTTCTAGCTTCGAGCTTATCGCTGGGTAGTTTGCCCTTCTCCAAGTAATTTTGAAGGGGTCATCCAGTTAGGCTCGTCGTCAGTTACTGGGTTGACCTCGGCTTCGTCTACACTTCGGTGTTTGACTTCTTCTACGGGAGGGCTTGTGGATGACGAGGCTAATTTGCTTAGTGCATCTGCTCAGCTGTTCTGCCCCCTCGGGATGCAAACCAACTCAAAATAGGAGTAGTATTGTTGTCGGCTCTTGGCTTTGTGGAGGTACCTTTTTATTCTGTCGTCTTTAGCTTCGTAACCTCCTAGCATGTGGCTCACTATGACTTGAGAGACTGTAAAATTGTACAACTCGTGTCTGGAGACTTTAAGCTAGGCGAAGTCCGGCGATTAAAGCTTCATACTCTACTTCGTTGTTTGTTGTAGGGAAGTTGAACCGAAGTGCATAGGTTGTCTCCTGTCTGTCTGGACCGAGGAGTATGATGCCTGCCCCGTTTCCCGAATTTCCTGAAGCCCCGTTCACTTATACTTTCCACCCATCTTTAGGCGGTTCTTTTGCAGGTTTGGCTTCGGCTTTTTCGAGGTGGGCTCAAATGGCTTCGGTGTTTCATTAGCACTTGCCGAAGTGGAAGGTTGGTGCTGGACTAGCTTGTTGGCGACCACTGCTTCAATGACGATTACATCCTGATGAGGTACTCTTTCTGGCACCGGGTCCTTCTCAGAAAAGGTGATGGCCTCGTCCTTTTTGAACCTCTTATGTGAGGGCTCGTCCGTTTGAGGACTTCGAGCCTCAGCTTTGAGAGAGGACTTCATAACCCCTTGAGGGAGCCCTGTAACGGCTATTATAACTCCGTCAAATTGAGGTTGGTCCTCATTCTCATCGTCTTCATTACGCTTTGCCTTGAGTGTGGGCTTCATACTGGTCAGAACGTCGGCCGCGACTTTGGTACTTCTTGAGGGTGTCGTCGCGCACCAATTGTTCCATGATGCAGTTCGTAGATCTCTGTCCTCAGCCTCGTCAACGGAGTGAATTGACTTCATTCCTGATTTCGACGAGGTCCGAGTCTGGATTCCAGGGGTGCATGCTGGAGCCTGTCGAAGGCACTTTGCCAATTTTGGCCTCGGTCGTTCTGATCCTCCTTCCGATCCGATAGTTCGGCCTTGTTGGCTTTGCGCTTGCACCTGTCATCTTCGTCGGCTCTTGCGAACCGATCTGCTATGATCCACAATGGCTTCGTAGTGCGAGGTAATTGTCCTCATCGCGCCGAGGTGAGACGGTGTCGCGCCGATGTGAGATGGTGTCGCGTCGAGGTGAGATGACATTGCGGCGAGGTGAAATGCGATGGTGGCCCCGTTGGCGGATCCCGGCATCCCGTGCGTCTACGATCCTGACGCTAGGGGACTTTTGCCGATGCCGCGATCCGGAGGTAGCTTCGTGCTCTCCACCATCTTTGCGTGAGGGTTGTCCTTTTTCACGGCTAAGCTTTGTATTATTTTTGGCGAGCTGGAGAAAATCTTGCTATGCTTATTCAACATGCTCAACGTGTCCGTCCGGAGTCTGGCCTTTGGCGTGTTCCTTCCTGGATCGCCGGTATGTTGCCAGGTTTAGATCTTGCGCCTGGCTTGCCTCGCATTTATGGATTTCGGCTTCCTGAACCGGTGGATTTGCTGTCGGACCTTGTCCGGTTTGCTGAATATCCTTTTCCTTATTGGCGGCGGCAGCGGCGGCGAACAAATCGCAATTTCATGAGTCGTGCAGCAGCACAAACTTCCAGATGAGATTCCCGCCGCACCGATGATAGGCTTTCGACGGGCAACCTACCGTTGGAATCCTCTCGACGAGTAGAACATGTTTCTGGGTGGTTTTGTCCGATTTGGTGGTGATTTCAGTCCGGAATTGGCAAATAACAGAAGCTGCTCCGAACAAATTGCGATTTCGCATTTGGGGGGATCGCGTTGGTCTTCCTATCATGGCTGTAGATTACCTAGAAAACTTTTGATCGAAAATCACAAATTTTCATTTCCCACAGACGGCGCCAGTGATCGATCTTATTTTCGTAAGGTAATTAATGCACGTAGACAAGGAATTAATGAACACGAAAGTAAACGGAACACAAAGGGATTTATGTGGTTCGATCTATTGGAATAGATCTACGTCCACGGGCGGAAAGAGTATGGATCTCTATTGATTGTATGAGTAGTGATTACAAGATTGTTCCCCCCCCTCTCAATCTATTCTAAACCCCTATTTATAGGTAATTACATGGAGTTTGACTATAATACAAAGTCTTGTCCTATTTGGACTCTGGCTTGATCCTCTTATTAGGGATAGACACCGAGCTTCTATATCTTTCTTGGAGCTTGAGTTGTAGTCGATGTAGGAGTCTTGATTGCCTTGGTGAAGAAATTTCTCTTAGTTGGGCCGAGTTGCGTAAGCCGAGCTTAACTGTTGGGGCCCAATTATATTGAGCTTGAGGCTTGGGCCTAGGAGCTGGGCCGTATCCTATCATATATCATAATAATTACCATTATTAAAAAACTAATTAATCATCAGAGATATCAAAAGATTTGATATTTCATTAAAGGAAACATAACTAGCAATAAGAAGAGAGAGTAATGCTTCCCTACCCACCACGGGTATACTTAATATGCCCACGGCTGAGGTGGCGGCATTATATTTAAGGAAAATTATAATTAATATACCTTATAAACATAAACCCTACTATAAAAAACAAAACCCTACTAAAAAAAGTGAACCCTAAAAGGAAAAACCATTTCACGTCAGCATTAGACATGTTAAATGTGCCCATAGTGCGTAGGGGAACATTTCTATAAGAAGAGAATACTATATCCGGCTGATGAAGATTGAACTTGGGGTTCATGCATTATCAGGGCCTGTTTGGTAGCTGAGATATCTCATGATATCTCAGCTTATCTCATGTAATCTGTGCGTTTGGTAGCCATGTGTGTGCAATCTCTCCGGCCCGTATTTAGTTGTCGGCCCGCGCAGAATACACTGTTCCACCCCAATTAAACCCTCTTTTTTATCAGACCCCAACCCCTCCGATATCCCCCGATACCCTCTGTTCAATCACCAATTATTTTTTTTCCCATTCTTCTCCCTTTCCTTCCTTCACATGCGCACGCCGCCAGCCGCCATCAATTCATCCTCATTCGCACAAACTCCCGGTTCAGCCTCGTCAACCTTCTATTGCTATTGACAACGGCAACGCTACTGCTCTCCCCATACGCCTCCCGATCTCCGACGGCATCATTGAAGATGGAGATGAGAGGAGAGACGAGGGCTGCAAATTAGCTGGCGATGGCGACGCCATGGAACCGAGTTAGGCTGGTGAAGGTGGCGAATTGGGTAGCAAATTGGAGAAGCCGACGGCTGGTGAATTAAGAAGACGACGGGTTCTGGTGAAGAAAGATACATAATTCAATAGAATTAATTTTGATATTTGGGATTTGATTATTGGAGTTCTCTTTCCTTTTTGCAGAATTCGATTATTGTTTTGAATTGGAATTTGATTATTGTGCAGAAATCAATTGAAATTCAATTGACGATTCAATTGACGATTTTAGTTCTGAAGATTCAATTGACAATTTTTGTTCTTGGTTGTTTACAAAATTGGGGGAGAGAGAGGTTTAATTTTTTTTTTTTTTTAATTTTTCTGATAATTTATTTTTTGATAATTTTTCTAATAATTTGTTCTGATAATTTTTCATAAATATAGAAATTATACATTTTGGATTCAATTCATAAATATTTATCATAAATACAGATATTATATATTTTGGATGTTAAATTTAATAATTTTAATTTCTAATCATTTTACTACAGTGTTTGTTAGTTTTCATACCAAACACCTATACAGTTTTCTTATCATGATTTTAATCACACTTGTCACTATTCATATCCAAATATCATGGTTTATCTCATCTTGCCTACCAAACGAGCCCTCATAGTACTAAAATGTCTAAAAATCACAAAAATAATTTCTGAATATACATTAGTAGTCTAAATTTTGTATTCGCCTTTGAAGAAGAAGAAAATCCTCGACGGAGCATGGCAACAATACAGGGCCAACACTCTGGTAGTCGTATAGTTCGGAAGATTTATGAAGAAGATTTTGAAAGAGGGGATTGTATAAGTGTGAAATAGGGATCACAAATCTTTAAAAAGTAGAAGAATCGGCTTGATTTTGATGATCTTCATTTGCTAATCCCACTTGCACTGCCAACCACCCTTTCTTCACCTTCATATTTTTGCCTCTTTGCATCTTCATGTTTGGAGAAAACATTGCTTTTCTTTGGCTTTGGCTTTGCTTCGAATTTTGTTGATCGGTTTGTAAGTTATTTGGTTACACAAATATAGAGAAATATTGGAACTATTTATAATTTGAGGGGTAGTGAGAAGACTAGAAGGTATCGATTAATTGGTTTATTATAAATATTTGCTAATATTCTTCGATGACAACTAATTACTTGGAGGAATAAGAATCCTAAGGCATTTAGAAGTATGTGAAAATTAATTAAATCATTGGTATATTCTACAAACTTAATTTTCGGCTTGGCTCAATTTCATTACCAACAAAAGACGAGAATTCCATCCTTTTTTCTTTTGTTAAGGAATATAGTCTAAATTTTCTTGTCAAGGAATATAGGTTAAATTTGTAAGAAATCATTTTCTTGTTAATTGTTATCTTCTTGTCATTACGAGTGAGGGATGTATAGATTCTATGTCATCAATTTCAAGGTTCTTTTTATTTTAATTTTTTTTATAAAATTTGTTATTGTTGTTGTTGTTGTTTTTTTTTTTTTTCTGCTTCATTTATCATTAAAAAAACAAGGGAAAAAAAGAAAAATGGTGACTTTTTTTTTCCTTTTTTTCTTTCGTATTTTCCATCAAAGAAAACGCGTATGCTTTGGAAATATAAACTTTTTTTATATATGTAAAACTTAGTAACAAGCTTCATATTTATAATTATTCAAAATTGGTGGAAAATAATGGGAAAAAAATGAAAATCTTATTTATTGAGTTTGTAATTGTTCTTCTATTCTAAAATTTTTATACTATAATTTTTTATTTTCACTAATATACTTTGATTTCCTTAAGGTACAAAATAAATATCAATGATCAATTTTATTTACTTTAGTCTTGTAGAGTGAATCGGTGTTTAATTTAATTTATTTCTTACTGTATAAATACAAAAACATAAATATTTAATTTATTTGAAGAGTTCAATCAATTGAATTAATGACCCAATAACAGTTAAATAATTGATTCGATGATCGGTACTAAATTTAAAAACATTGTATAAAGGTTGAATTGTTAAATTTCACGGAAAGATGAAAAAAAGTTTTCTCCTTGGAAACATAAAGAAACCTAGATTGACACATTATACCACGGTGGCATTTGATTGACTATTGTGTTACAAAAACAAAGAAAAATACACTATAATTATTCATCAAATTCATCACGAGGTGATTATGTCCGGTTATATTTTCAGATAAAGATTACAAGGAGAAATCTATATATGTAAAGAGGGAATCTGCAATGACAATTTTGTAAATTATATCAATTTGAAGGTCAATTTGAAGGTTAATAGTACATTTTTATAAAAAACGAAAAATTCCTTCCTCTTCATCTTTTTTTTTTGAAACTGATAATAACTGCCAATCACACAGCATTATCCATCTATAATATATTAAATCATTATCCATCTATTAATATATTAAATCATTTAAGTATATATGCTTCATTTAATTAACTAATTTAATTTAGAATTGATTAATTTATATAAAGTTAATTTATTGAGTCCAATTAGAGTTTATTCATTTCAAAGTAGGTTTATATATTTTAAATTAGAGTTTATGAGTTCAACTAGAATTCAATCAAATACTGTAATTACTTATGTTATGTTCTTAAAAATAAAAGAAAAAATAGATTATATGCGTCAACTTAAAAATAATAGAAAAAATAGATTATATACGTCAACTGTATGAATATACATAGAGATTCGAAAATATATGGTTGAGGCATTGATAAATATCCACAGCATTCTATTTCTAATTAAGGAGTCGGTTCCACTTTTTATTTATTTATTTATTTATATTTATTTAAAGATGATCAATAATGGTTCCCATTTCCCCCCTTAATGTGACTCGAACCCCCGACCTATTGGTTCGAGGGGAAGCGTCTTACCAAGTGAGCTGCGCTTCGTTCAGTAATCACATTTTATTATTTTATACATCACATATAGTGTATCCATGAGACTACTGAAGTTAGAGAGAAGGAATATTACTTGAACATGATACTGCTTCTTAAGAGTAACGTTCCAATGCTCACCACGGGCGTACTTAATATGCCCACAGATGACGTGACAATTTTTTAAATAAAAAATTAATTTAAATATATACCATAAAAATTAAACCCTACCCAAAAAAATTAAACCCTACAAAAAGAAAACTAGACCCCAAACAGAAATAATTAACGACGTGGCACTGCCACATAAGCAGTGGAAATGTGTCCACCATGGGTAGGAGAGCACAGTGCTTCTTAAATGATTACAATTTGCTGATTAACAATTTAGAATTGCTTTGTAAATGATTTCTATGCTTACTTGAAATTGAAATATTTATTTATTAATCTATTAATATTATTTTTTCTTGAAGTCGTTATGCATTTATGATTTTGGTTCAATAGCCAATATACATGTAATTAGATTATATATGTGCCCTAATTGTACGAATTAATTAAATTAAATATATCTCCATAATGAAAATGTAATATTGCATTTTGTGTTTGTAAATATATTTTTCTTAACACAAACTGTATATAAATCCTTCTTATATTGAAAGTAATTGATGTCTGAGTGTGTGGACAACTATTCCAATTTCCAACATTGAAAAACTTTGGTAAACTAAGATTTTTCTATAAAATTATTATTATTATTATTATTATGCTTTTAGATTTTTATGTAAAGTAATAAGTTTTTAATTTTTAAGTGAATAATCTTGATTTATAAGATTTTGATGACAATTCCTTTAGATAATTATTCTCCGCACATCGTGCGGGTGCAATACTAGTTGCTTTTAAAATAAAATAGCAAGCAAGTCCTAATCCTAAACCCATTATAATTCCATCTGAACTAAAAACGTGGGCCCAAAAAATTGGATCTAGGGCTAATCTTCCCGAACCCCTATCCAACTCTACAGCGAGTTAGATAACTGGAATTGAGCTTTTGCTTAGAATCCATTCAAACTTCATAACTCAATTGCAAAATTGAATATGTATTGGCCATATACAATTTGCAATCCTAAACAAGCACTAAGTTGATATGGTTGCATGGTGTGTTGAAGCGATCGATTACATTTTACCTTGGAGATTAGAATTAAGACAAATAGCATGAGATGTTGCAAGAAGATTTTTCCTATTCGAAGATACGGGAAACATTAATTGTCTCGTATCCGCACACGAGAAATATAAAAAAAAAAAAAAATTGAATAAACTTTATTGTGTTAAAAAATGCGACAGCCCAAAAATTATTACAACTATACTTTCTCATAAATTGTAATTATAATATATCACACTATGTAGATTTAGCGATATTCGAAAATTAATTATTACTTGGACCAATATGCAACGGTTGACTTTTCATGTTTAAAACAGAAGAATGCCGAGTAACATAATTTTAATTATATATTGTTCCTTTCCGTGGACTCGAATAATAATAATCCTAATACGTATTATCATTAGGGATATATATATAGAGAGAGAGGGAGATGATATGTTACTCCCTTAATGTGGTCAACTCCGTGGGCACCTTCGTTATTTTATCACTTTGGCATTACTTTGTTTGATTTTTTTCAATTGTTTTATATTCTAGTAATACCTTATAAATTAATATAGAAATTATAAAATCAAAAAAATCAAAGCTCGATTTATTTTTTTATATTTTTAACTTCAAAAAATGACTAATAAAATAAATCGAGATTTGATTTTTATTTATTTTTTAGATTTTATGATTTCTATATTAATTTCTAGAGTACTAGAATATAAAATAATTGAAAAAATCGAACAAAGTAATGTCAAAGTGATAAAACAACGAAGGTGCCCACGGAGTTGACCACCAATGAGGGAGTAGCACATCACCTCTCTCTCTGTATATAAATTGAAATTGAATACAGAACAAGCATGAATAATACTATTAAAGGGGGATATTTTATATTTAAAAAAAATACATATATTAGGGGGAGCGAGTTACCAAATCCGTAATATTAGTAATAATTATAATCATTATAAGCTGTAAATTTGGCATTTAGTAATACATGTTTTTTTTTTTTTTTTTTTTATATACTTTTAATTCGCATGCTACTATTTTCGTCCACTCTATAAATAAATTAGACCACATCTTAATCTTTTATTTTTATATTTATGCATCACACAAACACAAAAGGCTTTGATACGCAGACATGTTAAAGACCTTGGGCCGCGTTTGGTAATCATCTCAAGATGAGGAAGGATGATTCATCTCAAAATGACTCATATGAATAGTGTCAAGATGAATCATTCATCTCTCCATTTGGTAGCAAAAAATTCAGACTCGGATGATATCATATTGTGTTTGGTACAAATTGTAAAACTCTAGATTAAAATTTAGATTGACCAAATTACCCTTATTAAATACCCCTAACGATTTCACTTTTATCGTTGGGATTAAATAGTACCCTTTATTATTTATTATTTATTACTCTGTATTATTATTATTATTATTATTATTATTATTATTATTATTATTATTATTATTGTCGAGTTATTATTTTTATTATTCTTGTTATTATTATAATTATTACTATTATTTTTATTTTATTATTATTAGTATTATTATTATTATTATTCTTGTTATTATTATAATAATTATTATTATTATTTAGTTATTATTATTATTATTATTCTTGTTATTATTATAATTATTACTATTATTATTATTATTGTTATTATTATAATTATTACTATTATTGTTATTATTTATTATTATTATTATTATTATTTATATTATTGTTATTATTATTATTATTATTATTTGAAATCGTATAAATACATAAGGGTAAAATGGTAAAAGAGAGAAAATGTTGTGTTACTGTTCGAATGAGTTGAAGTCATCCGACCAAAAACGTCAGATGGCTTCATCTCGGGTCATCCAGTTTATTTCATTTCGGTACCAAACACTTAGGCTGTGTTTGGTAATCATCTCAAGATGAAGAATGATGATTCATCTCAAGATGACTCATATGAATAGTATCAAGATGAATCATTCATCTCACCATTTGGTAGCAAAAAATTCAGACCCAGATGATATCATATTGTGTTTGGTACAAATTGCAAAACTCTAGATTAAAATTTAAATTGACTATTTTACCCTTATTAAATACCCCTACCGATTTCACTTTTTATCGTTGAGATTAAATAGTACCCTTTATTATTTATTATTTATTACTCTGTATTATTATTATTATTATTATTATTATTATTATTATTATTATTATTATTATTATATTGTTGAGTTATTATTTTATTATTCTTGTTATTATTATAATTATTACTATTATTGTTATTATTATTATTATTATTATATTATTATTATTATTATTATTATATTGTTGAGTTATTATTTTTATTATTCTTGTTATTATTATAATTATTACTATTATTGTTATTATTTTATTATTAGTATTATTATATTTATTATTATTATTATTATTATTCTTGTTATTATTATAATTATTACTATTATTATTATTAAATTATTATTATTATTTATTATTATTATCTTATTATAATTGTTACTATTACTATTATCTCTCATCTTGGTTCATCTTGGTTCATCATATCCACCAAACACACCCTTGATGTATGTAATAATCGGATGTGGGGTTGTTGCTATTATTGGTGGTGTTATGCTTTTTTTTACTTGAGAAAAAAATGAAAGGTGACTCCAGCTCCAGCCCTGCAATGTTTCCTCCTCAACTCTCAATAATGTTGTATTTAAAATAAAAAAAAACGTATGAGTAATAAAATAAATCGAGCTTTGATTTTTATGTTTTTTTAGATTTTATGATTTCTAAATTAACTTCAAAGATACTAAAATATAGAATAAAAATAAAAATAAAAATAAAAAAAAACAATACAAACGTGATAAAACGACGAGGTGCCTACAAAAGTGCCCACCGAGAGGTGACTAGCATATTATTTCTCTATATGTATATATATGTTAGTATTAAAGAACATGAGCAATTGGAAAATATGTTAATCGGAAATATGGTATCATAGAATCATTTCATGTTTGACTGAGATTGATAGCTATGGGTCATTCTTTATTTTTTAATTTTTTATTTTCAGGGTGGATCATTTTTTATTTTATTTTTTGGTGTTGGAATTATGGAACTGTTGATTGTTTGTTCTGAGTAGATTATTTCATAATAGATATTGTTACTGTGGATCTGAAGTTATTGGTATCTCAAGTGAATCTATTAGTATATGATTGGTTTGATTTTCAGACTTTTAAACATAATATCATTATGTTGGGATAACTTTTTATATAATATCATACGTGTAACGAAATTTATTTGTTGTTTCTTTTTTTAAAAATCATTTCGATTGTAACTTTACTTTTTAATATATGCATCTGTCGTAACCGGCGCAAGTATGAGGAATCTTAGCATATTTTTTAGTTGAAATCTGATTTTTTTTCTAATTTTTATTATTTTTA
>CM038115.1:18863626-18890717 GCA_001642375.2 Mentha longifolia | reverse complement strand
TCGTTCTCGCAAATTACATCGCCTAAAATATCCTTATAATATATCTAAAATTAGGGCTAATAATGTAACCTAATATATTAAAGTTTACCAAATTATAACATATCTCAAATTAAATTCTTTTCTCAAAGTATAGTTAATTACATAATCTTTCGTTCTCCTTCATAGAATTAGTTATAAGTATTTTTTTTCTTTTCTATTTTAAGTACTGGAACGTAATTGGTTTCGGAATCACGATACTATTTTCAATTTATTGTATTTGAAATTTATTTTGCAATTAGGGCTCATAACGTGTGAATTGGGGCTTGTGCTCTTAATTGCTGAGACATTGCTGTTGATTTGTCTATCTCCTATATTATTCATGGATTGATTTTGGATTTCTGCAATTTAGATGCTTTATTGGGATTCTTTATATGTTGTAGAATGTATTAGAATATTCATAGAAATAGCGTTAAAAACTCTACGGCACATTTATCAAGTGTTTATTGTTTTTGAGTAAATAGATAATGCCATTTTTTTATTTGGGAATGCAGCACAAGGGATTGAAAGGGTAGAGGCTCATCAAGAACTTTCAATCAAAGGTAAGATTGAAACTTCTCTATATAATTCGTTCAGAAAATTTGTGATAAAGCAATTTGCCTTGAATTGATGAAATTTTGTGAATGGATGCATTTTTTCATTGGAGTTAAATTCATGAAAGACTCAAATTAGATTAGTTATCTTAGTTTCTTATGCTTTTATTTGCCAACCTCATTTACTAAGATTCGAAAATCGTAGAACATGTACGATAGCTTATAATGATAATAGATATTTCGGTGGACCAGAAATTCGTACAGATTAAGAATCCTTAAAGATTAAGGTTCTATCAAAGAGTTCCAATTGTTCATATTGTTGATTTTATATGCTCCTGCTCATGTTTGTTTTACAGAGTTAATAATTGATTAGACATATAGACGCTTATTATTATTCTCTAATTACTTATCATAGTTTCTTTCATGTTGAACTTATTGAATTACAGAAAATTGTACATAATTGGCTCCCACCGTAAGTAGTTTATGCTTTTAATTATTTTCCTCTATTATTTACTTGATCACATTATTTATTATTTATTTACTTTGAAAATTAATTTACTGAATTACATACAAGCATTAAATTTCTCAAGTGCAACAGAGGCCGTTATCAGAGATATTATTTATAAAAAGGTTGGAGATTTTTGTACCAGATTATTGTGAGTTCCATTTGTTCATATATTTGCTATCTTATTATATGATCTATAGGTTAAAAATTAAACTATTGTAAATTAATGAAGTGTTTGCATTGATAATATACTACTCTGCCTTTGTTAAGCCCATGTTGGAGATCTTTTACGGTTAACACCTCTCTTTCTTAGATCCTTTAGATAGCCCTGTTGATTCATGTTGACTTCAATTATCTGAAGCTCGAATTGGAGAAATCTGAGTTTGTTGACGAGCATTCAACAAGTACCAGAATTTTGATACATATAAATGCAAATTTAAACTGAATCTATTGATCATAATGTAGAATTCATTAAGATAATGTAAGAAAATATGGTTTCTTCTATTCTCCTTGGAGAATTGGAGATTTTGAATATGTAAAATTTGCAGGTTTGGTTGTTGTGAGCTTATTTTCCTGGTACCCCAATCCTTTTCTGTCAAAATTCAATTTTACCCTACGATCAAAACTTTCCCTATCTCTTTGTTATGGCAGTTCACATATGAACGGGCTGAAGAACATGCTTATTTATGAGGATGTACATATGAAATTCTTGAAATTCGGGGAGATCATAAATTTCAAGGTACTTATTAGTTCTTCACAGAAAATTAGGTGCTTGATTATGTTAATTTATGTGTTGAATATAATTTATGCTTATTATTTTGGTACTTCAAGACTCGTTGAGGAGTGGCATGAGTTTTTACAATGATGCTCTGCTTAATGTGCTAAGCGCATTACTTAGATTTCACTCTTTAAGTCTTTTAGATGGTTCTTGATCTGTTCAAGTTGAGATAATGTCACTTTTATATAGCACATTCACTATGGTTTTCATTATTTTGAACTACCATGATTAGAAAAGAGAGGCATAAGTATAGATGATGCTTTGCTTTATGTATTAAGTTTATTTCCATGTCATTAATTTAGGTGGTCCATATATCAGTGAGAGATCATATCTTATTTTATGATCTATAGGCTTATCTTTTAAGTATCATGTGTTGTGGCCACCACCTACATAGTTGGAGTTGGAGGTAACAAGATGAGAGAATTAAATATTATAAGAAATCACTCTGCATATTAACCGTCTAGCTACAGAGAAATTAGAGAATCGCATAATATGATGAACTCTTATTGCATAACAATCAGAACAAAGGATAGAATAAGTAACACATAATTAAATTAAAAGACACTTCTTAAGTTGATGTGTATAGAAAATAGATCAGCACAATCAAGGGAAGACATAGATACAACAATTGGGAACATCAAGCTACAAAAAAGAATCCAGCATTTCAAAGTTGGGAACATCAAGCTACAAAAATTTGGAAACTAAAATAAATCTGATTTCATTTCCCCAGTTTCTGCAGTTAACATGGTTTTTACGAATATAGACCAATATTGTCCTAAGAACAGCCTATTAACAAATGCAATGATGGCACCTCTCTTTTTTATATGTTAATTTCTATGGAAAAACTCTTAATATTATATACTTTCACGGTTTTTAGTTATGTAGCTTTAGGTAGCCGAGCTTACACTATTAGCCTACCACTATTTCATATATCTATGCTTATAGTAGAAAATTTAAGAGGAAATTATAAACATATGCGAATAGAAACAATAAAGTTCAGCCTCATCATTAATATAGGATAGAAGTTTCCAACACATAAGCTAATAGCATATGAGAATTATATTAATTGATGTCTAATAGCTTTGATAGTAATGACATCCTTATTAAGAAGAAACCGATAATAGTTAGTCCATTAACATTCAAAGCTGCTCATAGCCTGAGAGCTCTTAGCCTTGCCAAGAATGGACTACAAAATTCATACCAACAAACATGAGAAACACAATGAAATAATAAAAGCTTAGCAGCAATCCAATTATATTAAGCAAAGTAACTTTCAACGTTTCTTATGTTTTTTGCTGCATGATCTGACTTTACTTACTTTAGTTAGACATGTGTTAGTTGGCATGTTTCTCTTAGTGGTTCAAATTTAAAGAACATATGTCATATGCTTATTTAATTTTTGTTTTACAGAATTAGGTACTGCATATATATAAAGCCAAAGTAGAAATGAGCTTAAAATAATGTTTGTAAAGAATAAAGGAATATTTTTCTAATTACCCCTACATACTACCCAGTCCTTCAACCATCCTATCCTAAATAAAAGCGTAATATAAACGAGCATATTGAAGATTTTGATTTAGTGCTGTAGTATTGGTTCAAAATGATTGCAAATTTACAGTTTCAGCATAAGCTAGGGCCATACATTAATTAAGAAACAGTTAATCTAAAGAACAATCTATATAATTCAGTTTATTAATGACACACATTCATTTATATTTATGAATTTTTCTAAATAATATAACTTATTTTTATAGTAAATTCAGTTCATTCATCAGGTGCATTCATTTTGTTTGTGATAATTAGAAAATATGTGCCATAAAACTTAATTTGACTCTCAATTATATTAATTGCCTCAACACTCTTTCATAATTGATCCTTAATTGCTTGAGCCAGTTTTTTCTATTTTTCTTTTTAATTTTTTTGTAAAATTATATTTATAAAATAAATAGATTTAACGTGCAACGCACGTTACACATGCTAGTTTCACAGAAAGATGAAAAAGAGTTTTCTTCTAAGAAACATAAAAAATCCTATACTGACACATTATACCCCGGTGGAATTTGATTGACTATTGTGTTACGAAAATTAACTCAAATAGATACAAAAACAAAGAATAATACACAATAATTATTTATCAAATTTGTTACGAAGTGATTACGTCTGGTTTACTAGTATATTTTCAGATATAAATTACAATGAGAAACTGCCTTTTTAAATAAAATAGCAACCAAGTTCTAATTCTAAACCCATTAGGATTATGTCTAAACTAAAAATGTGAGACCAAAAAATTGGCTCGACAACTATCGCTCCTGAACCCCTATCCAACTATGTGGCGAGTTGGATAGCTGGATTGGACTTCTGCTTATGATCCATTCAAACTCCATAACTCTAACATATTGTTCATTGCAAAATTGAATATGCATTGGTCATACACAACTACAGTCCTAAATACCCCATAATCCATTAATTTCCAGATTAAATAAATAATGGAAAATAAATATTTTGAGTATTTATTTTGAAATATTATAATTATTTTAAATTAAAAAATCACTAATTAAGTGGTTGAAAGGGAGGTCCCACACTTTATCAATTTCGCCTAAAATTATATGTCCCATTCCAATAGTAAAATGTCATTATAAGATGGACGGATAGATTATTGTCAAACTGAGAATTTAGAAAAGGATTAAAACATATCAAAACGGTAGGAATTTGAATTGAAGTGCAATATCAAGATATCTTGTGAATTTATTTCAGAATACAACTATCATGTACAATCACTTCCAAATATAGAAGGAAACATTACAGAATAGCCCCAATATTGATGAATCAATAATACTACAATTTACACCACTACTTGGGTAAAAAAAAATCTCAATAATACTTGCTAATATCTTTTACCCTCCAACTGAGATTAATAAAATCCTCAATAGAGCACGGCAACACAAGGGGCCCACCGTTCTTGTAATCAAATATTCTGAAGCTTGGGCCCGGACTAAATTCACTGTTACACTTGCATATATTATACCGCCTCTACCCCGTCATAAGTTGAGATAAGTATTGTTCAATTTTAATTATCATTTTTTTATTTTCAATTTTAATTATCAATTTTTATTTTCAATTTAATTATCAATTTTTATTTTCAATTTTAATTATCAATTTTTATTTTCAATTTTAATTATCATTTTTTATCTTCAATTTTAATTATCAATTTTTATTTTTAATTTTAATTATCAATTTTATTTTCAATTTTTTATTTTCAATTTTAATTATCATTTTTATTTTCAATTTTAATTATTAATTTTATTATTTTCAATTTTAATTAGCATTTTTTTATTTTCAACTTTAATTATCAATTTTTTTATTTTCAATTTTAATTATCATTTTTTCATTTTCAATTTTAATTATCAATTTTTTATTTTCAATTTTAATTATTAATTTTTTATTTTCAATTTTAATTATCAATTTTTATTTTCAATTTTAATTATCAATTTTTTATATTTCTTATCCCAACTTATCTATGTTTGTACCAAACACACAATATATTTCTTATCCCAACTTATCATACTTTTTTTATCTCAACTTATCACACATTTTCTTATCTGCCCTTTTCTCGGTATTGCTACCAAACGGGCCCAAAAGGTAGTAATATATATAGTTGGGTGCATGAATCACTCCACTACAAGTTTGTGCGATTGTGTGTAGGGATGGCAGTGGATCCTGGACCCGGTCCAGATCCGGGAGTCCAGATCCATTTTATAGGATTGGAGTGCTGAAATTTGGACCCGATGGATCCGGGCCGGATCCAGACTTCACTCTTAATTTTCGGATCTGGATCTGGAATTTTATTTTTGAGATCCAAATCCGATCCAGATGCGGCCCAAGGACCCGGATAATTTATTATATATATCATTTTATAATATTCTACTAAATATCTATATCTACTTAGGGGCTTGTTTGGTATCCATATACTAGTATATCAGATATCATATATGGGTATGGGTGGCTATGGGTATATGAGATATCAGGGAAGGGTATCAGATTGATATATGATATCTGTGGTTTGGTATGAATTAATCGATATGAGATATCAAATCTTGATTTGAAAAAAATTGGATAATAATAATAATAATAATAATAATAATAATAATAATAATAATAATAATAATAATAATAATAATAATAATAATAATAATAAATTGGTACATGTTAAAAAAATATTCAATCAAACTGTTGCAACATTTTAAATAATTGGAAATAAATCCAATATATGCAAAAACAAATCAAGAGCAGAGGTTATTCTAATTATCTATAATGCATATGACAAGCAAATAAAATATTTAGAATTAATCGAATCTATTTCTTGGACATCAATTAAAATTCTAAAATTATTGGGTCAATGCTTTGTGCTGATGTTATCCCGACTTTGTAGAATCATATTTCTTGAATCAGCTAATTTCTGTGTGAGCAAATCGGCCAATAAAATAATTCCGAGTCCAGATGCGCTAAAAAAGAAGGAAAAAAAAAAAAAAGAAAAAAACTCACCTGACGATGCGTCAATTCTCCGAAAAAAATATGTGTTCTTATCACTGAAGAATTTGCAATTGGGCGATGGAACAGAAGAGGAGAAAGTGAGGATCGAGGGTTACAGTTTCGCGGCTGATAGATGTGATACCGGTGTTGATTTTGGTATATAGGGAAGTGTTAAAAGTGAGGATGTGAGTATATCAGGATATCAATTTGATATCCATATACTAATATACCAAACAGAAGGTATGGATATGGACCATTTTGATACTCATACCTGTTATACGTATATGGATATCAAACGGGCCCTTAGTTATTCTAATTAAATCTCAAACCCTAATAAAACTATTTTTAATTTGAAAGTTCGATGCCTAAAATATAGATACGTTTCATATTTTTTTCAATATGTTTAAGTGAATGACACTTTTTATTGGCAAGTGTATTATTGGTGTGGAAAATTCTTGACAGGTAGTGTGTGAAAAATTATTTATTTTTGTGCAAATCAATTCATTTATGGTTGAATTTTTTATTTTTATTTTTTTTGTTCTTTTTCTAAAATATTTTTTAGGTAATAACTACGGATCTGGGTCTAGATCCGAGATCCGCCATATCCAATGGATCTGGATTTGGATTCGATTTTTTAGACCCGATGGATCTGGGCCAGATTTGGATCTCGGGTTAAAATTCCGGATCTGGATCTGGACCAAACAAGATCCGGCCCATTGCCATCCCTAATTGTGTGTGTTTTTTAGTTTTATATAGTATTATTTTCTTTATGAGTCGTAATCAAATTTTCTTTCTTCCTCGTATCTTCATGTTTGAAGAAAACATATTTTTGGTTGAATTTTCTTTTTGGGTAATATATATAATTAGGAGGGAAAATCTAGGGAAATAAATGTTTGGAAAATTTATAGCTTTAGGCTTTCGTCAATAAATATGGTCGCTTATTCTCTAATTTTATTTGTTTTAATGATTCGAACAATTCAAATAATCAGTTAAATTGCTACACCGATTGTATCATGTTGCGGCATAGGATATATAGAAGGTGTCGGTTAATTATTATTTTTCTTATTAAAATTTGATATTTTTGATTTCGACACGAATTCTTAGCTGCGGCTGCGAGAATCCTCATGCAAAGTTTTCATAACAAATCATCATATGATACGACCCGAACGATATGTTGGGGTGATATACGCGTTAAGGGCTTGCACTCTAGGGGCTTATTTGTTTATTTTCCCTTTTTCTAATAATATATCACTTCTCTCACCACACAGATAGAGGGGATGGAGGTTATATAATATCATATGTTTAACGAAATTTATTTGTTTAAAAAAAAAATCATTTCGATTATGGTTAATCGACTTGTAACTTTACTTTCCAATATATGCATCTCTCGCAACCGGCTCAAATATGAGGAATCTTAGCATATTTATTAGACGAAATCTGATTTCTTTTCTTTCTTTTTTTGATTTTATAACGTATGCAATGCATTTTCATACAATTATTAGATACAACATGAGACATTATGAATATTCATACACATCAGCCGTGGACCAATTAAGTGTACTCATAATGAGTAGGGGAGTGAGTTCTTAATAATGTTTTATGAACTCATATTTAAAGACTAAAATTATGCAAGTATTTTATTTATTTATTTATTAGAAATTTATGCAAGTATTTTGAAGCAGCTAATCATGTTATTTGCAAAAATATTTGATATATCGTAAAAGGGAAGGGAAGTAACAATAGGATTAATAAATTCTGCTTCCTTCTACAATCACTTCCAACAATGAAAATTCCCGAGTATCTACGAGGAAGAGAATGCTAACCTAGGATTCATGCATTATCATGAACATTTACACCCTAGAGACTACTAAAACAAACTAAAAATCACAAGAATAAAAAGTTCAATTTTTGCATTCTAGTAGTCTAAATTTTGTATCCGCCATTGAAGACGAAGGAAATCCTCAACTGAGCATGGCAGCATCACGGGGCCATCACTTTGGTAGTCATATAGTTTGGAAGATTTATCGAGAATATTTTGAAAGAGTGGATTGTATAAGTGTGAAATTAGGATCACAAATCTTTGAAAAGTAGAAGAATTGGCTTGATTTTGATGATCTCCTTCATTTGTAATCCCACTTGCACTGCCAACCACCCTTTCTTCACCTTCACATTTTTGCCTCTTTGCATCTTCATGTTTGGAGAAAACATTGCTTTTCTTTTGCTTTTGCTTTGGCTTTGGCTTTGCTTTGAATTTTGTTGATCGGTTTGTAAGTTATTTGGTTACACATATATAGAGAAATATTGGAACTATTTATAATTTGAGTAGTGAGAAGACTAGAAGGTATCGATTAATTGGTTTATTATAAATATTTGCTAATATTCTTCGATGACAACTAACTACTTAGAGGAATAAGAATCCTAAGGCATTTAGAAGTATGTGGAAATTAATTAAATCATTGGTATATTCCACAAACTTAATCTTCGGCGGGGCTTAATTTCGTTACCAACAAAAAACAACGAATTCCATCCTTTTTTTTTTTTTTTTCTTTTGTTAAGACTAATTAAGAAAAGTTAAAGGAATATAGTCTAAGTTTCTAAGAAATCATTTTCTTGTTAATTGTTACATTCTAATTGTCATTGTTACTGAGTGAGGTATGTATAGTTTCTATGTCTTCAATATCAATTTTCTTTTTATTTTAATTTTTTCTAGTGAAATAAGATAAAAATAGTTTCTTTTTTCCTTTCAGGTTAGATTTTTCATCCCGTGCGAGGAAAATTAACTATCATAAAAAACAAGGGAAAATATATATGGTGAAAATGATGATTATTTTTTATTTTTTATTTTTCCTTATTTTCCATCAAAGAAGACATGTTAGAAATATATGTAAAACTTAGTAACAAGTTTCTTAATTATTGATCTTATATAAACCCTTCAAAACTAGTGGAAAATAGGGGGGAAAAATGAAAATCTTATTTACTGAGATTTGTAATTGTTCTTCTATTCTAAAACTTTTATACTATATTTTTTTTTATTTTCACTAATATACTTTGATCTCCTTTAGGTACAAAATATATATATCAATGATCAATTTTATTTGCTTTAGAGTTGTAGAATGTATAGGCGTTTAATTTAATTTAGTTCTTATATAAATACCAAAAATAAAAAATAAAATTACAAGTCTTTGATGAGTTCAATCAATTGAATTAATGATCCAATAACCTCAGTCAAATAATTGATTCCATGATCCGTACTAAATTTTAAAACATTGTATAAAGATTGAATAGTTGAATTTCACGGAAACATAATAGACAAGAGAGAATTTATCAAGGCTCGTAAGATTGAAATAATCTTAGGGGATGGTAAGATTAAAATTAAAGGAAAAAATAATATTTTTAGTCCGGGCTATAAAATTATCACGGGCCCTTATGAAATGTATCTAGGATATTAAACCGTTGTATTAAACAAGATAATTTACACTACTTGGGTAAAAAAAAAAAAAATCTCAACAATACTTGTTAACATTTTGTACCCTCCAACTGAGATGAATAAAATCCTCAACAGAGCATGGCAATACAAGGGGCCCACTATTCTTGTAATCAAATATTTCTGAAGCTTTATCGAGAAGATTTTGAAAGAGGGGATTGTATAAATATGAAATTGGAACCTCAAATCTTTGAAATTCATAATTGTAATCTTGATTTGCTAATCCCACTTGCACTGCCACATATCCCTTCTTCACCTTCATCTTCTTTCCTCCTACCAATTTGGTGTTCGAAGAAAACATTGATGCTATATGGTTTGTAATTTTTATTTTTTTTTTGGAATAGGAAAATTTCTTTTTCTTCTTTTTTTTTTTTTTTTGGTTTGGTGTATTGGAAATTGTAATCCAACGAAGATATATATAATGCTCAAAGCTTGAGGGAAATATTTTATTAGATTCCGACGTTTTATTTATGCTTTTTCTGTTTTATACTGTATTTGCTTTGTTTTTGTAGCAATGATTCATAGAAAGAATCACTTCAATTCGGTTGTGAATTTAATTTGGAGGTGGCATCTATATTTGTCGGGCACCTGTATTAGTTAGCAGCCATTCGATTTTAATTTTTCTTTCTTTTTTCGATTATTTAATAGCTAAGTGGAATTTTGATTGATTTGTCTTTTCTTTAGGTGTGATATTAAAAAGAGCAAAAGGAATACTTAGGAACAAGATTTTTGTATTATAGACATGTTTTTGGAGGCATTATGTGTAAAGTACATATTTTTGTCCGACCGATTATTGACTGGCATTTTATTAATGTCTCAACTTTCACTTTGTAAATCTTGGAACACAACATTTTTACTCTCAAAATGGAACAACACAGGTGCATTAATTTTTGGAATTTCATGTAAATTAATATCCCCACAAATACTCCGTATATTTTAACAAGACTCAAACCCTAACTCAGAAGGTGGTAATATAGTTGGGTGCAATATGAAAAGTGCAATATACAACGAGTAATGCTACAATGCACTGTGGGCATATTTAATGTGTCCATGAATAATGTGGCAATGTTATAAATAAAAGTACTAATTTAAATATATATCTTAACTACTAAACCAAAAAAAAAAAAAAAAAAAAAAAACTAAGCTCTACTAAAAAAATCAACATAAATGGAAAAATAACTTATGTGACATTACCATATCAGCCGTGGATACATTAAGTGTCAATCTTATTTGCAGATATTTTGCTACTCTTAAGAAAAATTATCTTTTGTCGGATAAAAAAAAAAAAAAGTGCGTCCACCGTAGATAGAAGAGCGTTTCAGATGGTTTCAGATGGTGCGACAATTTTTGGTTGAATTTTCTTTTGGGGATATATATATAAGGTGGGAAAATCTAGGGAAATAAATAAATGTTTGGAATATATATAGCTTTAGGCTTCGTTAATAAATATGGTGGCTTATTCTCTCATTTTATTTGCTTTAATGATTCCAACAAATCATAATCAGTTAAATTGCTACACCGATTGTATCATGTTGCGGTATCATTGACTGGGAAAAAAGCATAGGATAGAAGGTGTCGATTAATTAGTTTATTTCTTATTAAAATTAATTAATATTGCTTTCGACAATAGAAGAATTCTTAGCTACGAGAATCTTCATGCATATATGAATAGTTGTCATAACAAATTAAATCATTATATGACTAGTACGTAGAATATATGCCACCAGCATGACTTTTTCGGTGTTCAATTCGTTACCATCAATTCATAATCCACTTTTGCCTTTTGTATTCTAGTTTGAAATTTGTTTTAAACTATTAGTATTGTTAGAAACTATGTATATCTGTTGTGTGTGTGCTATATTGTGTCATTTTTCCCAAGGCTAGCTAGCTCTTACGTTTTTTTTATTACAAACTAGCACAAGATGAGATCCTCTTGTCCATAATAATTTTGTTCTATCCTTGTGTCTTAGTATTTTGATAGGATACGACTCAACTACTAGGCTCAAACATTAGACCCAATATAAATGGGTCCTGATATTAAGCTCGGCCCATGAAAGTTCGGCCCAAGTAAGAGACTTCTTCATCAGGCAAGGAGGACTTCTTGATCGATTACAATTCGAACTCCAATACAGATGTAGAAGACTCGGATGTCTATCATAAAGATCGAGATAGGCTCTAAGAGTCCTTATAGGAACAGACTTTGTATTGGAATCAAACTCCATATGATCATCTATAAATAGGGGCTTAGAATAGAATGAAGGGGAAGAACAATCTTGTAATCAATACTTATATTACTCAATAAAGATCTATACTCTTGCTCCGTGGACGTAGATATATTCTAATAGATCGAACCACGTTATTTCTTTGTGTCCTTTTACAATACCCTACGAAAACTAGATCGATCATATTTGATAATGCCTTTTAAAAGGACTGTTCGTCTACCCACCATGCACACCATTAACGTGTTCATAACGGATATGACAATGCTATATATTCTCTCCGTCCACGATCTATTGACCTTATTACTATATCGAGACGTCCACTATCTATAGACTATTTCCTTTTTTGGTAGTTACTTTATCACTCTACTTTTTAATACTTTAATATTTTAATAGAGTTAAAAGTACTAGATGAGCCAATAATTATTTCACTTTGACACTTTAACACTTTGATTTATTAACATATCATCAAAACACATTAAACTCTGTGCCCGAATTTTTCGGTCTATAGATCATGAACGGAGAGAGTATTAGGGAGGCAACAATAAATATATATCCTAAATTAATGTAAACCTTAGATTAGTTATCAAGTCCACAAGATTAGTTATCAAGTACACAACGTTACGAAATTTAACCTAAATAGAATACGGAAAATGAGGAAAAACACAAGAGAATTGGTTACCCAGTTCGTCACGAAGTGATTATGTCTAAAAACACCGACAAGCTAGAGATTTTTTAGTAAAATGTTTTCGGATATAATTATAATAGAAGGAGATCACGTTCACGTATAATATTATGATTTCTACCCTAATAAGGATTTCGACCTAATTAAGGATTCATATCGTAACTATACTTATGATGAAATTGACTAAAAAACCCTAATAAAGTTCGATAATGAGTTCATTAATCTCTCATAAAGAGAGAGTTCTATTTGCTTTTTTCATTTTTTTCCCTGTTTCATTCTGTGTTAAATTTTATATTTTAGGTTGGAAGTGTACGTAGTTAGACACACTAAATAATTCCACCATTTTCCAAATATAATACTACTAATTAATTAGCTAATTATGATGCCGTGCTATTTACATACCGACATCGATTTATTCGATGAAATATACACTTTCCACGAAGTATTCAAATCTGCATCTAAATTTTGTCATGATCCCAATCAACTTTTACCTTAATATTGTCCTTGATTAGTTAATAAGAATCAAGTACAGTACAACGTTAATTTTCTTATCAAAAATTAAGATTTGGACAAAAAAACGTAGGATGTATACGGTGACGATGTTCTTTGATACTTTTACCGGGCAAGTATCTATATCTATATTAATTTAACTAAAGGATTTCGACCTAATTAAGTTTTGCATGCCAACTTTCCCGCCTAAACATCACCTAAATAATAATTAATTAAATTTTTAGTTAATTAATATAATTGATTAATTAACTATTGACCAACTAAATGATTCATTTCTCAAGAATTTAATTAATATAATGTTTACATGTGAAAGCCCAATCATAATTCTCAAAACCTAATATGTCAATACCAATACACCCTATTAGCTTCCCAAAACGGTTGTTCTTTCTTAAAAAAAATTAAAGTAGTATATAGTAGTAGCAATTATCGACATGCATATGCATAGAAATTTCATATCTCTAGGATTGAATGAAAGACCGTCTCTTTATTCAATTTGGCATGATTTTGAGGAGTTGTTCTTCACAAGTCGTCTCCGGTGAGAATCGCAACCATTTCCTCCCAGCAGAACGTGCGAGTCCGACACCGATGTCATGATGCTAATCAATTTCAAGCAGGCCGAATTTTACTGCAGAGGTACATATGATATGTACCGAAATTGTATTCTGATTCGATCTTACTAGAGATATAATTAGGGAATAGACGACACAGATCCATAAACTATTACTCATTTAACAAATATATCCTAAACTGTCAATAATTATAATAAAATACATGAACTATCAATAAAAGTAACAAATATACCCCACATTCTATTTTAGGCAACATTTTTTTTTCATATTTCATAAAAATGACATGGCAATTAAATTGACAAATCTAACTTTTTCCAATTAACAAAATATTTTAAAACATTTAATTAAAAATTGGGGATCTCCCACTTCAAAAAAAATACTCCCTGCATTTCACTTAACTTGGTTCATTTCACTTAATTGGGGACCTCTCGGCATCTTCTTTAGGGATGGACCGGTACGGTATATTGAAAAAATTTCGTTGTACCGATACCGTACCGAAAACTTTCGATATGCACTTTTTCATACCATTACCGTACCGTATATTTTGGTATACCGAAAATTCGGTATGGAGCAAAGTTCATACCAATACCGTACCGATTTTTAAGTATACCGTACCAAAGTTCGGTATTTCGGTATACCAAAAAATCAAATATCATACCCGAAAAAAATTATATTCGATTTTTTTCATACAATATTGACAACATAAAAATAATATCATACTACCATACAAATAAAGTCAAACAGGAACAAATAAATATTGTACACAATCGGGTATAATAGACCAAAAGTGTTTATGAAATGTTATCTTAATACTATCTATTTGTATCATACAGTACATATTTAACAAATATAGATTAATTTTGCAAAACTATTTATATTACTCTATAATGCGATACAATTATTATCTTTGTTAGTACATGTATTCTCGTATTTTTGATCGCTAAAGATTAAAAAATAAATTATGTATATTATACTTTTAATATTTTTTAGATAATTAACATATTGAAAACTAGTTAAATAATTAAAGATTTATTGAGATTGTATTTAAATTTGAAAATTGAAATATTCTCAAAATATAAAATAAAATGAGAGTATAATTAAAATTAAAAAAATGTAATTCTTCGGTATATACCGAAATTTGGTATCTCGGTATAATCGGTATGTACCGAACATTCAGTATACCGATGTTCGGTATATATCGAATTTTTTCGGTATACCGAATCTTCGGTATTGACCGATATACCGCGGTATAGAAAAACTCATACCGTTACCGTACAGAAAATCTTCGGCATGTTATTATACCATACCGAAAAACTCGGTATACCGCTAATTACGGTATTATCGGTATTTTTCAGTACGGTATACCTTTGTTTCGGTAAATTTGTCCATCCTTCTTCACTATGGACGCCGATGTAGACATCGCAGCTTCTAACCGATCCCTCACTCTGTACGCATAATGCGCATCCTCCACGCCTTCGTACTCCAGATATTCCTCGCGATGGCTTCATATAACAGAGTGACTGACTCTTCATGGAATAGATCGAGAGAGGGGCACCATTTCGCTGCAAGGCTGATTTTGTTTAGTTTTTCCGACTTGAGCATCTCCACCATGCCCGATCTCAGGCAATGCGCGAATACGTCGGAGACACGATCGTGGAGGAATCGGAAAACAGGTTCGGTGTTATACCTCCTCTCCACAACCCTTTTCGCCATTTCAATGCATCAGCTCCTTCCAGAATATTAATCCGGTAAAGAATCTCGAGTAGATCCTTGAAGTATCTGAATTCCGCAATGGAGGCCAAGTTTCCGGCGAGGGTTTGAGGATGGTGTTCGTGCGGGCAGCCACGAGGCGGCGTAGTAGAACACCCTTCTCGATCAGATTTTCCGGTGCCGCGGACTCCTCGGAGATTACAGATGAGCAATGGATCTTGATCCCAGGCGAGCTGCAGGCGGCTGATGAGCTTTTGGCAAAAGAAATGTGCGGTATCGGAAAGGAGAAAACACAATATCTTGAGCTTTTCCGGCGGTGGGGTGTAGGAGGCTCTGGCTCGAATTCGCGGCGTCGGCAGCGGAGGCGTTGGATTATGTTTATATTTGCAGCGACAATCAATGACGGGACATGAGTTGGATGCTCCAATGGTGAAGAAGGGAGGTATATTGAGAGAGAGAGATGCTTGAGAAAGCTGGACGGTGGAGGCAATGTCGGCGCTAATGGTGAAGAAGGGGCGACAAATCCCCAAAGATTTCAAATTAATACTCCCTCCGTTTTTTTCGAAATGGCTCACTTATATTCAACTAGCAAAGTGTACGTGTGTTGCACGTTTAATCTTTTATTTATATTTCATCCGTCCCGTTTATGTTAGAAATTTTTGTGATTCATTCCACCATTATGGTAATATTGATGATTTATGTTTTTTTTTTTTTTTTTTTTACGTATTTTCCAAAATTTATACTACCTAAAGAAAATAAAGAATAGTCAATATATTCAATTTGTTTGGTATTAATAATCTTTCAATATTTCTAATAAGTGTAAATAAAAGGGAATAATGTATGCACAAAACAATTATTAGATTTCAATTTTGATCCAATTTTTTTTATATTCTTATGCTACATACGTAGTTTTTATTGATCTATTATATCTTAAATTAAAGTACTATAGACCATTTACAAGCTTATGATACAAAATATGATTGATTTCATTTAGTATGTTAGTATATTAAAGTGCACATGCTACTATATACTCCGTATTTGGTTATTTGTTCTAACATCCTACAAAATTTACTCAGTTTGATTTGCCTATTTCAAACATTTTGGGGGTCTCATTCTTTATGTTGAATTATCACCTTGTTATTACTAATATAGACAATATATATAAGAACAAACAAAAACAAAAAAAAAACAAATAGGAGTTTGGAAAGAATAAGTGCGAGTTCCATTGAAAATCGAATAAATCAATCATATTTTGGCTTGACTACATTTGCATACTGCTACATATAGAATTTGCAACTAATTTAATAAAATCATAATATGAAATTTAGTGCAGATTGTATTATATACAAATATTCAACTAACGAATTATAATTTGAATAAATACTTGATTTGTCCTATTATTTTTCAGACACAAACTTAATTATTTACGAGTACATAATAATATGTACTCCGTATTTCCTTATATTACTATCTCTCTTGCAATTTAACTATAATAGTATACAAACAAATTTTTATTATAACTTTTTATTTATATACTTATGCTACTCAATTTTTTTAGATATAATGTGTTTTAAATAATAGACAATTACAATATGTTTATGATCCAAATTAAAGATTAATATGTCTTTGAGTATGTTTACAAATTTAGATTGAATGTGCTACTGTATATAATTATCTTGTACTGTAATAAATAATAATGTAATTTTACATTATTCGTCGTAATCATTCAATGAAATTTGTGACATATAATTCGTTTTTGTCTATTCCGAACACTTTAAACTTAATACATGAAAGAATGAAATTTAATAAGAAAAAAAATAGTAAGTTCACTTCATAATTTATTTAAAATTATTTTAATACTTTATATTATCAACACTCATTAGCTATATAGTGGGATATTTTTTCCTCAAAAAATTATAAAATTTAGTATTATTGTGCATATTTGATAAATACGTAGTACTTATTCAAATTTAACTATGATCTCATATACTAATTGTTGATATGTAATTTTCTCTAGTATTGCAACTATTATCGATATTTTTGTAATAAAATATTTAATAATATAACTAAAAATAAAATATATGTATGTCTAAAGCTAACAAGAAAAAATAAATTTTAAGTTACATAGCTTCAAAATTTATACTTTAACTAATAGATTACACAAAAACTTTCACACTCTAAGCCTGTAACCCACACGGATCATATATATATTATCTCCTAGATTTAAAAGTTCACATTTTTAAATTGGAATTATATCTAACAATAACATTGAACTTTCATTTTGAATGTTTAATTAAATTGGACCCACTTAAAGTGAATAAAAGTGGGCCAAAAATGATATTTTTATGTGTAGTCTCTTTTAAAATGAAATGTGTCTATTTTTTTGTAACGGACGAAAAATAGAAATGTATCAATTTATCGCGGACGAGTTAGTATATTAAATTGAACTAAATTTATATGTAATGTAAATTTTACTTAAGATTTTTATATACTCTGTATTTTATATAAATACATATAATATATTTACTTCTTCCCTCTTATAAGACTACGAACAACTCTTAGCAGCGCATGTATTAATAAAATGTTAGTTAGATAATGGAGAGTAAAGATAAAATGGTTTATAATGGATTATATGTTCAAAATAGAAAGTGGATACTCTTCCATACGTCCAAAAAGGAACTTAGTGCGTAGTCTTATGTGACAGAGGGAGTATTATAACTCTTAAATAATAAGAGCACCGAAAAATTAGTAATCTTGTCAACTTTCAGTTTTTCAAATATAGAATAGTTAGTGACTTAACCTAATGGCTAATACTCCCTTCATTTCGCCGAAAGAGCCTCCTTTATTATTTTATATCTCACATATGAATAAAAAAAATGTTCTTTCGGCAAAATGGAGGTAGTAATACATTTCAGTAATCAATTTCGGATATAATACATTTCGGCAAAAAAGGAGTCTCCTTTTATTATTTTATCTCAAATTTAATGAACAGAGAATTTGTTAATCAATTTCTTAATTATAATTTCTCTAAGTTTGATTAAATAGATTTCACAACTCATCATATAAAATCATGATTCAAACTTGTAAGCCATAATACATATAACTCAAATAATTTAAGAATAAAAAAATAATTAAGCTAAAAAATAAAATAAGCAAAAATAAGATAATGTTAAAAAATATGTAATCCATTTTTTAATTACATTTCTCTAACTTTGATTAAATAGATTTCATAACTCATCATATAAAACCATAATTCAAATTTGTACACCACAATACATATAACTCGAATAATTTAAGGATGAAAAATTAATTAAACTAAAAAATAAATTAAGAAAAAAATAAGATAGTGTTAAGAAAAATATTTTTTTAAAGATCACAACTAAAAACTATATTTACGTTTTTTTTCAATAAATTAAATTTAATGTTGTGGGGGTGGGGATCCCCATAGATCTCACTAAATATACTTGCCATGTATGTACATTAATTAACTAAATGATATACAAGGAAAATTTATTTTCTAATGATTTATTATATATACTCTTAAATAGTTATAATGAGGGTATAATAGGCAATCTACATTAAGCGTTCAAGGCTCTTTTTATATAAGTATAGATATGTGAGGTATAAATATTAAAGTGAGTCACTTAAAAAAAAACAGAGGGAGTAGTAGTTTAAATGTTTTAATTTCAATTGCCACACATCATCTTCATAGATATAAAAAAACATTAAAAACAATTCCACCGCACAAATGTGTTGCTTAAAATAGAATATAGGGTACATTTGTTACTTTTATTCATAGTTCATGTATTTTATTGTAATTATTGATAATTTAGGATATATTTGTTAATTGAGTAATAGTTTTGGACATAAACTCTAATTTTCCCTACATATATAGTATTTCCTAAATTCATTAATGGGCTTTGCTATTTGTATGTCAATCTCAACATTTTAACATTATGCAAGTGTTGGTCCCAAAAGAGCTAATTGGTGTTGGGAGGGGAGGGGGAATAGACCAATGTTCAACAAGTTTTGGAGTTCGATACAGAGTACAACTCGATCTCTTCAGTTCGACAAGCGAGTTGTCGAACTTATCAAGAACGATCTGTTATGTGGAAGTTGGTGGTTTGTTGGAAACTCTTAGAAAATTCCTTTTTGATGAAAATAATTTTGCAGTTCGATGAGATGAATGTCTGATGTATGATTGTTAGTTCACGTAAAGAGATAATTGAATGAAAGTAAAAATAGTGTGAGAGAGCACGACATAGTCAATTTTATCGTGGTTCGGAGAAACTCCTCCTACGTCCATGTCAGTTTCCGTCAAAGCTGAAATCCATTACCTTCGATTCGCATCTCGCTTGTTTTTACTGGCTGAGTACCAGTCCCAAATTTCGACCAACTTGTCGAAATTCAACACGAGTTACGGGGTCGTGACCCTTACAGCTTTTCTTAACTTAACACAAAAACTAACGTGCTCTTCAAGGGGGCGACAAATCCCCATAGATTTCAAATTAATACTAGTTTAAATGTTTTAATTTCAATTGCCACGTCATCTTTATGAGATATAAAAAACAATTCCACCTCACAAATGTGTTGCTTAAAATAGAATATGGGGCACATTTGTTGACTTTTATTCATCGTTCATGTATTTTATTGTAATTATTGATAATTTAGGGTGTATTTGTTAAATGAGTAATAGTTTAGGATATAAACTACTCCCTCCATTTCGCTTACTTGGCTCAAACTTTTGGCTTGTGCTGGCACGGTTTTCCCGCTTCTTGATGATGGGTTTTAAAATGGATTTTTGAAGAATTATTTTTTTTACGGGATACTACGAAGTCGATGTCGTATCCCGTAAAAAAAATAATTCTTCAAAAATCCATTTTAAAACCCATCATCAAGAAGCGTGGAAAACCGTGCCAGCACAAGCCAAAAAGTTTGAGCCAAGTTAAGCGAAATGGAGGGAGTAGTTTATATCCTAAACTATTACTCATTTAACAAATACACCCTAATATCAATAATTACAATAAAATACATGAACGATGAATAAAAGTAACAAATGTGCCCCATATTCTATTTTAAGCAACACATTTGTGAGGTGGAATTGTTTTTTATATCTCATAAAGATGACGTGGCAATTGAAATTAAAACATTTAAACTAGTATTAATTTGAAATCTATGGGGATTTGTCGCCCCCTTGAAGAGCACGTTTAGTTTTTGTGTTAAGTTAAGAAAAGCTGTAAGGGTCACGACCCCGTAACTCGTGTTTGAATTTCGACAAGTTGGTCAAAATTGGGACTGGTACTCAGCCAGTAAAAACAAGCGAGATGCGAATCGAAAGGTAAATGGATTTTCAGCTTTGACGGAAACTGACATGGACGTAGGAGGAGTTTTCTCCGAACCACGATAAAATTGACTATGTCGTGCTCTCTCACACTATTTTTACTTTCATTCAATTATCTCTTTACGTGAACTAACAATCATACATCAGACATTCATCTCATCGAACTGCAAAATTATTTTCATCAAAAAGGAATTTTCTAAGAGTTTCCAACAAACCACCAACTTCCACATAACAGATCGTTCTTGATAAGTTCGACAACTCGCTTGTCGAACTGAAGAGATCGAGTTGTACTCTGTATCGAACTCCAAAACTTGTTGAACATTGGTCTATTCCCCCTCCCCTCCCAACACCAATTAGCTCTTTTTGGGACCAACACTTGCATAATGTTAAAATGTTGAGATTGACATACAAATAGCAAAGCCCATTAATGAATTTAGGAAATACTATATATGTAGGGAAAATTAGAGTTTATGTCCAAAACTATTACTCAATTAACAAATATATCCTAAATTATCAATAATTACAATAAAATACATGAACTATGAATAAAAGTAACAAATGTACCCTATATTCTATTTTAAGCAACACATTGTGAGGTGGAATTGTTTTTAATGTTTTTTATATCATGAAGATGATGTGGCAATTGAAATTAAAACATTTAAACTACTACTCCCTCTGTTTTTTTTAAGTGACTCACTTTAATATTTTATACCTCACATATCTATACTTATATAAAAAGAGCCTTGAACGCTTAATGTAGATTGCCTATTATACCCTCATTATAACTAATTTAAGAGTAATATAATAAATCATTAGAAAATAAATTTTCCTTGTATATCATTTTAGTTTTTTAATGTACATACATGGCAAGTATATTTAGTGAGATCTATGGGGATCCCCACCCCCACAACATTAAATTTAATTTATTGAAAAAAAACGTAAATATAGTTTTTAGTTGTGATCTTTTAAAAAAAATATTTTCTTAACACTATCTTATTTTTTCTTAATTTATTTTTTAGTTTAATTAATTTTTCATCCTTAAATTATTCGAGTTATATGTATTGTGGTGTACAAATTTGAATTATGGTTTTATATGATGAGTTATGAAATCTATTTAATCAAAGTTAGAGAAATGTAATTAAAAATTGATTACATATTTTTTAACATTATCTTATTTTTGCTTATTTTATTTTTTAGCTTAATTATTTTTTTTTTCTTAAATTATTTGAGTTATATGTATTATGGCTTACAAGTTTGAATCATGATTTTATATGATGAGTTGTGAAATCTATTTAATCAAACTTAGAGAAAATAATTAAGAAATTGATTAACAAATTCTGTTCATTAAATTTGAGATAAAATAATAAAAGGAGACTCCTTTTTGCCGAAATGTATATATCCGAAATTGATTACTGAAATGTATTACTACCTCCATTTTGCCGAAAGAACATTTTTTTATTCATATGTGAGATATAAAATAATAAAGGAGGCTCTTTCGGCGAAATGAAGGGAGTATTAGCCATTAGGTTAAGTCACTAACTATTCTATATTTGAAAAACTAAAGTTGACAAGATTACTAATTTTTCGGTGCTCTTATTATTTAAGAGTTATAATACTCCCTCTGTCACATAAGACTACGCACTAAGTTCCTTTTGGACGTATGGAAGAGTATCCACTTTCTATTTTTGAACATATAATCCATTATAAACCATTTTATCTTTACTCTCCATCATCTAACTAACATTTTATTAATACATGCGCTGCTAAGAGTTGTTCGTAGTCTTATAAGAGGAAGAAGTAAAATATATTATATGTATTTATATAAAATACGAGTATATAAAAATCTTAAGTAAAATTTACATTACATATAAATTTAGTTCAATTTAATATACTAACTCCGTCCGCGATAAATTGATACATTTCTATTTTTCGTCCGTTACAAAAAATAGACACATTTCATTTTAAAAAGACTACACATAAAAATCATTTTTGGCCCACTTTTATTCACTTTAAGTGGGTCCAATTTAATTAAACATTCAAAATGAAAGTTCAATGTTATTGTTAGATATAATTCCAATTTAAAAATGTGAACTTTTAAATCTAGGAGATAATATATATATGATCCGTGTGGGTTACAGGCTTAGAGTGTGAAAGTTTTTGTGTAATCTATTAGTTAAAGTATAAATTTTGAAGCTATGTTAACTTAAAATTTATTTTTTCTTGTTAGCTTTAGACATACATATATTTTATTTTTAGTTATATTATTAAATATTTTATTACAAAAATATCGATAATAGTTGCAATACTAGAGAAAATTACATATCAACAATTAGTATATGAGATCATAGTTAAATTTCAATAAGTACTACTATTTATCAAATATGCACAATAATACTAAATTTTATAATTTTTGAGGAAAAAATATCCCACTATATAGCTAATGAGTGTTGATAATATAAAGTATTAAAATAATTTTAAATAAATTATGAAGTGAACTTACTATTTTTTTCTTATTAAATTTCATTCTTTCATGTATTAAGTTTAAAGTGTTCGGAATAGACAAAAACGAATTATATGTCGCAAATTTCATTGAATGATTGACGAATAATGTACAATTACATTATTATTTATTACAGTACAAGATAATTATATACAGTAGCACATTCAATCTAAATTTGTAAACATACTCAAAGACATATTAATCTTTAATTTGGATCATAAACATATTGTAATTGTCTATTATTTAAAACACATTATATCTAAAAAAATTGAGTAGCATAAGTATATAAATAAAAAGTTATAATAAAAATTTGTTTGTATACTATTATAGTTAAATTGCAAGAGAGATAGTAATATAAGGAAATACGGAGTACATATTATTATGTACTCGTAAATAATTAAGTTTGTGTCTGAAAAATAATAGGACAAATCAAGTATTTATTCAAATTATAATTCGTTAGTTGAATATTTGTATAATACAATCTGCACTAAATTTCATATGATTTTATTAAATTAGTTGCAAATTTATATGTAGCAGTATGCAAATGTAGTCAAGCCAAAATGATCGATTTTATTCGATTTTCAATGGAACTCGCACTTATTCTTTCCAAACTCCTATTTGTTTTTTTTTTTTTTTTTTGTTCTTAATATATTGTCTATATTAGTAATAACAAGGTGATAATTCCACATAAAGAATGAGATCCCCAAAATGTTTGAAATAGGCAAATCAAACTGAGTAAATTTTGTGGATGTTAGAACAAATAACCAAATACGGAGTATATAGTAGCATGTGCACTTTAATATACTAACATACTAAATGAAATCAATCATATTTTGTATCATAAGCTTGTAAATGGTCTATAGTACTTTAATTTAAGATATAATAGATCAATAAAAACTACGTATGTAGCATAAGAATATAAAAAAAATTGGATCAAAATTGAAATCTAATAATTGTTTTGTGCATACATTATTCCCTTTTATTTACACTTATTAGAAATATTGAAAGATTATTAATACCAAACAAATTGAATATATTGACTATTCTTTATTTTCTTTAGGTAGTATAAATTTTGGAAAATACGTAAAAAAAAAAAAAAAAAAATAAATCATCAATATTACCATAATGGTGGAATGAATCACAAAAATTTCTAACATAAACGGGACGGATGAATAAATAAAAGATTAAACGTGCAACACACGTACACTTTGCTATTGAATATAAGTGAGCCATTCGAAAAAAACGGAGGGAGTATTAATTTGAAATCTTTGGGGATTTGTCGCCCCTTCTTCACCATTAGCGCCGACATTGCCTCCACCGTCCAGCTTTCTCAAGCATCTCTCTCTCATATACCTCCCTTCTTCACCATTGGAGCATCCAACTCATGTCCCGTCATTGATTGTCGCTGCAAATATAAACATAATGCCAACGCCTCCGCTGCCGACGCCGCGAATTCGAGCCAGAGCCTCCTACACCCCACCGCCGGAAAAGCTCAAGATATTGTGTTTCTCCTTTCCGATACCGCACATTTCTTTTGCCAAAAGCTCATCAGCCGCCTGCAGCTCGCCTGGGATCAAGATCCATTGCTCATCTGTAATCTCCGAGGAGTCCGCGGCACCGGAAAATCTGATCGAGAAGGGTGTTCTACTACGCCGCCTCGTGGCTGCCCGCACGAACACCATCCTCAAACCCTCGCCGGAAACTTGGCCTCCATTGCGGAATTCAGATACTTCAAGGATCTACTCGAGATTCTTTACCGGATTAATATTCTGGAAGGAGCTGATGCATTGAAATGGCGAAAAGGGTTGTGGAGAGGAGGTATAACACCGAACCTGTTTTCCGATTCCTCCACGATCGTGTCTCCGACGTATTCGCGCATTGCCTGAGATCGGGCATGGTGGAGATGCTCAAGTCGGAAAAACTAAACAAAATCAGCCTTGCAGCGAAATGGTGCCCCTCTCTCGATCTATTCCATGAAGAGTCGTCACTCTGTTATATGAAGCCATCGCGAGGAATATCTGGAGTACGAAGGCGTGGAGGATGCGCATTATGCGTACAGAGTGAGGGATCGGTTAGAAGCTGCGATGTCTACATCGGCGTCCATAGTGAAGAAGGATGGACAAATTTACCGAAACAAAGGTATACCGTACTGAAAAATACCGATAATACCGTAATTAGCGGTATACCGAGTTTTTCGGTATGGTATAATAACATGCCGAAGATTTTCTGTACGGTAACGGTATGAGTTTTTCTATACCGCGGTATATCGGTCAATACCGAAGATTCGGTATACCGAAAAAATTCGATATATACCGAACATCGGTATACTGAATGTTCGGTACATCCGATTATACCGAGATACCGAATTTCGGTATATACCGAAGAATTACATTTTTTAATTTTAATTATACTCTCATTTTATTTTATATTTTGAGAATATTTCAATTTTCAAATTTAAATACAATCTCAATAAATCTTTAATTATTTAACTAGTTTTCAATATGTTAATTATCTAAAAAATATTAAAAGTATAATATACATAATTTATTTTTTAATCTTTAGCGATCAAAAATACGAGAATACATGTACTAACAAAGATAATAATTGTATCGCATTATAGAGTAATATAAATAGTTTTGCAAAATTAATATATTTGTTAAATATGTACTGTATGATACAAATAGATAGTATTAAGATAACATTTCATAAACACTTTTGGTCTATTATACCCGATTGTGTACAATATTTATTTGTTCCTGTTTGACTTTATTTGTATGGTAGTATGATATTATTTTATGTTGTCAATATTGTATGAAAAAAATCGAATATAATTTTTTTCGGGTATGATATTTGATTTTTTGGTATACCGAAATACCGAACTTTGGTACGGTATACTTAAAAATCGGTACGTATTGGTATGAACTTTGCTCCATACCGAATTTTCGGTATACCGAAAATACGGTACGGTAATGGTATGAAAAAGTGCATATCGAAAGTTTTCGGTACGGTATCGGTACAACGAAATTTTTTCAATATACCGTACCGGTCCATCCCTAAAGAAGATGCCGAGAGGTCCCCAATTAAGTGAAATGAACCAAGTTAAGTGAAATGCAGGGAGTATTTTTTTTGAAGTGGGAGATCCCCAATTTTTTAATTAAATGTTTTAAAATATTTTGTTAATTGGAAAAAGTTAGATTTGTCAATTTAATTGCCATGTCATTTTTATGAAATATGAAAAAAAAATGTTGCCTAAAATAGAATGTGGGGTATATTTGTTACTTTTATTGATAGTTCATGTATTTTATTATAATTATTGACAGTTTAGGATATATTTGTTAAATGAGTAATAGTTTATGGATCTGTGTCGTCTATTCCCTAATTATCTCTAGTAAGATCGAATCAGAATACAATTTCGGTACATATCATATGTACCTCTGCAGTAAAATTCGGCCTGCTTGAAATTGATTAGCATCATGACATCGGTGTCGGACTCGCACGTTCTGCTGGGAGGAAATGGTTGCGATTCTCACCGGAGACGACTTGTGAAGAACAACTCCTCAAAATCATGCCAAATTGAATAAAGAGACGGTCTTTCATTCAATCCTAGAGATATGAAATTTCTATGCATATGCATGTCGATAATTGCTACTACTATATACTACTTTAATTTTTTTTAAGAAAGAACAACCGT
>CM038115.1:18788058-18856056 GCA_001642375.2 Mentha longifolia | reverse complement strand
ATTAATGGAGACACACTCCGGGATGCCACGTCAGATCCACGTATGATCGAATTTGGGGCTAAATTGAAATCAAGGAAAAATTGAACAAGTGCCAAAGGTTGTGTATTTACAGAAATTTTCCAAATGTTGCGGAAAAAAAAAAAACGGGCAAAAGGTTGTGTATTTTGGCAACATTAACCCTTTTTTAATCTATTTGAGGCATTGCAAATTTTAAATTAACTTTTGCATTGTCTTTTTTCCCCTATTCGTGCATGCTTCTTGATTGAATGTTGTGGCCTCATTTCTAACTTTGTAATTTTCCTCTTTTAATTCCAAAATATAACTTTAAATAGCCTTAACAAAAAGAAAAATTAAAGCCATAAAATTTATTTCCGTCGAATCTCGACGGGCTACACACTAGTTTAGACTATATTCCTTAATAAAAGAAAAAGGGATGGAATTCGTTGTCTTTTGTTGGTAACGAAATTGAGCCCCGCCAAAATATAAGTTTGTGGAATATACCAATGATTTGATTTCCACATACATCTAAACGCCTTAGGATTATTGTTCTTCTAGTAATTAGTTGTCATCAAAGAATATTAGCAAATATTTATAATAAACCAATTAATCGATACCTTCTAGTCTTCTCATTACCCCTCAAATTATAAATAGTTCCAATATTTCTCTATATTTGTGTAACCAAATAACTTACAAACCGATCAACAAAATTCGAAGCAAAGCCAAAGAAAAGCAATGTTTTCTCCAAACATGAAGATGCAAAGAGGCAAAAATATGAAGGTGAAGAAAGGGTGGTTGATAGTGCAAGTGGGATTAACAAATGAAGAAGATCATCAAAATCAAGATAGTTCTACTTTTCAAAGATTTGTGATCCCTATTTCACACTTATACAATCCCCTCTTCAAAATCTTCTTCATAAATCTTCCAAAATATACGACTACCAAAGTGCCGGACCCGTGATGCTGCCATGCTCCATGCTCCATTGAGGATTTCCGTCGTCTTCAATGGCGGATACAAAATTTAGACTACTAGAATGCAAAAAATTGAACTTTTTATTCTTGTGATTTTTAGTTTGTTTTAGTAGTCTTTAGGGTGTAAAATGTTCATAATAATGCATGAATCCTAGGTATGAAAAATTCTGATTGAAAAGGTCAAATGATGAATCTCAACATAGATTGCCTTTAGCAGGAGAAACAAATTAGTCATGTCATGTTAATCTACTCAGAACAAACACTCAACACTTCCATAAGTCCAACACCAGAAAATAAAATATGATCCACCCTAAAAAAATAAAATTAATAAAATAAAGAATGATCCATAGCTATCGATATCAGTCCAACATGAAATGATATGTGTGATACCCGGTCCGAGCAGCATAAGTTGTTGATAAACGTTCCAACTTGCACCTGTCGCGTGATTCCTCACATTGTTCGTGGGACCATCAAAAAATATACCTTCAGCTATTTTCATATTATGTTTTCTGACTCTGCTCGACTTGCATCTCGCAGATTGGCACGTGCAGCTACGTGTTTCAGATACTATGATCTGATGCTATATTAAGCTGAAGCAAGCTCTATCCCAAATCCAACAAATAATAGAGTAGAATTAGAAGAAATGAACACAAAATGAAAGAAAAGGAACTCTATAGCTTTTGAGAGCCAAGAGCTGCCATACACAATTAGGAACATGTCAAATAATTATTAATTATTCAATCTATGGAGTCATCATCGAAATATTATGTAAAGTAAAAGTTCTTTCATACCAGCAGCCGCAGCAAAATAAACTATGCTTCCACTTGAATTTATAGGATGTAAGACAAGTCTTTTTTTTTTGTAGACTTTTGTGAAATGAAGAAAAGGCAGAAAATGCCATAAACAGGCAGTTCATTCATAGACACCCTATTTGTGAATTCGTTGATTCAAAATCAAGAACCACACTGACTTAAAAATCATTAGAATGTGCACTAGAAGATACTCCTTCCATCCCATTATACTTGACACGTTTCTATCATTTTATGCTCACATATATTCAAGAAACGAATCAAGTTGAATAGGACAGAGGGAGTAGCATACTTTTGCTTATTTTGTTTGACCTTGCCACCTGTGGCTCTGTTCTTTTCCTTTTTTCGGGCTTTTGCCTAACTTGTGTACAATTCTTTTATTAGATATATTATTTACCCACCAAATAAAAAAAGAACATAGCATGCTTTGAAGGAGAGCACGTTTTTTGGAACATTTCACATTTGACACTAATAATTAATGACAAAAACTTGGGTAAGGTCGGCCACATAGTGTGGCCGGGTCAAAGTGCCAATCTTTATACAGAAAAGTGTTAATCTATACAAATAAAAGTGTCAATCTTTAACATAATTATTTTACGAATAAAATGCCAATTTTTTAAAAAGTCAATCTTTATACAGAAAAGTGCTAATCTACACAAATAAAAGTGCCGGTGTTTACCCGTCAGCACGGTGCCCTCTGGTTGACCCAAGTGTGTCCCATAATTAATATGTGCATGTTGTTCCCTCCCCTCCACAAAGAGTGTGATGTTCTCTTGGTAGTACAGGTTCTAATAGTATGAAGTAGATATTTGGTAGATTTTTTTAAGCGGAGAAATGGCTCACAAGAGGTGATGTGTTAAGTTATAAGTGTTGTTGTGTTTTTTATTTATTTATTTATTTTAATAGTAAATAATGAGATGAGAGAGGGTTTACCAATATAAAGGTGTTTGTAGAGTCATCAACCAAAAGGAAAAGAAACATACTCTTACTCTTCGTGGATGGGACATAAATGGAAAAAAGGTCACACCTTTGGTGGACAGAGGGAGTATAATAGTTTCAAAAACTGTAATGATGTAGCTATGACAAATTTAAGAGGTTGTTATAGTTAGTTTCTATATTAGAGTTACTCTTTATCATTTATGTGTCAAAAACAATTGTCCATCCATGGAACATGCTTCAGCAAATCAATTTGCAGCATAAGAAATAAGAATCACTGCAGTCGACATACGTACGATACATTAGATCATAAAGCTTTGTCAAGGAAAAACCTTTAAGCAGGCCTTCTATTCTAGCATTCTAACAAACCGATTTAGTTCATATTAACAACCTAGCTTGAACTAATATATATGTGCAGAGACAATATATGTGTAAAGTGGGATATATCTCAAAAAAGAAAACTGTAGCGAGACCAAATTATCAAATCATATGACTAAGAAAGGCAAAATATTCATCCATTTTTCAGATAGAGTATTACCTTCTAAACTACTAGTAAAAAATATAGCGAAGCAAACACTGCCTCTATAAAGTATCAAAGGAAAAAAGAAAAAGTTTCTCATGTAGTAGCAGTATGAGGCAGTCACCAAAACCGATAACAAATATGACATTAAATGATGCCAAAATCTGAGACGGACAAAAACAAATAATCCGCTCACACAAAGATTGGCAAAAATTAGCTGTACCTCCATCATGGTGGCCTTCAGCAGGAAAAACGGATGTTGCGATATTTATTCTGAAAATCTGAGGAGAGATTGAGGTTTTAAATATCATTTTTCGTCTTTTCTTACAGATCTAATCAGATTACCTGAAAACAAAGAATAAACAGATGTTCAACTTTTAACACAGTAGGAACAACAATACATGTTGAATGTATCTACGATATTAGACTGCAAACTACGCTATATATAATACCACACTAAGATTTTCTAAAAGCCTATACCCAGAATAACCAAATCATCACCTAATTAACCAGAAAGGGCGTAAAATTAGAAAACCTTTGCCATAATTATCCATTGTGACTATAAAGGGAAAAAAATAAAAAATCAGAGGCAAACATCCGTTGTACAACCTCCATTGATGCAGCCTCAAGCGGATACTAATTGTTGGGGTTGTTATTCTGATGAAAATTATGAATCTTGATTCTTTTACACAATTAATTAGATTGTTGAAAATGAAGAATTATATTTCGTTAATTGCATGTTGACTACAGAGGTATTCTCCACTTCCATAAACAATGTGTAAGAAGGCCAGAAACACCAATTTGAATTATAAATTAGAAACAGTCAAGGAAGAGGGGAGCGAAATTAAATGGAGTAAGAAAAACATTTTACAAAGTACCTGCATCTCTTACTAGAGAAGTGAGAGATTAGAGGAGTTTCCACCATTACTGAAAGCTTCTTGTCTTGGACAAATTGTGAGAGGTTCCACTGAGTTCCACACCATGTAAGCTAAGCTCCGGATTCCTTAAAATATCCATCTCTGTTAGGATGCATCTCACCATAATCTTACATGAACACACACCATTTTTGAAGTGATGAAAACGAACCGATCTCTGACTACAATTTCCCTATTGTGACTTTGACATGAATTTGGTGAAAAGTGGCAATCTTTACACACTCTCAGGTTCTTCACAATGCGAAGAGAGGTTCCTGCAGCAGTTCGTACAATCCTAAAGCTAATGCCAGCTTTTCACTATGGCATGAATTAACTCTTCTTGAAGTTGTTCAAACTCAGACACAGCCTCAGGTACTATACTCATCGAATTCTAACAGAACCAACAATGGTTGGCCTCATGACCATCTTCTAATTTGGAATATATTCCTCGGAATCATGACAGTACCTATCATTCACAACAAATTTATGAATTTGTCCACTGATTTCAATCGAGCTCCAGCTAGGAGTGGTGGCCAAACCGTCATATCTAATCATTTTTCTCATTCTCGCCACACCTTTGAAGTCTCCACCATCGGCATAAATTCCAGCAAGAAGCATGCAGTCCCCAGCATTCAAAGTCCCAAGTTCGTTTAACTTCTTCATCGCCTTTTCCCCATTGTAGACATCTTTGTGAATCTTAGATGAAGCTAAAAATGTTTCGCCATAGGATTGCATTATCGCTAAAAGGAGAGCTCTCAATCACCTGAAGTGCTTTGGTTAGCTTCCCAGCATGCCCAAGCAAATCAACCATGCGCACCCATAGTGCTGACTTCTTGTTTCAAGCCGAAGTCCGAACTCATCAAATTGAAGTAATGAAAACCATCCTGTACCAAACCTTGGTGACTACAACCACATAACAAACCAAGAATGTAATTGAGTCTGGTTTCACTCTAGCACTCAACATTTTATTGAATAATGAAATCGCTCTGTCACCAAATCCATGCACCCCATGCCCCACAATGATTGAGTTCCATGAGAAAATGTCCCTTTTTTTTCATCCCATCGAAGACGCTAAACGCCTTTTCTAAGCTTCCACATTGGCATACATATCAATGAGCGCATTTCCCAGATAAACATTATCCATCAATCAATTTTCCCTCCCGAGATCATGCAACTCCATGCCAATATTTAGAGCACCGATCTCAGCACAAGCAGAGAGCAAGCTGACAAGGCTGAACCCATCAAACCAACACCAATTCTCTTCATTTCGTCAAACACATCAGTGCTTCATTATGAAAACCCATATGGGAATAACACGAAATCATTAAATTCCATGTAACCAAATCTCTATTAGTCATTTCATCAAACACATTCCTCATGCTACCTAATCCCCCGAAAGCAGCATATGACCGAATCAAATTGGTACAAACAACCACATCTGATCCAAACCCAGACCTTATTGTCGCCCATGAATCTCCATACACTTATTTCCAGCCCTAATTTTTTCACATGCCTTAAGCACAAAGGAGAAAATGATACTATTGGGGCGAGAAGAGTGACAAGAGCTCATGCGATTATAACATTAGATAGCTTGTAGGGCATTAGGGCCCTGAGTAAAAGCTTTAATGATAGAGTTTCAATGAATAGTTAACGGGTTTAGGATTTGGTGAAAGAGAATTTGAGATGAATGTAGAGAATTGAAGTGAGCGTAAGAGCTCAATAGTTTGTTTGAAATGGCCGGAATGGTGAAACAACCATTGGTGAGGATCTGTGCATGTATTTTATATAGGGTGTGAACATCATTGCACTGGGTTAGGAGGGCAAGCATGTGAAATGCTTTAAACATTTGTTGGAACACTATGATAGTGAGTGATAGTGGGTGAATTAAACTAGATTTCGAGATATAATATAAGACTTATGATTGTCTCCTTTGACACTGGAAACTGGTCCAAATCTTTTAACATTTAACAATCAATGCTTGAACCTGGGACAAAATCATAGCTTAGTCAAATATGTTGATCGTGCATGAATCAAGAAATCATGTATACATTATATTCCATATTAACGCTTTAACATTAAGCACAATACTACAAAGTCATAGTGAATTGTGAGAAAGCAAATCCAGCCTTGTGCCCAACATAATAGCAACATACATTTACTCCTTATGATTGTTTCCCGAATTCAGAATTAAATAAATCCCAAATTCAAGCCTTTGGATTACTAACACCGGAAGTTTTCGGATCTTGGCAACCATTGTGGTTGTGAAAGGTGTACAAGGTTGGGAATATATAGACTGCAAATGCTGTGCAAAATAGCTAACTAAAGTTGGTCAACTAGGCAACTTAGGCTGCGTTTACTTTTTATACGTCTATTTAGAAGGAGAAAAGATGATAATAATGTGGTATAAATTTATAAGGACTCAAAATTTCTATATCATGTTTACTTTGAATCATAATAGATTGATACAGCTATTTATATTATACATATTACAGTATATTATAGGACTATCTAAACCGATAAATAGATTATTTTTTTTGTTTTTTTGAAATTCCACTAGTGCAATTTTTCCAAATCCTCATTGAGAAATATATCTGCTTCATCTAGTACCTAAGAGTTTTTTAGAAGAGACCTTAATCTCTACGCATAATGTATAGTTGGTGACAGGTAAAACTTCAATAGTTTATACAGCAAACAAAATCAACAGCATGAGACATAACATCATAGAAGGCTAGAAATACCGTAGAAAACAATATAGGCATGGTTTTTAAAAGAATATATTATATCTATTTAAGTTTCTTAGCAGCATCCAAGCTGCATGAGAAAGATCAGTTATTCTGTTAGTCCTAATATCTGAAACCATTTCAGAGAAAAATATGCAATATCCCTACTTTGGATTGAATGGTACTGCAACAATTGTCAAGTTATATCTAATACCATGTGACATATAAGTGCATTCTTCAACATATAGTAAAGAATTAAAAAGATATGCAAGCACATTCGAAGCATAAGAATTTCAAGGTCAAATCAGAATAAAAAAAAAAAAAATCTTACCAAGAAGTAGAGAAGTCAGGAACCTTTAGGTTTTAATTTCATGGTCCAGCGCAATAACAAAGATCATCAATTCATCATACATAGAATTCATATGTAATCATTGTGTATTATTACCTTTGAAGAAAAGAAGCAGCAGCAGCTACGTGAGGTGCAGTGGAGGAGGAAGATTGAGGTCGGGGAAGATTTGTGAAAGAGGAATGAGACAATAGCAACAATTCACCATTACATGAACATGCAAGTTCATTCGAAGTCGTGTATTATAGAACAAACCTCGTGTATTGAAGATGGGAGAAGGGGGAGACAACATCAGCACACCGGCAAGAAAGGCGGATATATTGTGGGGGAATGACAGAGGGGAAATAAGGAATTGCAGGCCACGGTGGTAGTGGTGGCTCATCTCCGGCGGCGGAAGGAAAGTGTTTGAATCATAAATGAGAGAGAAAGAGAGGGAGGGGTTTTGCACACCGAAAGAATTGAGAATTGGAGGGAGAGCGGCCACCGCAGGGGGCAATAGTTTTTTATTTTTTTAATCTAATTTTATTAACTGTAAAAGTGACAATTAACATAAAAAGTAGTTATATATTCAAAAAATTGTATAGTGGACGTGGAGTATATTTTCTTTTTAACTTGATTTTTTTACAAATGAGGTTTGAATGAGGCTCAATAGTTGAGTGATCAATGTGTGATCTCCAAATGTTTTAAAAATATTTAGATAAAAATTTCTTAAACAATGATGGTTTTTACTTAGAATTTTAAATTTATTTTTAATTTCTCTATATTATTTTCATATAGTACATACAAATTTGTGGATCATTATCAGATAACAACTTAAAAATACAAATATATAATTAAAAAATGGTTTCAATGCATCGGAATTAGAATTGAAACCGAAGCGAAACCGGAATTGGAACCGCCGGTTTCGAACCATACTGTAACTATTGGGATAGCCGGTTCAGTTCTGGTTACTCTTGCTGAAAACAGGCACTGTGCGCACCTCTACTTCTATTAATGGAATGGTGGTGTTTCCACCTTAATTAATTGACAAAGACTTTCATGAGGCCGACCGCATAATGTGGTCGGACCTTGAAAGCTAATAAATTACTTGGCCCAATTCATTATTTGTATTGTTTTCAGTTGTAAGCTTGTTAGATTGTAGGCTTTGCGGTTGGGCCGCACATGAGTCTGCCTCTAATAAATTTGCATCATGTTTCGGTTTTTTATTAGCAAAAGTTTTCTTGTACTATGTATCATTTTTTTTTCATGTTCATTATATTCCCAAAATCAAAATTATGTGAAGCTACATGTATTTGCTAATTAAGCATATAAAAAGTGATTTTCTACTACCAATATCAATAAACGAATAAATCGTCAAGCATGCAAATATAATTTGGCGTGTATCATAAAGGAACTAGTGATAGAAAAGGTTCCAATCCAATTAACAATCACTTCCAACAATTTAAATATCAAGGACTAACTTTCAACTACTAGGAGAAGGGAACAATACCATATTCATCCAAGTGATGAAGATTGAACCAAGGGTTTCATGCATTAACATGAATATCTACACCAATGGACTACTAAGACATACTAAAAGTCACCAAAAAAGAAATAATCTAAATTTATACTAGTAGTCCAAATTTTCTATCCGCCGTTGAAGACGAAGGAAATCCTCAACGGAGCATGGCAGCACCACAAGGCCGACACTTTGGTAGTCGTATAGTTCGGAAGATTTATGAAGAAGATTTTGAAAGAGGGGATTGTATAAGTTTGAAATAGGGATCACAAGTTTTTGAAATGTAGAAGAATCAGCTTGATTTTGATGATCTTCTTCATCTGCTAATCCCACTTGCACTGCCAACCACCCTTTCTTCACCTTCATAGTTTTGCCTCTTTGCATCTCCATGTTTGGAGAAAACATTGTTCTTTGCATCTACTATGCCTTTGAAGAAAACTAAAGCATATATTAGAAAGGAGTAGATTGGAGATAATGCATGAAGTATATAGTTTGGTCAGGTGATCCTTTATCTAATATTTAAAGCTTATTGATGATGGTCTAATGACTCATTATATCCTTACCCACGCTATAGAGATATATTTTTTATGTTTTTTTTTCATTTGACTCTTCATACAGGTAGAATTAGAATGTTCAACTTATATTAGAGCTCATTTATTTGGGAAAGTTTTTAGGCAAGTCAGGTGAAGTTGGAATGAGAAACAGCCTACTATTAGGATACTCATTGTGTTTTGCTCCTGCTCCATACAGATCTAATGTTGTAAGTTGTCACAATGAAATACTTAGAGATTGATTTTGATAAGTTAACAGAAGATGTATATATATACATATATATAAACTTTGACGATGTAGAAAAATTACTCTTTTTAAAATCAGGCTTGCGAATTGTTAAACTTATACTCTAAGACATTATAACCGAATGTATAATAAGAAAGATGGAGATTTATATTCAAAAGTATACATTTGTGTGCTTTTATATTTTAGATACAAGGATGGATGTAATCCATTACTTATTGCGATGCTTGCAAAGACTCTAACTTTTAATGCTTTTGGATTGTATTACAAGATGATCATAATTATTACTACGCTTTTGGACCTTAATCTCTACGCATTATGTATAGTTGGTGATGGCTAACACTTCAATAGTTTATACAGCAAGCAAATCAACAACATGAGACATAACATCATAGAAGGCTAGAAATACTGTGGAAAACAGTATAGGCATGGTTTTTGAAAGAATATATTATATCTATTTAAGTTTCTTAGCAACATCCAAGCTGCATGAGAAAGATCAGTTATTCTGTTACTCCTAACATCTGAAACCATTTCAGAGAAAAATATGCAATATCCCTACTAACCATTTCAGAGAAAAATATGCAATATCCCTACTTTGGATTGAATGGTACTGCAACAATTGTCAAGTTCTATCTAATACCATGTGACATATAAGTGCATTCTTCAACATATAGTAAAGTAATAGAAAGATATGCAAGAACATTGGAAGCATAAGAATTTCAAGGTCAAACCAGAATAAATAAAAAAAAAGATTCTTATCAAGTAGAGAAGTCAGGAACCCTTAGGTTTTAATTTCATGGTCCAGCGCAATAACAAAGATCATCAATTCATCATACATAGAATTCATATGTAATCATTGTGTATTATTACCTTTGAAGAAAAGAAGCAGCAGCGGCTACGTAAGGTGCAGTGGAAGAGGAAGATTGAGGTCGGGGAAGATTTGTGAAAGAGGAATGAGACAACAACAACAATTCACCATTACATGAACATGCAAGTTCATTCGAAGTCGTGTATTCTAGAACAAACCTCGTGTATTGAAGATGGGAGAAGGGGGAGACATCAGCACACCGGCGAGAAAGGCGGATATGTTGTGGGGGAATGACAGAGGGGAAATAAGGAATTGCAGGTTAGGGTGGTAGTGGTGGCTCATCGACGGCGGCCCGTCTCCGGCGGCAGAAGGAAAGTGTTTGAATCAGAAATGAGAGAGAAAGAGAGGGGGGTTTCGCACAAAGGATGGGACTTAGAATTGGGAATTGGAGAGAGAGCGGCCGCCGCAAGGGGCAACAGTTTTTTTTTAATCTAATTTAAGTAAGGGTAAAAGTGACAATTAACATAAAAAGTGGTTATATATTCAAAAAATTGTATAGTGGACGTGGAGTATATATATATTTTTTATCACTGGATTTTTTTACGAATGAGGTTTGAATGAGGCTCAATGGTTGAGTGATCAATGTGTGATCTCCAAAAGTTTCAGAAATATTTAGATAACAATTTCTTAAACAATGATGGTTTTTACTTAGAATTTTAAATTTGTTTTAAATTTCTCTATATTGTTTTTATATAGTACGCACAAATTTGTGGATCATTATCAAATAACAACTTAAAAATACATTTATAAAAATATATAATTAAAAAATGGTTTGAACGGTTCGGAATCAGAATTGGAACCGAATCGAAACCGGAATTGGAACCGCCGGTTCTGAACGATAACTATAATTGTTGGGGTAGCCAGTTCATTTCTGGTTACTCTTGCTGGGAACCGTCACCGTGTGCACCTCTACTTCAATTTATGGAATGGTGGTGTTTCCACCTTAATTAATTGATAAAAACTTGCATGAGGCCGGCCGCATAATGTGGTCGGACCTTGAAAGCTAATAAATTACTTTGCTCAATTCATTATTTGTATTGTTTTCAATTGTTGGCCTGTTAGATAGTGGGCTTTGCGGTTGGGCCACACCGTGCCACTGGCCGCACATGAGTGTACCTCTAATTAATTTGCATCATGTTTCAGTATTTTTATTAGCAAAAATTTTCTTGTACTATGTATCATTTTTTTTTTTCATGTTCATTATATTCCCAAAATCAAAATTATGTGAAGCTACATGTATTTGCTAATTAAGCATATAACCAGTGATTTCCTACTACCAATATCAATAAACGAATAAATCGTCAAGCATGCAAATATAATTTGGCGTGTATCATAAAGGAACTAGTGATAGAATAAGTTCCAATCCAATTAACAATCACTTCCAACAATTTAAATATCAAGGACTAACTTTCAACTACTAGGAGAAGGGAACAATACCATATTCATCCAAGTGATGAAGATTGAACCAAGGGTTTCATGCATTAACATGAATATCTACACCAATGGACTACTAAGACATACTAAAAGTCACCAAAAAAAGAAATAATCTAAATTTACACTAGTAGTCCAAATTTTCTGTTGGGATATTATGTTAAGGGGGAACTTGGATTCAATTGTGTTTTGATTGGATTCCATAACCATCTTAGAATATTTCCCTAATTATCTTTGATGATCTAGCTCAAGTTACAATGTATATTTTAATGTATTAGAAGAGCTCACTTGTTAGGGAGCTCTTTATTGAAATGTAACTTTAGAGTGTCTAGGTGAGAGTGCCTTTCTGAAGTAAAGCCGGAGCGGCTCTGAAGGAAAGCCGGAGCAGCTCTGAAGGAAAGCCGGAGCGGCTCTGAAGCAAAGCCGGAGCGGTTTTGAAGCATAGCCAGAGCCTCTCTGAAGGAAAGCCAGAGCGCCTCTCTGAAGGAAAGCCAGAGCGCCTGACCAAAGGAAGGGCTAGAGCGCACTTTGAAGTTCAAAGTGCCTTCCAGGTCCGAAGCGCGCTTCCAAAGTTCAAAGCGCCTTCCAAGTCCGAAGCGCGCTTCCAAAGTTCAAAGCGCCTCTCTTCCAGAGCGCGCTTCCAGTCTCAGGGCCAGAGCGAGATTCCAGCTTGAGCGAGAGCGTCTGGCAAGCAGGTGAGAAGCGACAGGTGCCAGGCCACGTGTCCACTCAGGATTGCTCAACGGACTATGATATGTCTGATCGCCGAATTTGCAGGGCTAGGCTCCACTAGTCAATGGTTATCTTCCTAGGACTGTGCTCTGTAAAGGAAGAATTCAAATTCGGATTAGACAAGTAAGGAACACGCACTCTATCTCTCCAACGGATAGATTAGTGTCTCTTACTATAAATAGAAGGTTCAAGCTACATAGAAGAATAGATGAGAGAGCAAGCAAACAAAGTAGAAACCATCCTACATCTCTCCTAAAAAGATCTTCAGATCTCAACCTTCTAGTTTATCCATAAAGCTTCAACTTCTATATCCATAAGCCTTAGAGAGAAATCCTAGCCTTCTACATTATGCTTCATTGTAAAAGGATTTCTCATTAGTTGGAAACTATACGAACCCAAACCCAAACTAAGTTTGAGAGTTTAGTTTGTAAAGGTTGTAAGGCTCTTGAGTGCCTATCGTATAAACTCATAGGCTCGTGAGTGCCTATCGCATAAACTCACATAGGCTCTTGGGTGCCCGTTGTAAACCCTAAGCTTTGAGTGAAGTTCCATCACCGAGTGAAGGTGATGAGAGTGAAGTTCGTCACCGAGTGAAGGTGGTAAGAGTGGATGTAGGAGCGTAACCTCCGAACCACTATAACTCTTGTGTTATGCGCTTTACATGCTTCATGCTTTGATTATCCATAGCACACACACTCACTCTAAGTGATAAATTGTTTTAAGTGCAAGATAACTAAAACGAGTATAATAGCTCACCACATTCCGCACCGCACCACTTGCCTAGTAAGAAGCTTTGAAAGCGTGAAACACTTTCAAAGCGTCACGCTTCGCAAGAGGCCAAAAATCGAAGAGAAGTTAAACACTTCTCCACACACGTAATCACCCCCCTCTACTTGTGTGACTCGTTACTTTCGGGACCAACAAGTGGTATCAGAGCAGGGGTTCTAACTGACCTCTGTTTCTGAATACTGGTAGCGCGAAAGCGGTATAGTAGGTCTACCTGAACTGATCTTTTGAAAAAATCTTGCATTTAAAACCTCACTCACTGCATACTGCATTTGCTAACAGATCTTCTAGTATGTCTAGCAGTATATGCAGTATATGGAGAATATCTCGCTGATTGTTAGGATATCGAGTTAAGGGGGAACCATCAGCTTGAGAGGAAATTCTCCTAAAGCGTCTACGTGGATGTGCTTCAGCATTTCTAGATTCTCTTACGCTCCGAAGATACCCCGCCTCAACCCTCAACAATGCAGTGATCTGCCTTCCGTGGAGCTTTCAAGTGGTATCAAATCATTGTGGCTTTTGATGATACCAAAAAGGGGGAAAGATGGGAATGAAAAATACTAGGGCTGGCAAATGGCGGGCCGGGCCGGCCCGGCCCGGGCCCACCGGGCTTTTGACATTTTTCGGGCCGGGCTGAAAATTTTTCGGGCCTCAATTTTCAAGGCCCAGGCCCGCCCTGCTGTATATTTTTAGTGTAAAATATCCGGGCCGGGCCGGGCTTTCCCGGGCCTCCTGGGCTTTTTGCCAATTTTCGGGCCGGCCGGGCCGGCCCGAAATTCTATCGGGCCTGGAAATATGATGCCCAGCCCGGCCCTAAACCCGGGCAGCCCGTCGGGCCGGGCCAATTTTGCCAGCCCTAAAAAATACCATCTCATAGTGAGAGGGAATGAGCGAGGAAGCTTTGAAGAACGTGAAGATTTGAGTGATGTTCAAGTGGAAAAGAAAATCCTTGACATCCAAAGCACCTATCTCACCGCCCGTATGTTTATAGGATTTTTTATTTCTAAAGCATTTTATTCATTTTTCATTCGGGTATTGGCATCATCAAAAAGGGGGAAATTGTTGGGATATTATGTTAAGAGGGAACTTGGATTCAATTGTGTTTTGATTGGATTTCAAAACCCTCATAGAATATTTCCCTAGTTATCTTTGATGATCTAGCTCAAGTTACAATGTATATTTTAATGTATTAGAAGAGCTCACTTGTTAGGGAGCTCTTTATTGAAATATAAATTTAGAGTGTCTAGGTGAGAGTGCCTTTCTGAAGTAAAGCCGGAGCGGCTCTGAAGGAAAGCCGGAGCGATTTTGAAGCATAGCCGGAGCCTCTCTGAAGGAAAGCCGGAGCGCCTAACCAAAGGAAGGGCCAGAGCGCGCTTTAAAGTTCAAAGCGCCTTCCAGGTCCGAAGCGCGCTTCCAAAGTTCAAAGCGCCTTCCAAGTCCGAAGCGCGCTTCCAAAGTTCAAAGCGCCTCTCTTCCAGAGCGCACTTCCAGTCTCAGGGCCAGAGCAAGCTTCCAGCTTGACCGAGAGCGTCTGACAAGCAGGTGAGAAGCGACAGCTGCCAAGCCACATGTCTGCTCAGGATTGCTCAACGGACTATGATATGTCTGATCGCCGAATTTGCAGGGCTAGGCTCCACTAGTCAACGGCTATCTTCCTAGGACTGTGCTCTGTGAAGGAAGAATTCAAATTCGGATTAGACAAGTAAGGAACACGCACTCTATCTCTCCAATGGATAGATTAGTGTCCCTTACTATAAATAGAAGGTTCAAGCTACATAGAAGAATAGATGAGAGAGCAAGCAAACAAAGTAGAAACCATCCTACATCTCTCCCAAAAAGATCTTCAGATCTCAACCTTCTAGTTTATCCATAAGGCTTCAACTTCTATATCCATAAGCCTTAGAGAGAAATCCTAGCCTTCTACATTATGCTTCATTATAAAAGGATTTCTCATTAGTTGGAAACTATACGAACCCAAACCCAAACTAAGTTTGAAAGTTTAGTTTGTAAAGGTTGCAAGGCTCGTGAGTGCCTATCGTATAAACTCATAGGCTCGTGAGTGCCTATCGCATAAACTCATATAGGCTCTTGGGTGCCCGTTGTAAACCCCAAGCTTTGAGTGAAGTTCCATCACCGAGTGAAGGTGATAAGAGTGAAGTTTATCACCGAGTGAAGGTGGTAAGAGTGGATGTAGGAGCGTAACCTCCGAACCACTATAACTCTTGTGTTATGCGCTTTACATGCTTCATGCTTTGATTATCCATAACACACACACTCACTCTAAGTGATAAACTGTTTTAAGTGCAAGATAACTAAAGCGAGTATAATAGCTCACCACATTCCGCACCGCACCACTCGCCTAGTAAGAAGCTTTGAAAGCGTGAAACACTTTCAAAGCGTCACGCTTCGCAAGAGGCTAAAAAATCGAAGAGAAGTTAATCACTTCTCCACATACGTATTCATCCCCCCTCTACGTGTGTGGCTCGTTACTTTCGGGACCAACATTTTCTATCCGCCGTTGAAGATGAAGGAAATCCTCAACGGAGCATGGCAGCACCACATGGCTGACACTTTGGTAGTCGTATAGTTCGGAAGATTTATGAAGAAGATTTTGAAAGAGGGGATTGTATAAGTTTGAAATAGGGATCACAAATTTTTGAAATGTAGAAGAATCAGCTTAATTTTGATGATCTTCTTCATCTGCTAATCCCACTTGCACTGCCAACCACCCTTTCTTCACCTTCATAGTTTTGCCTCTTTGCATCTTCATGTTTGGAGAAAACATTGTTCTTTGCATCTACTATGCCTTTGAAGAAAACTAAAGCCTATATTAGAAAGGAGTAGATTGGAGATAATGCATGAAGTATATAGTTTGGTCAGGTGATCCTTTATCTAATATTTAAAGCTTATTGATGATGGTCTAATGACTCATTATATCCTTACCCACGATATAGAGATATAATTTTTTATGTTTTTTTTCATGTGACTCTTCATACAGGTAGAATTAGAATGTTCAACTTATATTAGATCTCATTTCTTTGGGAAAGTTTTTGGGCAAGTCAGGTGAAGTTGGAATGAGAAATAGCCTACTATTAGGATACTCATTGTGTTTTGCTCCTGCTCCATACAGATCTAATGTTGTAAGTTGTCACAATGAAATACTTTTAGATTGATTTTGATCAGTTAACAGAAGATGTATATATATACATATATATAAACTTTGACGATGTAGAAAAATTACTCTTTTTAAAATCAGGCTTGCGAATTGTTAAACTTATACTCTAAGAAATTATAACCGAATGTATAATAAGAAAGATGGAGATTTATATTCAAAAGTATACATTTGTGTGCTTTTATATTTTAGATACAAGGATGGATGTAATCTATTACTTATTGCGATGCTTGCAAAGACTCTAACTTTTAACGCTTTTGGATCGTATTACAAGATGATCATAATTATTACTACGCTTTTGGACCTTAATCTCTATGCATTATGTATAGTTGGTGATGGCTAACACTTCAATAGTTTATACAGCAAGCAAATCAACAGCATGAGACATAACATCGTAGAAGGCTAGAAATACTGTAGAAAATAGTATAGGCATGGTTTTTGAAAGAATATATTATGACAGAGGGGAAATAAGGAATTGCAGGTTAGGGTGGTAGTGGTGGCTCATCGACGGCGGCCCGTCTCCGGCGGCAGAAGGAAAGTGTTTGAATCAGAAATGAGAGAGAAAGAGAGGGGGTTTCGCACAAAGGATGGGACTTAGAATTGGGAATTGGAGAGAGAGCGGCCGCCGCAGGGGGCAATAGTTTTTTTTTTTTTTAATCTAATTTAAGTAAGGGTAAAAGTGACAATTAACATAAACAGTGGTTATATATTCAAAAAAATTGTATAGTGGACGTGGAGTATATATATATTTTTTATCACTGGATTTTTTTACGAATGAGGTTTGAATGAGGCTCAATGGTTGAGTGATCAATGTGTGATCTCCAAAAGTTTCAGAAATATTTAGATAACAATTTCTTAAACAATGATGGTTTTTACTTAGAATTTTAAATTTGTTTTAAATTTCTCTATATTGTTTTTATATAGTACATACAAATTTGTGGATCATTATCAAATAACAACTTAAAAATACATTTATAAAAATATATAATTAAAAAATGGTTTGAACGGTTCAGAATCAGAATTGGAATTGAATCGAAACCGGAATTGGAACCGCCGGTTCTGAACCATAACTATAATTGTTGGGGTAGCCGGTTCATTTCTGGTTACTCTTGCTGGGAACCGTCACCGTGCGCACCTCTACTTCAATTTATGGAATGGTGGTGTTTCCACTTTAATTAATTGATAAAAACTTGCATGAGGCCGGCCGCATAATGTGGTCGGACCTTGAAAGCTAATAAATTACTTTGTTCAATTCATTATTTGTATTGTTTTCAATTGTAGGCCTGTTAGATAGTGGGCTTTGCGGTTGGGCCACACCGTGCCACTGGCCGCACAGGAGTGTACCTCTAATTAATTTGCATCATGTTTCAGTATTTTTATTAGCAAAACTTTTCTTGTACTATGTATCGTTTTTTTTTCATGTTCATTATATTCCAAAAAACAAAATTATGTGAAGCTACATGTATTTGCTAATTAAGCATATAACCAGTGATTTTCTACTACCAATATCAATAAACGAATAAATCGTCAAGCATGCAAATATAATTTGGCGTGTATCATAAAGGAACTAGTGATAGAAAAGGTTCCAATCCAATTAACAATCACTTCCAACAATTTAAATATGAAGGACTAACTTTCAACTACTAGGAGAAGGGAACAATACCATATTCATCCAAGTGATGAAGATTGAACCAAGGGTTTCATGCATTAACATGAATATCTACACCAATGGACTACTAAGACATACTAAAAGTCACCAAAAAAAAGAAATAATCTAAATTTACACTAGTAGTCCAAATTTTCTATCTGCCGTTGAAGACGAAGGAAATCCTCAACGGAGCATGGCAGCACCACAGGGCCGACACTTTGGTAGTCGTATAGTTCGGAAGATTTATAAAGAAGATTTTGAAAGAGGGGATTGTATAAGTGTGAAATAGGGATCACAAATTTTTGAAATGTAGAAGAATCAGCTTGATTTTGATGATCTTCTTCATATGCTAATCCCACTTGCACTGCCAACCACCCTTTCTTCACCTTCATAGTTTTGCCTCTTTGCATCTTCATGTTTGGAGAAAACATTGTTTTTTGGTTGAATATTTTTCTTGTTTGGTTTGTGTGTTATAAGGTTGGTGAAATATTGAGAAATATTGGAGTTATTTATAGTTTGAGGAGCAGAGGAATGAAGAATATGAGTCTAGAAGGTATCGTATAATTGGATTCCTATTAATATTTGATAATATATATATTCCTTTCGATGACAATTAAGATTTACTTTTGTTTTAGAAAGAGAGTACAATGAGGACTACTTGTATCCCTAGCTGAAAGAAGAATCCTATGCATACATGATACATAGATTCCATTAGGCGTACAACGAATCTCTTTTCCTTTGATAACGAATATATATAGATCTCTTTTAATTTTTTTCTTCTTAGAAATCAAGAGCTTTTTTGTTTTATACATAGAGCCAGAACCAAAGTAATGTACATATATATTGAGTGCGTCATTAGTTTCAAGGTTCATTTTGTTTTATCTTATTTATGTGGTAGGAAGTAAAATTAGAAAAAGTTCTTATCGTTTTTCCTTCAAGGTTGCAACAAATTATTAATTAGATTTATTTTGTAGGGCTATATATTGGCACACATGGAATTTTTTGAGATCCACTATAAATTAATTATGGAATATGGATCAAATATAAATGCATACAGTTTACGCATGGAAATGTCATGCTGTATTTGGTGAACTTTCTTATATGTTTGATTGTTGACCATGCAATTCATATATTATTTTGTCTGATATATTGTCTGGAAGCAAAAATATAATAATCTTTTGTTTCTAAAGAGAAGAAGAAGAAGCGGCAGCAGCTAGTATCATTTATGAGTTTTTCTTGTTTGTTCTACACTTTTGATATTCATGCCTAAACAATCAAGATTTTTACTTTGATGCTTTGATAGATGTTGGATAAATGTGCAATATAATGTCCCTAATGTTTACAATGTCTAAAAATTCAATTCCCCCTTCCCCAGCTAATAATGCAATTACATCGGGCCATCAAATTTAATGGGATTGAGAGCATCCACAACGGTATCTACGAAAATCGTAGACACCGTTCAAAAATTTACTTTCTCATATATAGGTATTTATATTTTTCTGCAGCAGTGTCTACGAAATTTTGTAAGCATTTAGAAGGTGCGGTGCACTCATGCACTCACTCCTTGTCGAAGATCTTCTATATTTATAGTGTAATTCAATCTATTGTCCATTGGAGAGATAATAGTTTGAATCTTTACTTGGAGTGAATCCAGTTGTAACCGGCAGTTTTTGGCTAGTTTCTAAAAATGAAACTAGCATTGTAGGAATTGGAAACCAGTTTCTGGAAATTAAATAAGAAACTAGGTGTAGATGTGCACCCAGCTTCAAGTTCTTTACATGGACCCTAATTTACCTTTTCATACACTCTCTCTTGTTTTGCATGTTTTTCCTTTTTATTTCTTTCTTGTTTTAAAAGAATATTAAAATAGGACCCACAAAGAATTAGAAACTGATTTATTGTTGGAAAATATGAGGGAGAAAATGTAAGTGAGTTCCAAACCTGACGTGACAATTTGGAAGTTGGAATTTAGGTTCATGATTGGAGTTGCCCTCATTTCCACATGGGGAAGGCTGTTGGCTCCTGGTATAAAATGATTTCTTCAAATGCCAAGTTTGTTCACAAGGCCGGAAATGGTTCGTTCTTATTGGTTGAGCATAACCACCAAAGATAACAAATATACTTCAACAAAGTTCCTTAAGAATAGGGTCTTCGATTGATTCCAACACAATGCACTCCTCTTGACTGACAATGCCAATGTTCACTTGACTGGTGTGGTCAGTGCGTTGCTGCTCTGATGATGTTAAGAAGAATGAGACAACAAGGCGCTTCAGTGTATCGTCTTGGCTGATACACTGGGAGTGACGCGCTGGTCGTTTGGTACATTGGGATGTGACGGATCATGAGAAGAGTTGAGTATTTAATGCTAACACGTTTGACAACATCTTTTCAGGGAACTAATGGGTTTTGAAATCCAACCAAAACATATAACATTATATATTGTATATTGATCGATCTTATTTTCATAAGGTAATTAATGCACGTAGACAAGGAATTAATGAACACGAAAGCAAACGGAACACAAAGGGATTTATGTGGTTCGATCTATTGGAATAGATCTACGTTCACGGGCGGAAAGAGTATGGATCTCTATTGTTTGTATGAGTAGTGATTACAAGATTGTTCACCCACCCCCTTTCTCAATCTATTCTAAACCCCTATTTATAGGTAATTACATGGAGTTTGACTATAATATAAAGTCTTCTCCTATTTGGACTGTGGCTTGATCCTCTTATTAGGGATAGACACTGAGCTTCTATATCTCTCTTGGAGCTTGAGTTGTAGTCGATGTAGGAGTCTTGATTGCCTAGGTGAAGAAATTTCTCTTAGTTGGGCCGAGCTGCGTAGGCCGAGCTTAACTGTCGGGGCCTAATTATATTGAGCTTGAGGCTTGGGCCTAGGAGCTGGGTCGTATCTTATCACATCCCCCCCCCCAAAAAGATGTAGAAGTGAGGGTGTGACGTAGGGGAAATAGTTAAGATATGAGTAGTCTAAATAACGTTGCCCCGTCAAAAAATAAATTCGACGAAGTCAATCGTGTACCGCCTCGTTAAGACAAGGTCGAAGAAAATACATTGCCTCGTCAAAAAATAAATTCGACGAAGTCAACCGTGTACCGCCTTGTTAAGACGAGGTCGAAGAAAAGTACGTTGCCTCGTCAAAAAATAAATTCGACGAAGTCAATCGTGTACCGCCTCGTTAAGATGAGGTCGAAGAAAAGTACGTTGCCTCGTCAAAAAATAAATTCGACGAAGTCAATCGTGTACCGCCTCGTTAAGACGAGGTCGAAGAAAAATACGTCACCTCATCGAAAAATAAATTCGACGAAGTCAATCGTGTACCGCCTCGTTAAGACGAGGTCGAAGAAAAGTACGTTGCCCCATCGAAAAATAAATTCGACAAAGTCGAGTTTAGCTCGTCCTGTCAAAAGACGAGGTAAAAAAAATGCCTTGCCCGTCGAAAAATAAATTCGACGAAGTCGAGTTCGGCTCGTCCCGTCAAAAGACAAGGTAAAAAAGATGCCTTGCCCCGTCGAAAAATAAATTCGATGAAGTCGAGTTTGGCTCGTCCCGTCAAAAGATGAGGTAAAAAAAGAAATGCCTTGCCCCGTCGAAAAATAAATTCGACAAAGTTGAGTTAGGCTTTAGGTAGCTCGTCCTCGTCATAAGACGAGTATTGGCTTTAGATAGCTCTCTTCGTCATAAAACGAAGTTCGGCTTTAGATAGCTCTCTTCGTCATAAGATGAAGTTCGGCTTTAGATAGCTCTCTTCGTCATAAGATGAAGTTCGGCTTTTAAGTAGCTCACTTCATCATAAGACGAAGTTTGACTTGAATTAGCTCACTTCGTCTCAAGATGAAGTTTTGGCTTTAAGTAGCTCACTTCATCATAAGACGAAGTTTTGGCTTTAAGTAGCTCACTTCGTCATAAGACGGCTTGAATTAGCTCACTTCGTCACAAGATGAAGTTTTGACTTTAATTAGCTCACTTCGTCACAAGACGAAGTTTTGACTTTAATTAGCTCACTTCGTCACAAGACGAAGTTTTGGCTTTAAGTAGCTCACTTCGTCATAAGATGAAGTTTTGGCTTTAAATAGCTCACTTCGTCATAAGACGAAGTTTGGCTTTAAGTAGCTCACTTCGTCATAAGACGAAGTTTTGGCTTTAAGTAGCTCACTTCGTCATAAGACGAAATTTGGCTTTAAGTAGCTCACTTCGTCATAAGACGAAGTTTTGGCTTTAAGTAGCTCACTTCGTCATAAGATGAAGTTTGGCTTGAATTAGCTCACTTCGTCACAAGACGAAGTTTTGGCTTTAAGTAGCTCACTTTGTCATAAGACGAAGTTTGGCTTTAAGTAGCTCACTTCGTCATAAGACGAAGTTTGGCTTTAAGTAGCTCACTTCGTTATAAGACGAAGTTTGGCTTGAATTAGCTCACTTCGCCACAAGATGAAGTTTTGGCTTTAAGTAGCTCACTTCGTCATAAGACGGCTTGAATTAGCTCACTTCGTCACAAGATGAAGTTTTGGCTTGAATTAGCTCACTTCGTCACAAGACGAAGTTTTGGCTTTAAGTAGCTCACTTCGTCATAAGACGAAGTTTTGGCTTTAAGTAGGTCACTTCGTCATAAGATGAAGTTTAGCTTTAAGTAGCTCACTTCGTCATATGATAAAGTTTGACTTTAGATAGCTCTCTTCGTCATAAGACGAAGTTCGGCTTTAGATAGCTCTTCCTCGTCTTTGATGAGGATTGGCTTTAGATAGCTCTACCTCGTCTAGGTTTTGGCTTTAGATAGCTCTACCTCATCGTATGACGAGGTTTTGGCTTTAAATAGCTCTACCTCGTCGTAGGGCGAGGTTTTGGCTTTAAATAGCTCTACCTCATCGTAAGATGAAGTTTTGGCTTTAAATAGCACGACCTCATCATTAGACGAGGTTTAGGCTCGTTTTCGTTTTAAACAAAGGTAATTTGTCCTTATTTTTAGCGAAGGTGCCTCCTCGTTTTAAACAAAGGTAGTTCGTCCTTGTTTTTAACGAAGGTAGGCTTGAGGTTCCTTATTTGTCGAATTTATCGATAGGGGTAGTCCCCTTACGCGCGTTTAGGTATTACTCCATGATTGGAGCTTATTTTTATCCTTGAAAGGATATTAACTTACCCTCGTTAGGGTTTTTAATTATAAGGGCGAGATAATATGCATAAGTGGAGTAGAGAGAGATGTGCAAGATGTATGCAAAACTTAAAAAGACGACCTAAATGACCTAAATGAACTATATGAACTTGGACATTACTCTCAGCCACTTATGCAAGGTATCTCTTTAAATGAGTAATGTGCCATGCATGGGGTATTTGCTTACCGGATAAGTGGGCGAGCTTGTATGACCCTTTGCCGAGGACTTCTTCAACTCGGTGAGGTCCTTCCCTTGTGGCATCTAGCTTGCCGAGCCTTGCACCCTTGCTGACTTCATTATTTCGAAGAACGAGGTCGCCTACTTGGAATTGTTGGTACTTGACCCTGGTTATAATACCGAGCTACTTGTTGCTTGTACTTGGATTCCCTTATGTAGGCGAGCTCTCTTTTTTCTTCCACCAGACCTAGGCCGGTTCGTAGATACTCTTCATTGTCTTCGGCTGAAAAATTGATAGAGCGAGGGCTCGGCAGGCCGATCTCTACCGGGATCACTGCTTCGGATTTACACACCAAACTGTAGGGTGTTTCTCCGTTCGAGGTCCGGGGAGTTGTGTGGTATGATCACAAAACTTGGGGTAAGTTTGCTACCCAGTCTCCTTTGGCTTTATCGAAGCGAGCTTTGAGTCCCTTGATGGTCGTCCAGTTTGTGATTTCAGTCTGGCCGTTTGCTTGGGGATGGGCTACCGAGGTGAACTTTTGTTGAATATGTTCACACCATTCTCTAAATGTTGTCTATGAACTGCGTCCCATTGTCCGAGACGAGGATATGGGGTATGCCAAAGCGGCATACTATGTTCTTCCAGACGAAGTTGAGGGCGTTCTTGCTTGTGATTTTTGCCAAGGGTTCGGCTTCCAACCATTTGAGCCCAAAAGTCGATGGCTATGATGGGAAACTAGAATTAGCCGAGAGCTTTATTTATTGGACCGACGATGTCTATCCCCCATTGCATGAACAGTCACAGGCTTTACATGTTGGTGAGGTTGGAGACTTGCTCAAGATTTTTCTAGCTTCGAGCTTATCGCTGGGTAGTTCGCCCTTCTCCAAGTAATTTTGAAGGGGTCATCCAGTTAGGCTCGTCGTCAGTTACTGGGTTGACCTCGGCTTCGTCTACACTTCGGTGTTTGACTTCTTCTACGGGAGGGCTTGTGGATGACGAGGCTAATTTGCTTAGTGCATCTGCTCAGCTGTTCTGCCCCCTCGGGATGCAAACCAACTCAAAATACGAGTAGTATTGTTGTCGGCTCTTGGCTTTGTGGAGGTACCTTTTTATTCTGTCGTCTTTAGCTTCGTAACCTCCTAGCATGTGGCTCACTATGACTTGAGAGACTGTAAATTGTACAACTCGTGTCTGGAGACTTTAAGCTAGGCTAAGTCCGGCGATTAAAGCTTCGTACTCTACTTCGTTATTTGTTGTAGGGAAGTTGAACCGAAGTGCATAGGTTGTCTCCTGTCCGTCTGGACCGAGGAGTATGATGCCTGCCCCGTTTCTCGAATTTCCTGAAGCCCCGTTCACTTATACTTTCCACCCATCTTTAGGCGGTTCTTTTGCAGGTTTGGCTTCGGCTTTTTCGAGGTGGGCTCAAATGGCTTCGGTGTTTCATTAGCACTTGCCGAAGTGGAAGGTTGGTGCTGGACTAGCTTGTTGGCGACCACTGCTTCAATGACGATTACATCCTGATGAGGTACTCTTTCTGGCACTGGGTCCTTCTCAGAAAAGGTGATGGCCTCATCCTTTTTGAACCTCTTATGTGAGGGCTCGTCCGTTTAAGGACTTCGGGCCTCAGCTTTGAGAGAGGACTTTGTAGCCCCTTGAGGGAGCCCTGTAACGGCTATTATAACTCCGTCAAACTGAGGTTGGTCCTCATTCTCGTCGTCTTCATTGCGCTTTGCCTTGAGTGTGGGCTTCATACTGGTCAGAACGTCGGCCGCGACTTTGGTACTTCTTGAGGGTGCCGTCGCGCACCAATTGCTCCATGATGTAGTTCGTAGATCTCTGTCCTCGGCCTCGTCAACGGAGTGAATTGACTTCATTCCTGATTTCGATGAGGTCCGAGTCTGGATTCCAGGGGTGCATGCTGGAGCCTGTCGAAGGCACTTTGCCGATTTTGGCCTCGGTCGTTCTGATCCTCCTTCCGATCCGATAGTTCGGCCTTGTCGGCTTTGCGCTTGCACCTGTCATCTTCGTCGGCTCTTGCGAACCGATCTGCTATGATCCACAATGGCTTCGTAGTGCGAGGTAATTGTCCTCATCGCGCCGAGGTGAGATGGTGTCGCGTCGAGGTGAGATGACGTTGCGGCGAGGTGAAATGCGATGGTGGCCCCGTTGGCGGATCCCGGCATCCCGTGCATCTACGATCCTGATGCTAGGGGACTTTTGCCAATGCCGCGATCCGGAGGTAGCTTCATGCTCTCCACCATCTTTGCGTGAGGGTTGTCCTTTTTCACGGCTGAGCTTTGTATTATTTTTGGCGAGCTGGAGAAAATCTTGCTATGCTTATTCAACATGCTCAACGTGTCCGTCCGGAGTCTGGCCTTTGGCGTGTTCCTTCCTGGATCGCCGGTATGTTGCCGGGTTTAGATCTTGCGCCTGGCTTGCCTCGCATTTATGGATTTCGGCTTCCTGAACTGGTGGATTTGCTGTCGGACCTTGTCTGGTTTGCTGAATATCCTTTTCCTTATTGGCGGCGGCAGCGGCGGCGAACAAATAGCAATTTCATGAGTCATGCAGCAGCACAAACTTCCAGATGAGATTCCCGCCGCACCGATGATAGGCTTTCGACGGGCAACCTACCGTTGGAATCCTCTCGACGAGTAAAACATGTTTCTGGGTGGTTTTGTCCGATTTGGTGGTGATTTCAGTCCGGAATTGGCAAATAACAGAAGCTGCTCCGAACAAATTGCGATTTCGCGTTTGGGGGGATCGCGTTGGTCTTCCTATCATGGCTGTAGATTACCTAGAAAACTTTTGATCGAAAATCACAAATTTTCATTTCCCACAGACGGCGCCAGTGATCGATCTTATTTTCGTAAGGTAATTAATGCACGTAGACAAGGAATTAATGAACACGAAAGCAAACGGAACACAAAGGGATTTATGTGGTTCGATCTATTGGAATAGATCTACGTCCACGGGCGGAAAGAGTATGAATCTCTATTGATTGTATGAGTAGTGATTACAAGATTGTTCCCCCCCTCTCAATCTATTCTAAACCCCTATTTATAGGTAATTACATGGAGTTTGACTATAATACAAAGTCTTGTCCTATTTGGACTCTGGCTTGATCCTCTTATTAGGGATACACACCGAGCTTCTATATCTTTCTTGGAGCTTGAGTTGTAGTCGATATAGGAGTCTTGATTGCCTTGATGAAGAAATTTCTCTTAGTTGGGCCGAGTTGCGTAAGCCGAGCTTAACTGTTGGGGCCCAATTATATTGAGCTTGAGGCTTGGGCCTAGGAGTTGGGCCGTATCCTATCATATATCATTATAATTACCATTATTAAAAAACTAATTAATCATCAGAGATATCAAAAGATTTGATATTTCATTAAAGGAAACATAACTAGCAATAAGAAGAGAGAGTAATGCTTCCCTACCCACCGCGGGTATACTTAATATGCCCACGACTGAGGTGGTGGCATTATATTTAAGGAAAATTATTATTAATATACCTTATAAACATAAACCCTACTATAAAAAACAAAACCCTACTAAAAAAAGTGAACCCTAAAAGGAAAAACCATTTCACGTCAGCAGTAGACATGTTAAATGTGCCCATAGTGCGTAGGGGAACATTTCTATAAGAAGAGAATACTATATCCGGCTGATGAAGATTGAACTTGGGGTTCATGCATTATCATAGTACTAAAATGTCTAAAAATCACAAAAATAATTTCTGAATATACATTAGTAGTCTAAATTTGTATTCGCCTTTGAAGAAGAAGAAAATCCTCGACGGAGCATGGCAACAATACAGGGCCAACACTCTGGTAGTCGTATAGTTCGGAAGATTTATGAAGAAGATTTTGAAAGAGGGGATTGTATAAGTGTGAAATAGGGATCACAAATCTTTAAAAAGTAGAAGAATCGGCTTGATTTTGATGATCTTCATTTGCTAATCCCACTTGCACTGCCAACCACCCTTTCTTCACCTTCATATTTTTGCCTCTTTGCATCTTCATGTTTGGAGAAAACATTGCTTTTCTTTGGCTTTGGCTTTGCTTCGAATTTTGTTGATCGGTTTGTAAGTTATTTGGTTACACAAATATAGAGAAATATTGGAACTATTTATAATTTGAGGGGTAGTGAGAAGACTAGAAGGTATCGATTAATTGGTTTATTATAAATATTTGCTAATATTCTTCGATGACAACTAATTACTTAGAGGAATAAGAATCCTAAGGCATTTAGAAGTATGTGAAAATTAATTAAATCATTGGTATATTCCACAAACTTAATTTTCGGCTTGGCTCAATTTCATTACCAACAAAAGACGAGAATTCCATCCTTTTTTCTTTTGTTAAGGAATATAGTCTAAATTTTCTTGTCAAGGAATATAGGTTAAATTTGTAAGAAATCATTTTCTTGTTAATTGTTATCTTCTTGTCATTACGAGTGAGGGATGTATAGATTCTATGTCATCAATTTCAAGGTTCTTTTTATTTTAATTTTTTTATAAAATTTGTTGTTGTTGTTGTTGTTTTTTTTTTTTTTTCTGCTTCATTTATCATTAAAAAAACAAGGGAAAAAAAGAAAAATGGTGACTTTTTTTTTCCTTTTTTTCTTTCGTATTTTCCATCAAAAAAAACGCGTATGCTTTGGAAATATAAACTTTTTTTATATATGTAAAACTTAGTAACAAGCTTCTTATTTATAATTATTCAAAATTGGTGGAAAATAATGGGAAAAAAATGAAAATCTTATTTATTGAGTTTTGTAATTGTTCTTCTATTCTAAAATTTTTATACTATAATTTTTTATTTTCACTAATATACTTTGATTTCCTTAAGGTACAAAATAAATACCTATGATCAATTTTATTTACTTTAGTCTTGTAGAGTGAATCGGTGTTTAATTTAATTTATTTCTTACTGTATAAATACAAAAACATAAATATTTAATTTATTTGAAGAGTTCAATCAATTGAATTAATGACCCAATAACAGTTAAATAATTGATTCGATGATCGGTACTAAATTTAAAAACATTGTATAAAGGTTGAATTGTTAAATTTCACGGAAAGATGAAAAAAAGTTTTCTCCTTGGAAACATAAAGAAACCTAGATTGACACATTATACCACGGTGGCATTTGATTGACTATTGTGTTACAAAAACAAAGAAAAATACACTATAATTATTCATCAAATTCATCACGAGGTGATTATGTCCGGTTATATTTTCAGATAAAGATTACAAGGAGAAATCTATATATGTAAAGAGGAATCTGCAATGACAATTTTGTAAATTATATCAATTTGAATGTCAATTTGAAGGTTAATAGTACATTTTTATAAAAAACGAAAAATTCCTTCCTCTTCACGTTTTGTTTTTGAAACTGATAATAACTGCCAATCACACAGCATTATCCATCTATAATATATTAAATCATTATCCATCTATTAATATATTAAATCATTTAAGTATATATGCTTCATTTAATTAACTAATTTAATTTAGAATTGATTAATTTATATAAAGTTAATTTATTGAGTCCAATTAGAGTTTATTCATTTCAAAGTAGGTTTATATATTTTAAATTAGAGTTTATGAGTTCAACTAGAATTCAATCAAATACTGTAATTACTTATGTTATGTTCTTAAAAATAAAAGAAAAAATAGATTATATGCGTCAACTTAAAAATAATAGAAAAAATAGATTATATACGTCAACTGTATGAATATACATAGAGATTCGAAAATATATGGTTGAGGCATTGATAAATATCCACAGCATTCTATTTCTAATTAAGGAGTCGGTTCCACTTTTTATTTATTTATTTATTTATATTTATTTAAAGATGATCAATAATGGTTCTCATTTCCCCCCTTAATGTGACTCGAACCCCCGACTTATTGGTTGGAGGGGAAGCGTCTTACCAAGTGAGCCGCGCTTCGTTCAGTAATCACATTTTATTATTTTATATATCACATATAGTGTATCCATGAGACTACTGAAGTTAGAGAGAAGGAATATTACTTGAACATGATATTGCTTCTTAAGAGTAACGTTCCAATGCTCACCGTGGGCGTACTTAATATGCCCACAGATGACGTGACAATTTTTTAAATAAAAAATTAATTTAAATATATACCATAAAAATTAAACCCTACCCAAAAAAATTAAACCCTATAAAAAGAAAACTAGACCCCAAACAGAAATAATTAACGACGTGGCACTGCCACATAAGCAGTGGAAATGTGCCCACCATGGGTAGGAGAGCACAGTGCTTCTTAAATGATTACAATTTGCTGATTAACAATTTAGAATTGCTTTGTAAATGATTTCTATGCTTACTTGAAATTGAAATATTTATTTATTAATCTATTAATATTATTTTTTCTTGAAGTCGTTATGCATTTATGATTTTGGTTTAATAGCCAATATACATGTAATTAGATTCTATATGTGCCCTAATTGTACGAATTAATTAAATTAAATATATCTCCATAATGAAAGTGTAATATTGCATTTTGTGTTTGTAAATATATTTTTCTTAACACAAACTGTATATAAATCCTTCTTATATTGAAAGTAATTGATGTCTGAGTGTGTGGACAACTATTCCAATTTCCAACATTGAAAAACTTTGGTAAACTAAGATTTTTCTATAAAATTATTATTATTATTATTATTATTATGCTTTTAGATTTTTATGTAAAGTAATAAGTTTTTAATTTTTAAGTGAATAATCTTGATTTATAAGATTCCGATGACAATTCCTTTAGATAATTATTCTCTGCACATCGTGCGGGTGCAATACTAGTTGCTTTTAAAATAAAATAGCAAGCAAGTCCTAATCCTAAACCCATTATAATTCCATCTGAACTAAAAACGTGGGCCCAAAAAATTGGATCTAGGGCTAATCTTCCCGAACCCCTATCCAACTCTACAGCGAGTTAGATAACTGGAATTGAGCTTTTGCTTAGAATCCATTCAAACTTCATAATTCAATTGCAAAATTGAATATGTATTGGCCATATACAATTTGCAATCCTAAACAAGCACTAAGTTGATATGGTTGCATGGTGTGTTGAAGCGATCGATTACATTTTACCTTGGAGATTAGAATTAAGACAAATAGCATGAGATGTTGCAAGAAGATTTTTCCTATTCGAAGATACGGGAAACATTAATTGTCTCGTATCCGCACACGAGAAATATAAAAAAAAAAAAATTGAATAAACTTTATTGTGTTAAAAAATGCGACAGCCCAAAAATTATTACAACTATACTTTCTCATAAATTGTAATTATAATATATCACACTATGTAGATTTAGCGATATTCGAAAATTAATTATTACTTGGACCAATATGCAACGGTTGACTTTTCATGTTTAAAACAGAAGAATGCCGAGTAACATAATTTTAATTATATATTGTTCCTTTCCGTGGACTCGAATAATAATAATCCTAATACGTATTATCATTAGGGATATATATATATAGAGAGGGAGATGCTATGTTACTCCCTTAATGTGGTCAACTCCGTTGGCACCTTCGTTATTTTATCACTTTGGCATTACTTTGTTTGATTTTTTTCAATTGTTTTATATTCTAGTAATACCTTATAAATTAATATAGAAATTATAAAATCAAAAAAATCAAAGCTCGATTTATTTTTTTATATTTTTAACTTCAAAAAATGACTAATAAAATAAATCGAGATTTGATTTTTATTTATTTTTTAGATTTTATGATTTCTATATTAATTTCTAGAGTACTAGAATATAAAATAATTGAAAAAATCGAACAAAGTAATGTCAAAGTGATAAAACAACGAAGGTGCCCACGGAGTTGACCACCAATGAGGGAGTAGCACATCACCTCTCTCTCTGTATATAAATTGAAATTGAATACAGAACAAGCATGAATAATACTATTAAAGGGGGATATTTTATATTTAAAAAAAATACATATATTAGGGGGAGCGAGTTACCAAATCCGTAATATTAGTAATAATTATAATCATTATAAGCTGTAAATTTGGCATTTAGTAATACATGTTTTTTTTTTTTTAATTTTTTATATACTTTTAATTCGCATGCTACTATTTTCGTCCACTCTATAAATAAATTAGACCACATCTTAATCTTTTATTTTTATATTTATGCATCACACAAACACAAAAGGCTTTGATACGCAGACATGTTAAAGACCTTGGGCCGCGTTTGGTAATCATCTCAAGATGAGGAAGGATGATTCATCTCAAGATGACTCATATGAATAGTGTTAAGATGAATCATTCATCTCTCCATTTGGTAGCAAAAAATTCAGACTCGGATGATATCATATTGTGTTTGGTAAAAATTGTAAAACTCTAGATTAAAATTTAGATTGACCAAATTACCCTTATTAAATACCCCTAACGATTTCACTTTTTATCGTTGGATTAAATAGTACCCTTTATTATTTATTATTTATTACTCTGTATTATTATTATTATTATTATTATTATTATTATTATTATTATTATTATTATTATTATTATTATTATTATTATTGTCGAGTTATTATTTTTATTATTCTTGTTATTATTATAATTATTACTATTATTTTTATTTTTATTATTATTAGTATTATTATTATTATTATTCTTGTTATTATTATAATAATTATTATTATTATTTAGTTATTATTATTATTATTATTCTTGTTATTATTATAATTATTACTATTATTATTATTATTGTTATTATTATAATTATTACTATTATTGTTATTATTTATTATTATTATTATTATTTTATATTATTATTATTATTATTATTATTATTATTATTATTATTATTATTATTTGAAATCGTATAAATACATAAGGGTAAAATGGTAAAAGAGAGAAAATGTTGTGTTACTGTTCGAATGAGTTGAAGTCATCCGACCAAAAACGTCAGATGGCTTCATCTCGGGTCATCCAGTTTATTTCATTTCGGTACCAAACACTTAGATGGACCAAGATGATTCACCTCATCTTGGTTCATCATATCCACCAAACACACCCTTGATGTATGTAATAATCGGATGTGGGGTTGTTGCTGTTATTGGTGGTGTTATGCTATTTTTCTACTTGAGAAAAAAATGAAAGGTGACTCCAGCTCCAGCCCTGCAATGTTTCCTCCTCAACTCTCAATAATGTTGTATTTAAAAATAAAAAAACGTATGAGTAATAAAATAAATCGAGCTTTGATTTTTATGTTTTTTTTAGATTTTATGATTTCTAAATTAACTTCAAAGATACTAAAATATAGAATAAAAATAAAAATAAAATAAAAAAAACAATACAAACGTGATAAAACGACGAGGTGCCTACAAAAGTGCCCACCGAGAGGTGACTAGCATATTATTTCTCTATATGTATATATATATGTTAGTATTAAAGAACATGAGCAATTGGAAAATATGTTAATCGGAAAATATGGTATCATAGAATCATTTCATGTTTGACTGAGATTGATAGCTATGGGTCATTCTTTATTTTATTAATTTTTTATTTTCAGGGTGGATCATTTTTTATTTTTATTTTTTGGTGTTGGAATTATGGAACTGTTGATTGTTTGTTCTGAGTAGATTATTTCATAATAGATATTGTTACTGTGGATCTGAAGTTATTGTGTATCTCAAGTGAATCTATTAGTATATGATTGGTTTGATTTTCAGACTTTTAAACATAATATCATTATGTTGGGATAACTTTTTATATAATATCATACGTGTAACGAAATTTATTTGTTGTTTCTTTTTTTAAAAATCATTTCGATTGTAACTTTACTTTTTAATATATGCATCTGTCGTAACCGGCGCAAGTATGAGGAATCTTAGCATATTTTTTAGTTGAAATCTGATTTTTTTTTCTAATTTTTATTTTTATTTTTATAACGCATGCAACACATTTTAATACAATCTATTAGATACATCATAAGAAATTATGAATGGTTTGAGGGAAAGAAAGATATAAATTTTCACAGTAGTGAGCACATTAAAGGAAGGGTGAACTTTATATATACCCAAAAAGGATAAGTATATAAGTTTTATACCCACCACTTTAATTATATAAGTTTCATACCTAAAATGCATTAAAAGGACAACAATACCCTTTTCTTATATAAAGCACTATTTCCAAGTATTTGTTAAACCTATGTTTAATTCTTCATGTAAATAATAACAGGCCCATCACACTTCCGTAAATAAATTAATGTATATCAACTTCATACCTTAATTTGCTACGAGATCTCCTTCGACAGAGGTTTTAAAGACTGTGTCCAACCACCAGGAGCACCTTATGGTTCTCCGTCGAATTCCTTCCTAAGCTTCTGATCCGTCTCGCCTTCGTCTAACTTATCAATCCGAGCAGCGCTCCAGGAAACGTGATAAGGGCTCAAAACACTGAGCAAGAGACTCACTGTGGGCTAAATTTGTTGGTAAACAAAAATTAAAAATACGAAAGTAATGAGCAAAAGCCCGTATTTTTATTGGGAAGTTATAAAATATTTATTACATAAGTTTATCTCCTTTTGGGAGGAGACAAGCTCTTTTAGCTACCTATGGTAGCGGAATGGAAAACACTCATACACTAAAAAACTTGAAACTGTTATAAAGCTAATGTTGAAGAAAGCTAAGAAAATGATCGATGATCTTTGCTTCCTTCGCTCGTCTTTATTTATAGGGGTTTGAAGACATTCCCCTTGCTGAATTATTGCATCGGATGCTACCGACGCCCGCTTGTTCCCATGTGATGCATTGGTCCTCTTCTTCAATCACCACCGAAAGTAGCGATAATTGGAGGCTGCTTGTAAAGTTTGGGGTCCTCCACCTTTGATTTCCACCGAAAATTTGGTGAAATGTCATTTTCTTGAGTGCAGACTCTCAAGATTCTTTTACTTTCACGGTTTTAATATAATTTTGAACCGTGAGACTTTTCTTTTTCACGGTTTTATTATGACCGTGTAAACTTTATTCCCACTTTACGGTTTAATATTGTTTTGAACCGTGGATTTTGAGTGGGAATTATTCTCTTTCCAACTCACCATTGTCGTTTTCTTTTTGGGTGAGATTCCTCCATAATAGAGTCACATGACTCTACCCTCTTGTGTTGGCTACCTAATCTTTCTTGGGGCCCTGGGCATCCTTCCTTTCGGTGGCTCCCTTGATTCCTTCTGGTCGTGGGCTCGAGCTCGTCCTGCTCTGGGCATGAACTTCTTGCCAAACTCCAGCTCTTTCTGGCTTGGGCATGCTGGACAAATATGGTTGATCCAGTTCCCATAGTGGGCCATGTTACAATACTTGCGATGAGTTTCCTTGCTCGTCACAAGCTTGTTTTCCCATAGCAAATTCATCTTTCTCTCGAAAGCCTCTTCTGCAAATCTCGTGGTTTTTCCTATCATTGTGTTTAACATGAATGATCCGTTCACTGAGCTCTGGAAGAACTTGAACTGATACTTGACTTTGTCCATCTCCGTGAGACAGACCCATAAACCCCAAGCCCGGCGGGTTGAGATTTCATCCTCGGTGATCATGGATACAAGTGGTACTTCTCCATGTGGAACCTGTATGTTGCAACGGCTCCTCTCGTCGGTTCGCCTAAGCCTTATGTAATGAAAGGCTTCATGATTCCCCTTCCCAACGGGTTCTGGTGCTGCACTTATAAAGTAAAGCTCCAAAACATCTCCTCGGCTGAGCTGGTCATTGTTAGACCATGAATCGTAAACAGCTTCTTGAATCCATTTGGGTAGATTCTTGATTTCTGTAAACGATGGAGAAACCGTATAAACTGAGGCAAGTGCCCCAAATTCATACCATTCTTTGACTTCTTGTGGATGAACTCCTGGCATCATCCACACTCGGGGGTATTTTCCTGAGACATCAACCAAGGTTTTGTTTGGGTTGATTCCTCGCCTTGTCATCAACTTCTCCCAGCTAGCCTGATAAGCCTGCCAAAAAGGAGAAACTTGAATAATATTGTTAGTATTAATCTTAGAAATGCCTTTCAATGGCCTAAGATTAATCTCTCCCTCCTTAACCCCGGAGGTGCCGGGTTGAAATGATGCCTCAGGATTTGATTCCTGAGTATCATCTTTTCCTTGGGCCGATAGTATTGATACCACCAACTTAGGACTCGTGCTAGAGGTATTTGAATCCTCTGCTACCGTTATAGGGGCCGACAACCGAATCGCTTCTTTTTCTGGGATAACCGGAGTCACCCTAGAAGCCCGAAGGAGTGGCTCTTGTATTGCATTCCAGCACTTAGTCTGTGCTAGCCTACAGTCTTGTATTATGTTTGAGACTTTCGTCTTGTCAACAGATTATATTTTTCCAGCTTGTTCAGCTTTCAAAACACACTCGTCCCATTCCCTTTGAAGCATCTCAAGGTCTTCTCTGAGATGTCTCATGGCATTGTTGATGGAGCTTACTTCAGTTGGCTCCATCTCTCGTTAAGAAATCTGCAAGAACATTTTCATGAGATTTCACAATGACAATATCAAAATAAAATATTGACATTCAGCTTGCCATCTAAGTAATCTAGCCTTTTCAGGTTTCGATTCAATCTTGTTTTTTAAGAAAGCTTTAACTTGTGTGTTATCCACTTTCAAAACAAATTTCTTTGCTAAAAGAAAGAGAGGCCATTTTTTGAAAGCCTTTCGAACTGCAAAGAATTCTTTCTCGTTAATGTGCCATCGAATGGCCTCATTTTCTTGGAACAAACCACTACAATATCTGCATGGTTCTTCTCCATTGGGAGTGATCTTTGTTAGCACTGCCGCCCACCAATGATCACTTGCATCCGTGTACAAGACCAGATCGTCTTCGTCTTGTGGTATAGAGAGTTTTGGGAGATTCTCACAAACTTCCTTTAAATCTCTCATTCCTTTTCGATGTTCATCTGTCCAAATGAACGGAACATCCTTCTTCAGTAACGGACTGAAGACCTTTCTGTATTTTGCAAGATTCTTGATGAATGCTCCTGCAAAATTCACAACTCCTAGAAAACTTTGAAGTTGCTTTTTCTCCTTTAGATCTTCAGAGAAATTCTTGACCTTTTGAACAATATGGTCCTGTAGAATTATCCCTGATTCATCTATCTCGATTCCCAGAAATTCCATTTTCCGGGTTGCAATGACTGCCTTCTTTTCTGAAAGCACAAGTCCTGCCTTATAGCAAACATCTGCAAAAATCTCGAGATGTTTAACGTGTTCATTTATATCTTTTGATGTTATAAGAATATCATCAATATAAACAAACATAAAAGAGAAATAATCTTTGAAAAGATTATCCATCTTTCTTTGGAAAATCTGAGGTGCATTAGCTAACCCCATTGGCATCACGTTCCAAATATAATGTCCCTACGGAGTAGAGAAGGCTGTAAACTTCTTACTACTTTCCTCCATGCGAATCTGGTAAAACCCTGACTTGCAATCAAACTTAGAGAAAACCTTAGCATTTCTAATGCAGTTAATAAGGTGTTCTCTACTTGGAATGAAATAACCATCAAACTCTAAAACGTCATTAATACCTTTATAATTAATAACGAGTCTGGGTTTATTTCTTTTATCTCACCATGGTTTCTTACCAAGAAGCCTGGGCTGCTATATGGCGAGTTACCTGGTTCAATTAACTTCATATCAAGGTGTTCCTTGATAATCTCCTTCATATCCTGTTGATCTCTGAGATTCATCAGGATTGGTCTGAATCTAACAAACTCATTAACCTTGTCTGGCTTTGCCTTTAAGGTTGCTCTAAGTTGGTTTTTCTCCCACCATGCCAAAGGATTCTCATTGTAACACCTTACAATCTTCCTTTTGACATCTTCTAATGACACCTGCGTATCATTTTCAATATCTTTAGAAATTAAAGATACCTTTAGGAGTTGAATCTCAGCTTCGTTATCTTCAAACTTACTGTCAATCAACTCTCCTCTGATCCTATAGTTCAATAAAGCTTCATTGAACCTTCTCCGATCTTGCATTTTCGGGTTTCGAAGTTGTCCTTCATTACCACGCTTGCTGCGAAAGACTAATGGCATTTGTCTGTTGAATGCCCCTTTTAGCCTTTGAATAATGATTTTGTGATCACATTGGGTTGTGAACACTAATCTTTGTTTCTTATTATCTTGCATATATCTCTTGAACATCTGCAAGAAATTGTTTCCTAACAGGATATCTGCTCCTGTATCATGAAAATAAATTGGTGGAGTTTTAACCTTATACCAAGGCGTCTGGCCTGCTCCTCCAATTAGAACTTCCACCATCTTGACTCCCTTGTTAGAATTAAGATTTTCTTGGAAAAATCTCTTCCTGCAATCCGAGGTAGATCTTCTTCGACTTCTGTTGGAAAGATCCCTCGTTTTGCCGTGCATATTCCTGCACCAGAATCAATATAAGCAGCAAAGTATTCTGCCTTATATTTCTCGTATAATACTCCAATAGGAATGTATATTGAGAATGGACTAGTCATTAGACCAATATTTTTCTCTCATTGATCTTGACTTCCATTCCATCTTCTCCTTGTCTCCATGGTTTGAATTTCTCAAGGAAATCCAAACCTAAGATGAGGATATTCTCATCTCTTCCTGCTCGCCCTTTGATTTCAACCGTATGCCCTCCAATTTCAATCATTCCTTTGTAATGATGGACTTCTGGTTGCTCGAGATAGTACAAGACGTTGCAAGGGAAATTGGTTTCCCATCTTGTAATATCGAATCTGACAGTTACTCCTCTCCATCCTTCCGGACATTTGATGGTAATAGCCGTCTTTTTGTGACTCAGAGTGGGTAAAAAACTCTGAGACTCTTGACTCTTCTTAATAAGATTTCTTCCTATTGGTTGAGAAGTAATCCTATCTCCTTGGAATGACAATCTACCTGATTGTATTCTAAGACTTTGATCATGGGTTATGACCATTCTGTCTTGTATTTGCATATCCACATTTCTCAAATGTGGAAACTCAATTCTATCGGGACAAATCGCCGTTGTCACCTTCTTGAAGATATCTGGTATCTCAATGAACTGCTTTCCAAGGAATAACTCAGTATGATGTGAGTTAGAAAGCGCATATGATACCTGATATGTGATGGAATAAGGTCTATTCCCTTCATCCACCAGCTCTTTCCTCTTGAAGTCTTGATAAAGTGTCAGGGCTCTGCTGAAGTTGGTGTCGTTAAGATTGTATGCAATCTTAGGATATATAATCCCCACCACCTGTCCAGCACATAAGTTTCCCGCAATGGTTCCCATTACGGAATCCTTGAGATTTCTGACTCGTTTGTCACAAATCGCGATGTCAATTGGAGAATCAACACCTGCGAAAAGGGCGGATTTGAGTACTAATTGAATTGCTCCAATATGTATCCAACTCATCTTCTCCGCAATTTCCGGCTTCATCTTTTCAAGATCCTCCGGATATCACTTGCTGGAATCAATTACATCTCAACTTGATTCCCTGTGAGCTCGATTGGGAGTGACATCTCTCGTCTCGTAATACCATAGACAATATGGTGCTTCCGAGTCTTGAGACTAAAGTTCCTCAGGGCATAATCGATATTCCCTGCTGTAAAGCCTTGATACTTCTGTATATTAAGGCTTTTCTTCATGATCTTATCGATCTGGCTTTGTGAAATCATCGTACGGCTTGAATAGCCAGTTCGATTTTCACTTTCTTGATGATGAACCTCCGGTTCAGTCTGATTCTGAATCGGTTGGTCCATCTCCTTCACTAGTAAGGATTTCCTCTTGTTCATAAATGCTTTCATCTGAGGCAATATCCTCAAATTGGTAGACTTGTACGAGATCTTGGAAGTAGATCGCGTCTTCGATGTCTGGGGTTGACTCGAACCTCCTCATCATCTTGTTTTCTGGGCAGTTTGTAGAGATATGCCCAGCTGCACCGCACGTCCAGCAATTGCAGTCTTTGAAACTTTCATTAGCTCGGGTGTGAGCTTTTCGGAAAGTTTTCCTTGCTGGTGTTCTCTCCTGAGGTCTGCTTAAACTTGCACGTCTGGATTGAAACCTGTTTCTTGATGGACCGCTTCGCTGTCCATTTTTGTATGATCTAGCCTTTTGTCTAGACCACATTATTCTTGGTTTCCAAGATCTTATCTTTTTAGAATAGGGCTGATACCTATTCTTCCTACTTTTATTGTAACTAGCAGGATCCTCTCCAATGACCGTTGGGAGATCATTGTCATCACAATTAAGATGAGCCTCCTTGTTGATCCTTCTTAATTTCTTGATGTTCTTTTGTGATGTGGCTTGTTGACACCACTCCGTCAGCTTGGTGTGCACAAAAGACATTCTTTTTCCCACTCCATCATATTCTCCGGGAACATAGTCTCGGATGAACATTTCTCTCCATGGGTTAGGAAATTTTAGGAAGAAAATCTCCTTTGCAAAGCTATCATCAGTCTTGGATTGATGTTGGTAGACTGTGAAGAGCTGTAGAAACTTGTTGAGAGATTTTTGATCTAAGACTGCAAGTCTTAGATTAAGAAGGGCCATTGCATACTTCTTCTTCTTCTCTCCGTCATAGGTTCCAAAATAACTGACTCCCAAGAAATGATTCTTTAGGATGTCCGTCATTTGTTTCACCTTCTCAGCGTGGGACTCGATTTTAAAGCACTCATTTTTTACTTCTGTGCTTATACTCTCTTCCCATGCGGTCCTTGCTGCTCCTGCAAGACTCATTTCGAGGAATCTAACATATCCCTCGTCACTCATGTCAAGAGTTGACCCTGCAACTCTCATTGCTGCTCCCCAGTCATCGATGAATTTCTCTCGATCTTTGAAGTTAACTTTATCGATGTTGAGAGTGACTCCATATGGATGGATGGGCTCCAATGTTGTTTTCTCCGAAGGATTATCATGTTTCCATTTCGTCCTTCGTTTGAAGTTGATTTTGAACTGATTAGTCTGCAATACCACCAGTTCTTCGATGATAGACGGAACCAGCCTCAAAATCGTAATGACTCTGGGGTGGTTGTGTAGCACCTCCTGATGTATCTCCTTCGGTCTTGGCCATCTTGAGATCCACCACCTTCATGTTAGCAAAAGATTCTGCTAACTCTTGTAGATCTTCTAGTCCGATCCTCTCGAGGTTATTCATCTTTTTTACCTCGGACCGTACCAGTAATTAGATCCAATCTAGGGTCGCGTTTATCGCCCTCCTTAACTGGTAGCGGGTATCTTTTTGGTTCGTCCCAAAAGAAACCCCTCTGGGCTCGACTGGAATTTGGGTGTGTCTCCAGTTTTTCTACTCGTCTTTGAATATCCTTTAGAATGTCAAGAATGACATCCTGTTTGCTGGATATTTCGTCCACCTTTTGAGGTACTCCATATAGGCTGTTGCCATAATTTTGTACCGTCTTCTGGATTTCCCGTAAGTCCATAGAGAGTTTAGCCGGATCTGGTATGATCTCTATGAAATTTGGGCCAACATTCTGTCCTGATAGGGCCATCAGATATGATCCTGATGGGCCGTTCTCATCAGATGTCTTAGCTTCCCCTCAAGATAAGCGTTTATCATGAGGCGATCTAAGTAGAACTTGATAGTCCACTCGCAGGCACGGATCTCTCTTGGATGCCTGTTTTCTCGAATCGCTGCTTCGAGGCGTTCTTGTCTTACTCGTAGTAGAGCAAGTTCACTTGTTTTGTTTCCCTCCAGAATTTGGAGATATGAACTGTAACACTCGCAACTCAGACAATAGTCTGGTTCCATTTTAACTTGAAGTCTCCTCCGTTAGGTAATAAACATTATATAATAAATAAATATAATTCTCAAATAAACCTAGGGCTCTGATACCATTTTAGAAGCGCAGGATCACATCGCCAAAACATGAGATTTTAATCCTCTTTTTAAACAATAGGATAACAAATATAGCTTGAAAATTAAAGAATTACTTGTCAATAGCAATTCTTGGTGTGCTCTTAGCAATTCATTAAGGATATGTTTGTCTTTTCATTGAGTTTTGGGTATAAAACTTATAGTTTTAAAGTGTAGGGTATAAAACTACTATACTATTTTGTTTTGGGTATATATAATCATTCACACTTAAAGGAATGGTTCTTTTTAATGTTCAATTAACTCATATTCTAAAGATTAAAATTATGAAAGTATTTGATTTATTTATTAGAAAATTATGCAAGTATTTTGAAGCAGCTAATCATGTTATTTGCAAAAATATTTTGATATATCATAAGAGGAAAGGGAAGTAGCAATAGGATTAATAAATTCCGCTTCCTTCTACAATCACTTCCAACCTATAATCCACGAATTCTTCTAAAAAATACACTGTTGCATTATCATGAACATTTTACAGCCTAAAGACTACTAAAACAAACTAAAAACACAAGAATAAAAAGTTCGATGTTTGCATTCTATTAGTCTAAATTTTGTATCCGCCATTGAAGACGAAGGAAATCGTCAATAGAGCATGGTAGCATCACGGGGCCGACACTTTGGTAGTCATATACTTCGGAAGATTTATGAAGAAGATTTTGAAAGAGGGGATTGTATAAGTGTGAAATAGGGATCATATACTTTTGAAATGTAGAACAATCTTGAGTTTGATGATCTTCATTTGCTAATCCCACTTACACTGCCAACCACCCTTTCTTTACCTTCATATTTTTTCCTCCTTGCATCTTCCTGTTGTTTGGAGAAAACATTGTACCAGAGTTATGTTTCTTTGGAACTAGGTTTGAATATTTTTCTTGTTTGGTTTGTATGTTTTTAGGTTTAGTCAAAATCTATGAAAATATTGGAAATATTTATAGTTTGAGAAGCACTAAGATTAAAGGAGTAATGAGTACTCTAGCTAGAAGGTATCGATCAATTGGAATCCTATTAATTTTTTGTCAATATTTGACAATTAAGAAGATCTTATAGGAACAAGACTCCTAAGACATTTAGATTTACGTGTGCAAATTATATCATTGGTATATTCCACAATCTCGTTACCAACTAAAGATTAAGGAATTTGTTGTCTTTTATATAGGTTAATAAAAGATTATGAATAATCTAATAATTCTTGTTTATAAAATTAAAGGTCATTATTATTTAGTTGGGAATTTATTGTTTCTATCCAATGCATGCGTCAATTTCAAGGTTCTCTTCTATATATATATTTTTTTTTTCTCATTTATATGATTGCAGGTGAAATTAGATGAAATTGTACGTAAGTTTCTTCTTCAAGGTTACATCAACTTGATTGTTTTATAGAGTCAGAGGCACTTTTTAAGTCCATTAAAATTTGTGATCTACTGCAATAGTAGAACTTTTTATTTTATTATTATTGCTTTTATAGGTTATAAAAGAATTTGTAATCTTCGGGATTAGGGTGTTACATATGTACTTTTCCTTTCTCGTTTGTAACCAAAATAATTGAAAAATGAGAAATCATTATAATTCATTTCCTTACCTTTGTTTTATTGATTTATTTCCCTTTATCTGTTCTAACCAAACGACCCTAAAATCATTGCCTAGATAAAATTCTTATTAAAAAGGATGAAGATTGCCCTACCAAGCAGAAACCCCAGTCAAAAGAGGGGCTTCTATTTCGACCCGCTTAAAAAAAATTAAAAATTGAAACTTTTTTAGTTGATATTTCGATTTTCAATTGAACCAATTCACTTCTAACCGGACCAACATATACCCACTATCAAATTTATTATTTAGGCCATCTACTCCTCAAAAACAAAAACAAAAACAAAAATATTATTTAGGCCATGTTTGGTACACAATATAAGCCTAAATAGATTATTTATCCGGGTTTATTTATGTGTTTAATTGGTATCCAAGTTTGTTCATCCAGGAAGCCCGAGATAAAACCATGGCCCAGATGTAAAACAATGTTTGCTCGTATAACAGTTCCATTTATGGATTCCAATATAAACTTTGGAATAATACTTTGTGATAATGTATTACTTTATTTTGATTATAAAATTTTATGTCAATTTAACTGTAAGAAGTTGAGTTTTAATTTTATAATAAATAAATATGAAATATTGTCAATTTTTTCATAATGACAATTTTTTCGATTCGATAACCAGAATAATAATAATAATAATAATAATATCGTAACTAAGTCCATTAGTACAAGTGAACCCATTTACCCAACCCAGTTAGCGTTACTTTGGGGCTTATGAACAGTGCAGTATCTCCAAAAGTTTAATTTAAAAAATAAATTAAAAATAAAAATAGCGGAGGAGCAATTGAGGCCTCGAAAAGGGTGTTGCAGTGTTGAGAGGAAGATCGAAAGGGGATGTAATTCCACTTCCTTCGTTTGCAGAATAGTCGGTGGCTCGGATCGTCTTCGTCCTCCTATTCGCCGTTTTTCTGCTGATTTTAGAGAGTAAGTTGGATTATTCGAACTCAATCATTTGGTTTTACCCTCAATATTTCTTGAATGTTGCATATAATGAAATAATATGAATATAATCATGAATCGCTTAAATTAGATCACGTTATCTTTGTTTTTAGCCATAGACGAAACAATCCTATGAAGCATTTGAAGGTCACCTGTTTTTATTATGTGTTTCATTTAATTGCAGTTGTAGGGAGTTTTTATGTATTTCATTGTAATTGTAATATGCATTGGAGTAGTAGGAGTTGACATAAAAAAAGAGCTCGGTAGCATAAACAGCAATGGAAGAGCAAAATATGAGAACTAACTTGAAGGAGTTCTGCATAAGAACATACATAATAATACATAGAAGCAGTTTTTTTATATCTAAATTTGAAAGCAGTGACAAAATGTGTTGTCAACGACATCACCAACTCTTAGCCATGCTCACTGACCTTTTGTTCTAGTGTTTGGAGGCTGCACTGATGATTAAATGGAAATTCTATGTATGATGATCTTTGTTATTGTGATGGATGAAATTCTTAGCAGATATTAGGTTGTGGTTTAAAACTATTTCTTATATGGTTAACCATGTATTTTCAAACTCTGTCTGCTTGCTTCTGGAATTATATATTCTTGAAATTTGATACTTTATATGTATTGAGCTGTATGTGCAGATGAGCCCTTTGTGGCTCCTTATGTTAAAATTCTTATGAAGTTGTATTGTTATTCTATACGTTGTAGGTGTTTACGGTTAGACATCTGCTCGATCATATTTCTAAAACCTAAGGGTTCCCGACTTCTCTACAAAGACTGAGGTACTTGCCTACTTGGTAAGAATTCTTTTGATTCTGATTTGACCTTGAAATTCTTATGCTTTCAATGTGTTTGCATATCTTTTCATTGCTTTACTATATGTTGAAGAATGCACCTATATGTCACATGGTTTAGATAGAACTTGACAATTGTTGCAGTACCATTCAATCCAAACTAGGGATATTGCATATTTTTCTCTGAAATGGTTTCTCATCATGCAGCTTTGATGCTGCTAAGATACTTAAATAGATAATATATTCTTTCAAAAAACCATGCCTATACTGTTTTCTACTGCATTTCTAGCATTCTATGATGTTATGTCTCATGCTGTTTATTTTGTTTGTTGTATAAACTATGGAAGTTTTACCTATCACCGACTATACATAATTCGTAGAGATTAAGGTCCCTTTTAAAAAAACTCTTAGGTACGAGATGAAGCAGATAGATTGCTCAATGAGGATTTTGAAAAATTGCGCCTAGTAGGTGAGGAACGAAAGAGAGAGTGGAGTGGCGAGGGTTTGAGAAGGGGGAAAAGGAATTGAAGTCCTGACTAAATCTGGGGAATGAAAAATAGAAATTGGGGGAATCAAAACCTATAAAGTGGGTAAAAGGAATGATCAAAAAGATCCTACCATAGAGCAACAAAGGGAATTATAACTTGTAATTCCCTTTCCTTTCCCATTCCCCCAAACCAAACACCCCCTAAGTTTATCATATAGAACCTGGAAATTTTCTCATCTTACTATTGTTTGCATTAGTTAAATTTTCTCGTCTGAGTATAAGTTTAATAATTCACAAGCCTGATTTTAAAATCAGTAATTTTCTATATTGTCAAAGCTTATATCTATTTATATATTTACGTCCTTTGTTAACTTATTAAAAGCAATCTCAAAGTATTTCATTGTTACACAATTAGATATGTTATGGAGCAGGACCAAAACACAATGAGTATACTAATAATAGGCTGTTTCTCGTCATCTGACTTGCCTAAAACTTGCCCAAAGAAATTAGCTCTAACATAAGTAGAACATTCTAATTCTACCAATATGAAGAGTCAAATGAAACAAACATAAAAAATTATATCCCTATTGTATAGGTAAGGATATAATGAGTCGTTAGATTGTCAATAAGCTTCAAATATTAGACAAACGATCACCAAACTATATACTTCACGCATGATCTCCAATCTACTCCTTTCTGATATAGGCTTTAGTTTTTCTCTTCTATGGCATAGTAAGTGAGAACTCATCCGTTAGTGATATCTACAATCCTTCATTCAGCCATTTATTGCTTGTCTCGCCATTTGATGGTATTTTTGCTCTCAGGAATCTGCAATGATGTCCTCAGGAATACTACTTTGAGGATTTTATGACAGTCTAAATTTTGATGGTTTTTCTCCAAATGTTGGGAGGCTGCAGGTGCTGGAGATTTAAAGAAGAAGGCTCGGGAAAAATGCTTCCGCAGCGGTTGAAAAAGGCTGTTACAGATAATCCTAAGAAAGTTGCGAATTTGATTGACATTGTAAATTTGCCCAATGTGCTTCGAGATTTCTTGGGCCAGTCTCAGAGTTCTCAACTCACTTGCTTTAAGCGTGTATGGTCTTATATCAAGGAAAATAATCTTCAGGTCATCTCCCAAATTCACCTCGCCACAATCTTACTAGTCTAATTTTTATGATGTTTCCTTTTGCTTGAACTAGAAATAACTGATTTTCCAGCCTTTGAATATGAAGTTTGTGCTCTTTTACTGTTGTATCTCGACTACGTGTATCTCGGTCCTGATAGTCATTGCTTGTTATTTTGTTGGTGTGTGCCTGATTGAAAGGTCATTGCAAGTTGTTAAATTTATCAAAGTTAATTTCTTTATTTAGGTATGCCTCTGTCCATGATAGTATGGGCATTTATTTAACTTGATTTTGACGTGTTGATTTGCAACTGCCATTTTATTCTACTAATTGTTGATAATTCATTATTGTCTTTGTTCGTGTATGAGAAAATAAAGCTATCATTGCTTCATTTGTTGGCATGTTAATAAACTGCTCCTGTTGCGCTACAAAATTTGAATTGCATTTGATATGTGCCTTGTAATTCTACAGGATCCGGTGAATAAGAATGTAGTTAATTGTGATTCGAAGCTAAGGAGCATTCTTTTGGGCAAGTCCAAGATTGATCTTACCGAGCTTCCCGAGTTGATCAAGTTGCAATTTCCAAAGAAGCCTAAGTGATTGCTGGAAAGGTTTGTTGAGGTTTTAGTCACATCTTTGATCTCATTATCATGATGATAGATTGATGTAGAATACGATTTATATTTGTACTTTTGATAGGTGAAGAAGGAACTACATTAGGTGCTTAGAGTGTTGAATTTCAGTTTTAGTAATACTACAATCATTTTCCTTTGCCCTTTTAAAAATATTGGCTGTAAGAATACATGGTCATGAATGATTGTAATACCTCGATTTTCCAAAATTGGGGAAAATTAAATTTTTGAATAATATTTAAGGTTTCTTATATCTGATAATATGTTTTTTTTTTTAAAAAAACCTCGTTCTTCAATAGACATTTCCTTAAAAAAAACTCATTCTTCAATAGACATTTCCTTAGGGGTGTTTACTTTGAGGGTGTGTTCTCTTTGAGTGATAAGGAAAATGAGGGAAATGAAAAAGATGGAAAATATAATCCCAAAATGTGGTCCCCTACTTAGTTTATCACATGTTCTCTAAGGTGGAAAATGTGGGAAAATATTTTCACTCCAAATGGGGATGAAAATATTATCCCAATTTGGTGTGAAAAGGAAGGAAAATGGCTGCCCGGGGAAAATTTTCCCTCATGCTCAGAAAAAATTATCATTTATACAGAACATGGAAAATGTGGAAAAGAAGGAATATTTACTTTCCCTCATTTTTCTCCATAGAGAACGCCCCTGAGAGGTTAGGCTGGATCGAGTTTGGGGCATTTGCATCAATATTAAACTTAGGCTAACAGATCGAGTTTGGGGCATTCGAAGACTAAAAATGTTGTGTTCAAAGATGTAACACAGTGAAATTAAGCTGAGCTGCTCAAATGCCAGTCAATAATTCTTCGGACAAAAATATGTACTTTACACATGCCTCCAAAAACTATGTCTACAACAAGGATTCTTGTTCCTATTCTTTTTTCTTTTTGATTACCTAATTAATCTTACCACACATAAGTAAAGACAAATTTATCAAAAATACTACTTAGGCTATTAATCGATCTCAATTCTAAAAATTATACTCCCTCTATTCACAGGAGTGCCATGCCATCGTCTTTGAGTTTTTTTTTTTTTTTTTTTTTTTTTTTTTTGAATAATGAAGTTTAAAATATAAGTATACTATTGGACTCAATGTAAAAAATGGAAAAATTATACATACCCTCAGGGGCGTTTACTTTGAGCGATTATGTCGAATTGATTAATTTTATCCGGCCTAATCCCATATTAACTTTGTATGATTAAAAATAAAATACATCCCAAGGCCCGGTATTGACCCGCACTTTATTCCTTAATTTGGTACTAATTATGGCATATGTGACCCACCAAAATACATGATATTAAAATAATCATATCTCATCCCATGAGATTAATCTTATCCCTCAAAATAAATGCCCCTTAATATATACATACCAAAATGACAAAATAATGACAAAATCGAATATAATGGCTGCAAGTACAGATTGGCAACCGAATTGAAGTGATTCTTCTAGGAATCATTGCTCAAAAAACAAAGCAAATAAAAAGGGCATTAAAAAATCGTTGGAATCTAAGCAAACATTTCTCTCAAGCTTTGAGCACTATATATATCTCTTCCTTTGATTACAAGCTCCAATACACCCAAGCAACAATAAATTTTCCATATTCTCAAGAAAGAAAACATAAAAAACCCATATTCCATTCCAAATTCAAATCCAAATTCCAAAACATATGGCATCAATGTTTTCTTCAAACACCAAATTGGTAGGAGGAAAGAAGATGAAGGTGAAGAAGGGATACGTGGCAGTGCAAGTGGGATTAGCAAATAGAAATAATCAAAATCAAGATTATGATTATGAATTTCAAAGATTTGAGGTTCCAATTTCATATTTATACAATCCCCTCTTTCAAAGTCTTCTCGATAAAGCTTCAGAAATATTTGATTACAAGATATCTAGTGGGCCCCTCGTGTTGCCATGCTCGGTCGAGGATTTTATTTATCTTTGTTGGAGGGTACAAAATATGAACAAGAAATGTTAGAGTATTATTTAATTTTATCCAAGTGTAAATTATATTGATTCATCAATATTTATGCTAGCTTAGTATCGAAATTTATAGATGCAATTTAATTTCCTTCCATATTTTACATAGTCTCTACGGAAGTGATTGTACATGAAAATTGCAGCCTCAAATAAATGCACGAGATATCTTGATTTTACAGTTCATATTCCTTCATTTTTATATTCTTGAATCTCTTTTTATTTCTGAGTTTGATAATAATAGTGTATATATATACCCTATATATATATATATAATGGTAATTAAATCAAAATTATTAGGTAAAAAACTTCAAAACTTTCACCATCTCTATCTATGGAGTGTATAGCCAACCCATACTAGTAGTATAAATATTCAATTATGTCAATGAAATAGTCAATCATTAAGCCACCGTGGTAAAATATACCAGTACTATCTATTTAGGATTCTTATGTATTGTTTTAAGAACATTTTTTTTATCATCTTTGTGTGAAATTCAATAATTCAACCTCTATACAGATTTCAGTCATTTAACATTTTAACTATGAACTCTTTACAGAAATGGAATGACTACTAAATATTTAAACTTTTTCGTATTTATGATATAAATAAATTATAACATGTAAATACTTGAATAAACTACTACTAATATACTGAGAACTAAATTAAATTCAAGATCTATACATTGTACAAGTCTCAAGTAAATGAAATTGTTCTTTTGTAACGTAAGGAAATCAAAGTGTATTCACGAAAATTAAAAAAATACTCCCTCCGTCTCAAGTATTCTGACACTCTTTCTTTATTGGGTCGTCTTCTGACATCTTTCTTTTTTGGGAAATAATTAGCTAATTAATAGTACAATTAGTAAATCCTTTATTACACTTAACATTATCTAATTAAATCTCATCATTCACTCAACTTTCAGCACGTATCACAATATAATTTAAATCCTAAAAGTTTACACTATCATAACTTTCTCGTTTATTATTCGATTTTTATAATTTTTATATCAAATTAAAGATCTTGATACGATCTTTAATTTAAGATCAAACATGGATATGTTTTTATGCATCTATGATGCTCTAGTTTAAAAATATGTCTAAATACATAAACTACATCACATCCCTACACACATTACACTTTATACACTAAACACTCTCGTCTTAAGTTCCGTGCCGAAAAGAAAGGTGTCTTAATACTTGAGACGGAGGGAGTATGCTATAAAAATGTTACAATAAAAGAATACTAATTACAAATGTCAATAAATATATATTTATTTATCATTTTTTTCCACTTATTTCCCACCAGTGTTGGCCGCTTATGAACGGTCTATATAAGGTCAATTAATTTTTCAGAGTTTTAACATATATAACCAGATCAAATACGTACGATTATGTTGTTAAACCGATTATATTGACCGGTCCAATCCTATGTTTAATACATGGTCCGTATATGGTCGTGTCGTGCAAAAAGTTACATATATTTTGATATGTTGTAGTATATGCGAACATTACATTCCAAATTGGATTATCGTAAAACGATAGATGTTATTGGATACGCGCAAGATCGATGCTATAAAAAAAAAAATTAAATTACGAAATTTTTATGCCAAACTATATGTGCAAGATGCATCATGAACATTTCAATCAAAATATTAACAAACACTTGTAATATTACATGTATGAAATATGATTTGAATTGGATAATTAACATATGCGTAATATCTTGACACGAATTTTCAAGATCTAAAAAAAGTTTGTGAAATAAAAGCAAAACAAAGTATCTAGCATGTAGTAAACCCCTAGAGAAAAACAAGTATATTAAGTTCAACATTAAAATAAGTCTCTAACTACAAGTCAAGAAACTTGTTAGTAAGTTCTAGTACTCTTTGAAAAGAAAAAAAAAAAAAAAGCCAAAGAGTATCTAAAATGATTCTTACACCTCTTGAAGTTTCTATAAGAATTCGAGACATTTTCAGCCAAGTCGACGTAGGAGAAATGGGTGGCTTCAACGTGTCCCTTCACGTGTAGGCTGAATTGACTATCGGCTTTATCGTGAACAAACTAACCATCATTGATAATGGATCGGTAATGTACTATATTAGAATTTGACCTACATCTCCTTCAAAGGCCTTATAAAAGGGGGGAATTATCCAACTTAATATATAGTGTCAATGTGGTTCATTTTCAAACGGGTGGTTTTAACATAATAAAAAATATTTATAATTAGCTCAATATATTACTCCCTATGTCCTTGATATATATGTAAAATTTTTATTTTTGAGACGTCACAGTCACACACACACACACACACACACACATATATATATATATATATATATATATTATTTCTCAAAATAGAAAATACTCTCACTAAGTTGGACTCATCTTCCACTTACAACAACATTATCAGCTTTTTCTTAAAATTCATAACCATCAAAATTTCAGATATATATGGGTGATGGAGAGTATCAAATAAGGCGTAACCTTGAAGGAAAAAAGAAACAATTTTATCTAATTGCACTCGGTAGAATCAATTAAAACATAAAAGAACCTTGGAATTAATGACATAGAGTCGATAGATACCTCACTCGTTTCTTAGTCTAATAAAAGGAAAAAGGAATCCGTTAGTAACGAAATTGGAAGCTCGGTTGAGTCCCGACAAAAAAAATGAAGTTCGTGGAATATACCAATCATTTGATTTGCAAATACTTCTAAAATTATGACTTAGGATTCTCGTTCCTCTAAGTATTCTTAATTGTGATCGAAAGAATATTAGCAAATATTAATAAGAAACCAATTAATCGATACCTTCTAAAAATCTAGTCCCGATTTGTTCATCATTTCTAGGTACTAATATTATAAATAGTTCCAATATTTCCCTATATTTAATAACATACAAACCGATCAACAAAATTCGAAGCAAAGCTAAAGAAATGCAATGTTTTCTCCAAACATGAAGATGCAAAGAGGCAAAAATATGAAGGTGAAGAAAGGGTGGTTGGCAGTGCAAGTGGGATTAACAAATGAAGAAGATCATCAAAATCAAGATAGTTCTACTTTTCAAAGATTTGTGATCCCTATTTCACACTTATACAATCCCCTCTTTCAAAATCTTCTTCATAAATCTTCCGAAATATATGACTACCAAAGTGCCGGCCCCATGATGCTGCCATGCTCCGTTGAGGATTTCCTTCGTCTTCAATGGCGGATACAAAATTTGGACTACTAATATGTAAAAATAGATTTTTTTAGAGTTTTAGTGTTTTAGTACTGAGGTGTAACTATATATATATTGCATGAACCCTAGGTTCAACCTTCATCACCTGCATGAACTGTATAATGACTTTATTTAATTGTTCACGTTTTATTTAATTGTTGATGCCGGGCCATAAGTGTAGAAAATGAGCAAAGTTCGGGATATTTTAGTATTTTTTGAAAAGTCAAGTCATAAAGTCACCATACGGCCAAAGGTCAAGCCATAAGTGATAATTAACCCTTTATTTAATGACATATATATACGATTCATTTAAATTGTAGCCTTTCGTTATTAAATTCGAACGTGCAAATTAATTTAGTTTTCTCTTACTTACATATATTATTGTATTCTATATTATTTGGAAAATAAATACATAACAATCTTAAAGTTTCTTTACAATCAAATTTTGATTATTGTTTACTTTCCATATCTAATACTAATAATATATATAAAGGTTATTGGCATTTAAATCCATAAACTTTCACCGTTTTCTGGTTTTTCTCATGACCTTTCAAATATAGCAAATAAATACATCAACTTTGCATGCTAGAGCAATTTTATCGGAAAATCAATTTCCCCCAAATTGTGTCTTACGTGGCAGCCGGAGATGTATATGTGGCGTAGATCGCCGACAAACGAAAATGACGTCGTTTAACATAAAAATAAATATATATTTATACACACAAAAAATTCTATTTTTAATTAAAAAAAAGAAGAAAAAAAAAACCCAATTGACGAGATGCTGTCGAGATGTTGCAGCAAGGAGCTTAAGCTCCGGCGGATTGAGACTAGGAGTTGAGGTATTGTGCCTTTAATGAATCCTTCCTTCCACCGGAATTCACTTTCGGGGTAAAATTGCTCCGGCATGCAAAGTATATGTATTTTTTTTGTTACATTTGAAAGGTCATGGGAAAAACTAGATAACGGTGAAAGTATATGGATTTATATGTCAATAACCCTATATAAAAGTAAAATTTATTAGAGAATACCCTTATAATAAAATGTACGTGCGACATAATCTAAAATGTGGCGACCACAAAGAGAGGACAAAAGTATGTTGGGTTCATCATAAGAATGTTTTTCTAGTTCTACCTCCGTCTCATTTCATTTGACATATTTGTTGAATATATGTAAGAAATAATATATACAATCAGACCAAATGGGACGGGACGAAAGTAAAGTCTAATTTTCTAGAGTTAGCATCCTTTGGGTTTGACGTATTATAGCACAACTTTGAGGAACCCAAAGAAAGAATCCTATAATCCTAGAAAAACATCAAATATAATTAGGTGTAACTCGAAGGAAGAAACAAGAAGAATTTTATCTACTAATTTTCACCTGTACACCTCACTTCAATAAAACAAAATGAAAAAGAACCTCGAAATTTATGACATTCAGAATCTATACATACCTTTCTCAATAACAATGACAATATATGTATGAGAACAAAATATGTATTCTTTAACAAGAATGCAATTTTAACTTTTTACTGTAATATTCATTAATTATATATCTTTTATTAGCCTAAATAAAAGAAAATGATTCGTTATCTTCTGTTGGTGAAATTAAAAGCTTTAAGTTTGTGTAATATACCAATGATTCGATTTGCACATAAATCTAAATTTCTTAGGATTCTTGTTCCAATAAGTCTTCTTAGTTGTCACCGGAAGGAATATCTACAAATATTAATTAATACGAATCCACTATAAATACTTACCAATATTTCCCTCCTAATAACAAACTAAGAAAATTCAAACCACAACAAAAGAAAAACATAAATAGCTACAATGTTTTCTCCAAACAGCAGGAAGATGCAAGTAGGAAGAAATATGAAGGTGAAGAAAGGGTGGTTGGCAGTGCAAGTGGGATTAGCAAATGAAGATCATCAAAATCAAGATTCTTCTGCATTTCAAAAATTTGTCATCCCAATTTCACACTTATACAATCCTCTCTTTCAAAATCTTCTCGATAAATCTTCCGAACTATACGACTACCAAAGTTCGGGCCCCGTTATGCTGCCATGCTCCGTTGAGGATTTTCTTCGTCTTCAATGGCAGATACAAAATTTAGATAATTAATATGTATATTTAGAAATTATTTATGTCAATTTTAGAATGTCTCAGAAGTCTCTGGGGTGTAAATATTCATGACAATGCATGAACCCTAGATTAAATAATCACAATTTTATTGTGATTGTTGGAAGTTATAGTAGTTAGTCTTAAATGGAGGAGTGATTGATCCGTTATCCTCTTTAGTTAGTGTTTAGTTCGATGCTAATGTGGTAATGCCACGTAAGCTTATTGGATGCCCGCGTCAATGTGAAATCTTGGCAAGAAAATATTTAGTTGGTCATTAAATGTTGATGATAACAAGTTTAGTAATAGTATTGAGAGATACTAAGGTCGTTATAAAATCATCAATATTGGAACATGAAATTTTATCATATTTAGGATAGTATAATGTTATTAAACCGATGGTTTAAGTAATTTATTGATTTAAAGAGTTGTTTAGATATATCTCAAAATAATTAAATGTAAATAGCTAGATGCATGCATGTTTCTGTTGTAAATTAATATCTAAATATATTCGTGCCACATGTGAATGAAATTTCTATTAGACCTCAATAAAAGTAAATAAATAAGGAAATAACACTCAACCATGAGTACTTCTCAAAGATCTATGATATCCTACAATAATATACATCTTAGTTAATTTGTTTTTTATTTTGGTGAGTTCACGGTTGTTAATTTAAGCCATTAAGGACCGTGACTATTTATTATGAGGACTAATGCCTATAAGGTTCTTAGTATTTAATTAATAACTGAGTTGCCCTTCATTGTCAATAAGTCATTTACGTCTGTTGTTGTTGCCTAAGTGTATATTAAACCTGATAAAGCACATAGAAGTATCAAAAATATGAACAAATACCACGCATCAAAACTTTGTACAACATTAGAATTTTGTTACAAACTTTTCAAAGATCGATCTAATTATTTTTGGAACTAGAATTCAAAGATCAGACTATATAAAGCATGATTATTAATCCCCAAATAAATTAAGAAGTGAAGATCCATACTCTAGTTTGAATGCTCAAGGAAATGTTTGCGATAGATATTCCTTGGTCAATATACAAACTGGCCGGTAGCATCATTATAGATCACTAATTGTTGATAAATTTAATTTTCCAGCTTTGACTATGTCTACTACTCTTTGCTCTCTCTTACCACCAAATAAATTCTCACTCAATTTTCATTATTAATTACTCCCTCCGTCTCAGTTCACTAGTCTTGTTTTTTTTCGGCACGAGCTTTTAGGAGAATGTGTAAAGTTAAAGGAATGAGGGGTCCACTAGAGTTATATGCTTTATGATTGGCCCAATTATTTCTTTTTATAAAAACAGGACTACTGAAGTGGGACGACCCAAAATAGCATATAGGACTAGTGAACGGGGATAGAGGGAGTATAAGAAATAGTAATATTTATTTTTTCTGGGACACACTTGGGTCAGCCGGAGGCACCGTGCGGCCGGGCTAAAACAATGACACTTTTATTCATATAGATTGACACTTTTCTGTATAAAGATTGACACTTTTAAAAATTGTCATTTTATTCGTAAAATAATTATGTTAAAGATTGACACTTTTATTCATATAGATTGGCACTTTTCTGTATAAAGATTGACACTTTGGGCCCGGCCGCACGGTGCCTCCGGCTAACACAAGTTTTTGTCTATTTTTCTTCAAAAAACATAAATTTCATACATTTATACTAATTAATTTGTTCTTATTTATTACATTAATTTTAGATTTGACTATATAAATCAAGATATAAAATTATGAATTTCAACAAATATTGAATAAGGTTATGTTAGTAAAGAGAAAGTTTTAATATAGAAAGTAGCTAGACTTTATTATGGGACATTCCAAGAAAGAAAAATGGAATTATTTGGTGGTAGGGAGGAGTAATAATAAAGATTCCAAAATACAATATACTACTTTTTTTTATACTATTTATTTTTTTCCTAAAACTTGCAAGAAAACCCTAATGTCAGTAGCAATTCGAGCTAAGGTCCCTTCGATGGAACTTTTTGCGCCTTTTAATGCACATTAGCTATTTAAATTTTCGATCCGCCATTTGAGTTGAAGAAATTCCTCGACAGAGCACGGTAATAGTAGGGGACTTGATTCGATAGCCATATATTTCTGAAGCTTTATCGAGAAGTGTTTGAAAAAAAGGGTTGTATAAGTATGAGATCGGAATGATGAATCTTGGAAATGCTCTATAATCTTCCCCTTCCAATCCAACTTGCATTGCCACACACCCTTTCTTCACCTTCATCTTCTTTTCTCCTTGCATTTATCTTTGATAAGAGAAATAATATGTTAGAAATTAAGTTTTTCTTTGGTCTTGAAGAAGTGTAGTCAATTACAAAGAATATGTGGTATTTATATAGCCAATAATATTTAGAGAATATAGCTTTGGAAGTGTACTACCAGCTTGTGTGTACCTAGCTTTTTGCTCCTTTTCTCTTCCAACTAAATTTGGAATCTCTATGAATGATACGTCCAAAGTTGTTCGGAATTAAATTTTGCAAGTACCTTATTGTACATTTGATTTGGACTCTATATGCTCTTGCTACAAATTACAAGAACATACATAAATTATGTAAATTATTAATAAATAGAGACAACTTGTTGTACTTCTTATGTCACATGAAGAATATAATATGGCAAAATAAATACTGCATCTGACCTTGTCTCACTTTTCATTTTTAGTTATCCCAGTATTCTTGACACATTCACAAAAGTAAGGCATGTTATCTTAATTAAATCTACTTATTAATATAATCTATCATTCATCATCGATGATGAGTAGATATCTACTTACCAATCTATAAGTACCACAATATAACTTGGGTGTCAATATTTTAAATTATTATAACTTGTTCGTTTGTTCTTCTCTGTGTGTATGGGGCACTTAATAGGAGCACTTATTCATATGAGTGGTATATATATACTCCCTTCATTTCATGCAAAAGGCTTCATTTCTTTTTGGTAATTCTGGCACACTTTTCCACGCTTCTTGATAATGGGTTTTAAAATGGATTTTTGAAGAATTTTTTCTTTTACGGGATACTATTTTGCACGAAATGGAGGGAGTATTAAATATATAATAATAATAATAATAATAATAATAATAATAATAATAATAATAATAATAATAATAATAATAATAATAATAATAATAATAATAATAATAATAATAATAATAATAATAATAATAGAGATGCTCTTTGGTATATATATATGTATAGTATATATATAACGTATAAAATTAAGTACAGCAATTCGTCAGTATCTCATAACGTGCAGATATCTTAAGAATTGTTTAATTTGATGAAGCAATCTAGGCATTTCTTGTTACCCCAATCGTCCTTTTCAATATTCATTGAGAATCAATTTCTTTTATATATATAATTTAGTTACTAGTGGAAGCACTTGGTCTAAAATATCCGAACCACTGAGATTGAGGAATTAATATCAAAACCGTGTACACATATTGAAAAATTAATCTGTTATACAATTAATGACGATCGATGAAACTCAGGGTTGAGAAATTAAACTTCATAATATTAGACACTGTAACTAAAACAAAAGGATGAAACGTTTAATAATAATAATAATAATAATACTAATAATAGTAATAATAATAATAATAATAATAATAATAATGTAACAAAAGCACGTGCACCGTTTTACATCCAGAGCTAGGTCTTTACATGCATATATGGTTCTAGATAATTTATTGAGCATTTAAATAATTTTTTGTTTCTCAAAGCTTCAAATCTTTCTACATCATGAAGTTGATATTTTCTTCACAATAGTAATGTGATAATGTGATTGCAGTTTAAATTTTTGTATGTTTTTTTGTAGAGTAATATAATCTTCTTCAAATATTACTAATTATGTAGGAATTAACTTAATTTATGAATAAATTTACATAAATCTGACATACCAAAAATAAAAGACGTATGGACAAACAAAATTATATTTTCACCTCACAAGCCACGATGTAGAACTGTATACTCTATCTCATTAGTAATGTCTCACTTTATTAATTTACATCTGTGCAATCTACTAACAGCAACTGCAGAGAAATAATTAATATTAATAGAAGAGAACAACAAGAAGCTAGCTAACTATTCGTATCTAGCTATATACGTACATATAAGGATGGTTTTTATTTGAACCTTCACCTAGCTATACATATGTACGACATATTTATGTATAATAAGACTAATTGCTACATGAGATGTTTTGTATCTGCCATTGAAGACGAAGAAATTCTTGCACCGAACACGGCAGCATTAGAGGGCCAGTGACATGATAGTCATAAATTTCACTAGCTTTGTCCAAAAGGTTTTGAAAGAAAGGGTGGTAGAGATACGAAATCGGGATCGAAAATCTTTCTTGATCATCATTTGCTAGTCCTACTTGAACTGAGACCCTCCCTTTCTTCAACTTCATATTCTTTCCTCCTTGAATTTTCATCATAAATTTGATAAATTTGTGGGCTAATTGGTTGATGATGAGTTCTATATGGTTTTGATATATACTTTCTTTTCTGAATTGTTTCTTGTGGTGTGTACATATATATAGGAATGGAATAAAAGTAATAGAGATGCCCTTTACTTTGGAGGTGGAATATATACATATAATTAGTTCAAACTTCGTCGGCACCTCATAATGTGCCAATATTCTTTGATGACTTTGATGAAGCAATCTAGGAATTTATTGTTAATTCAATATTCTTCCTTCTCTTAACTTCCTCGTGAGATAATGGGAATCAAGTTTTAATCGTTTAATTTGCCAAGTGGAAGGACTTAATCAATATTAAAATTTCGTGCACCACAAAGATTAAGGAATCAAGACAACATTTTGTGCTTATTGAAAGCTAAATCGGTTATAATTATGAGGATCGATGAGACTTATGGTTGAGAGAATCTTCATGATTTTAATAACTTTTGGCACTTAACGATATCATGTAGGTACATAATGTACTACTATAACTAAAACAAAGTGATAAAACTAAGACAATGGTGTGTTATAAATAATTATTTATGCACATTACTCATTACTTAGGATTTTTGTCTCTTGTGCATATATAAGGAGTATTTATCCCGATTTGTAAGATATGCAGAACATGTGATTAATGAGAAAACTGTCATTCCTCCCTCTCTTCTCTTTTTTTTTTTTTTTGTGTTCTCTATTTTGTACAATATTATTTTACAACACTATCTGATCTATTGTAATTCCGTGTGATATCTCATATTGCATCCATGAATTGAATGATTGTCACGTGACCACAATATTTTTGAAACAATTCGTTTTTTGTTATGGAAAATCTTAATTATTAATTGTTGGGAACCCCTGCAGTTTGATTTTAATGATGTTTTTCAAAACCACACTTAGCCTTATTCTTTCATTTCTAATTAGGATTGATAAGTGCGACCTGCTCTGTTTCATAGGTCGTCTCCTTAGTCCTTTTACAGGTTGAATCATTGTAAAGAACAGTTCGTGTTTAATGACCTGATCTATAACCTTCAACCTGCTCTTATTATTTTCTAGTCAACATGTAGTAGAAGTTCAGCTAACCTGCTCTGAAGATTTCAAGATCGCTGGAGTTCTACAGATCGAAGGTCAAGCAGATTCGCCTTCACGAGTTCGAATGACCTGTCCTCTGGTACCTGTTTGCCAGCTAGGACGAAATCTCCCAACGGCTAGAAGTGAGCCAACAGTACGGCCTCTCTACCATCACTGGCAACTCCAACGGCTAGATTTCAAATCTTAGCCTATAAATACTTCAAGCCTCTCCAGAATCAAGCACGGGAAATTGAATATTCAAGCCAAAACTCTGCAGAAATCTCTGAAGCTCAACGCATCACTTAATACTCGAATCAAGAAGATTTCCCAAGTGTTAAGATATTCAGATTTCTGATTCTGGATTGTCTGTTCTTAAGCGTTCACTGCTGCTTAAGAACATCTTAGATTTCTTCATATTAAAGTCTCTCAAAGTCTGTAATAGTGAAGAAGTTTAGAAAGCTGATTCTCAAATTGTTAAGTCTAAATTAGCTTAGCAAGTTCTGAATAGCTAGTGAATGTCAAGTTTGTAATCTCTATTCTAGAGAAGTTTGTAAGGGTCACGACCTAGATTTCGTGGTCAAGTTCGACGAGAACTGAAGCTGATTCTCAGTCAGTCTAAACAAGAAGAGAAGCAAGGAATTTCAGCTACGACGGTAGCTGACGTGGACGTAGGGAAGGTTATCCCGGACCACAATAAAATCGATTGTCTCTATCTCTACTTCATTTACTTCAGTTGATTCGTTACTTGTTCTCTAACTTGCATTCATAAGCATTCACAACATTCACCCTTCATATAACTTTGTGACCTGCTGTGTTTTTTGTTTTTTTTTTATTTTTAAAAAGAAAAGTTTTGTTTTTCAAAAAAAGAGTAGCCAACTCCACTCACCAACTTCCGCACTGCATTGACAACCAATTGACTTAAGTGAACCTGTTCTCAACTGAACCTTCTCTGAATTAACAGATCGTCACTCTCTGATCTCTGTTGACCTTACAAGTCAATCAGGTCGTAGATTAGTTTTGAGAGTCAAAACTGTTGGCAATTTGGTGTATCCCCTCCCCCCATACACCAAATTACTCTTTCTGGGACCAACATTAATGATTTTGAATATATCGTGATTTGTGAATATGTGGTAATAATTTATTGATGCAATAAAAGATATCACACAGAATTACAATAGATGCTCTGAATTAATATATTATGGGAATCAAATTTGATTAGTTCACCAATAATGATTAAAATATTTATCTAGACCTCTCAGATTGCGGAATCAAGGTCAAAATCTTGTGCTTATTAAGAGCATATATATAATCAATTATAGAAATGATGATTGATGAAACTTAGGGTTGAGAGGATCTTCTAAATTTTAACTATGTTAGGCAACCATGTAATTATTATATATATTTCACAGGTTTAGGTACTATAATTAAGACAAGTATAATACAGGCCGATGCAAAAGAGATTCCATAAAATTATGTACTTATTTCTTATTTTCTTGAATACACCGTCATGAGTACAAAAGCTGGTTTTGGTATCATTTTCTTCTAAGAACAACGAGAAACTGTCTTTTTGGGCAATGACGAGGAAAAATATATTATACGTAATTAAGAGTGTACTTGCGTACTTTGTTTTCAAAGGAAAATGAAATTGGTTGTTATCATAGTTAATTTAAAAGTTTCAATAAAAAAAATTTGGCTACTCAAACAAAATACCTTCTAATTTCTAGAACCATAAAACCTCCGACCTAAATTATCGTCCGTCCAAAATATTGCATTTACACTTTTAAATGATATCTCATATTTTGGGCATCAAGAAGAAGAAAAAACCTTACTAACCTCCCACAGTTTCTTCAATTAATTTTCCCAATTTCTCTCCTACAAGTCTCGTTATCTCTGAAAAAAGATATGAGAAACTTGATATAATGAAAAATAATCAATTGTAACCGTTATTAATGTGGATCCTACCCAAGTTTCAAAAAACAAAAAAACAAAAAAAAATCAAAAAATGCAAACAGCGTTAGAAAGCTAGGGGCAAGGCCAAGTGTAACCAAGGGGAGGCTTAAGCCCACCCCACCAATTTTTTTTTTTACTTTTTATTCTTATAAAATCATGATTTTTTTGTATATTATGCAAAATTTAGTGTAAAAGCCCATGCTAATAAATTATATTGTATGGAATTTTGTTTCTCAAATCTAGATATGAAATTCAACCCCGCCATCAAAATTTTCTGGCTCCTCCCCTGATTAGACTGGGAGGTGATTTACACAACTTAAACCACGTTGAGGTGGGCTTATTTGTTACATTTTTCTCTATAGTATAAGAAATATAAGGCATGACACCTCCGAATTTTGTCTCACTATTATGTAAAACCAGTATTGCACCACGTGCTATGCACGGGATTTATATCACAATTAGTAATGAAGAAAAATAAAAAAAAAAATACAATAAAATAAAATAAAATAAATATAGAGATATTTTAATATATTTCAATAATTTGTTGCATGTAAGGGAAATATAAAAATAATAGATTATGAAAAATACCAATTACAACAATAAAATTATTTTTTCGATGAATCACGTGGCAAAAAAGTCTTACAAATTCTTAACTACTCATAATAATTTCATTAAATAAAGTAGGTGATAGTAATGACCAATAAAAACTTGTGAAGCAAGTAGCAAAATTGACATATAAAATCTATATGATCATTCACATCAAATAATTGAACAATTAACTTTCAAGAAATCAAGTATTTCATCTATAAAATTATTTTACTTTCTAATTTTATAATTGATTATATTAATTTTTTTTTATTGAACCTTGATATATGTTCAAATGTACATATCACAATGGTAAAGTGGCATATTAAATAATCCCTAGTTTCCGTCATTAATTTGGCAAGCTCAATTTAACAGTAATTCTTATAACTTATAGAGGCAAAATCACAATTTAATAGCCTCTAGTTTTATTATCATACTCAAATATTTTATTGTATCAACCTAGAAAATACAAATTTATCAATGCATCACTATTATAGATAGTCAACAAAATTAATTTTGTTGAAGCACATCTAATCCAATATGGTACAAAATCAAAGCTTGAGCTTCAAGCTTGTGGTTTTGAATTTCAAGATAGTCAATATAAAACTTGGTGGAATTTATTGGAATACTATTGGACAATTGAAAATATAGTCTATTGGACAATTGCTTGTGTCTTTTGGAGAGAAAATGGCATATTAGTATTTTTTGACAACTATTTAGCTTTTATATATTGTAATAGATACTATAACTCAATTATTCATGGCCTTATATCTCCTGAAGTAATTAATTTGCATTAAATTTGTGAAGTAGTTTTGGTTCCTCTCCTCGAATGGTTATGGTAGGCACGCGCGGTGTCCTCGGTTCCCCAGCCAGCATCCTTGCCTCGCGCTGACACCCACAGACTCAGTCACACTGTCATTTCCGACCATTTTATTAGATCATCGGCCATCAAGATTTTTCATTCCTAAATCGCCGTCTTTCTCAAAAAACGCTTTTTGCGGAGGCTACTGTTCAACTCGCAGCTGCCCGGAAATAACCATTTAGGTAAAATCGCGTTTCACTTCACTAGGAATTCCCCCTAATTAAGAATTAAAATAATTTTCCTTGAATTAAAATTTACTCTATGATCAATGATTTGATTTCAAACTCATCAAATTATGATATCCACAACGAAAAGTGTCCAAAAATCAATTAAAACCGAAATTTATTGCCAAGCTTAGGGGTGGACCGGTACGGCATATTGAAATTTTTTTGTCATACCGATACCGTACTAGAAATCTTCCGTATGCATTTTTATACCGTTACCGTACCGAAGATTTCGATATACCGATCTTCGGTATACCAAAAATTCGGTATGAAAGTTCGGTATTTCGGTATACCGAAAAATTGAATATTATACCCGAAAAAAATTTATATTTGGTTTTTTTCATACAATATTACATAAAAATAATATAATAACACGAAACAAATAAAGTCGAACACAAATAAATAAATATTATCCACATCTCACCAAACTCCAAAACAACGAAAAATAGAAAAAAAAATTCTAGCATATCTCAATATCGATAATGAAACATAATAAAAGTCATCATGTCTATAAGTCCATCCAAAAAGAATCTAAAAGCCACCTATTTTACTATGAAATAAAATAGAATATAATTGATATTAAAAAAATATATAATTTTTCGATAATTTTCAGTACATAACGACAATCGGTACATACCAAACATTCGGTATCTTGGTAAAATTCAGTATACCGATTGTTCGGTATATAGGAGTACCTAACATATGGTATGTACCGAATTTTATCGGTATACTGAATCTTCGGTATTGACCGGTATACCATGGTATCGAAAAACTCATACCGTTACCATACCAAAAATCTTCAGTACGGTATGATACCGTACCGAAAATTCGGTATACCGCTAATTACGGTATTTTTCGATATTTTTCGGTATGGTATACTCGGTATACCGCAGTTTCGGTAAATTTGTCCACCCCTAACCAAGCCCTTTTACATTAACTAGCAGTGATTACGTGCGTTGCACGTATAATCTCTTATTTACTTAATTTATTTTTTATTTAAAAATATACATATACATATTTTGAATGCTAACAAAATTTCTAATAGAGCATTTTTTTTAATCTCTAATTTCAACAAAACATTGTAATATAATCCAAAACTGATAACACTCTACCATAATTATATATCAAGTATTTTTTATTATAATTAATTACTTTTATTTATATCTCAATCATTCTGAATCCTGAATAGGATCATCTGTCTCAATTTTAATGTTTCAATCGTCTCTAAAATATTATTCTATCTGTATTTCATTTTCATATGAAAATTTCCTTTTAGGATGTCCCCTTATTCGTGTTAATACCCAAAATCAAAATAATTCTTTTACAACCTTTTATTTTAAAACTTTTAAATTACACTATATTTAAAAAAAAGAAAAAAAAGACCAAATTGTTTTCACCACTTTATTCCTTCTCCCAACAACTTTTTCCCATCAGTTTTACCATTTTATAAATCAACAATAATCTTATCATCAATTATCAACTATTTTACCAAATTTTCTTAATATCCATGCTCCATTTAACACAAAAATAAGAGACGGAGATTATTAGTTTATAGTGTTTCTTTATAAAACAAACAATATTGTTACTATTTATTTCATTATTTGATTAACTGCAACAAAATATTTACGGCGCGAAAACTTATTGTATATGCATTAGTAAAAATATCAAATGCTTCTAAATAATAATGAAATGAAATCAAACATTATAATATCGTCTCGTGGTGATTTTAGTATCTTTAATCTTATACTTACAGATTTTTAAAGTTAGATTTCTAATGTATGATTCCCAACCTGGATGAAGTAGAAAATAATTTTTAATTAGTATATAATAATTCTAATTTCATTTTATATATTAGCATCATTATTTTTTATATTTCTTCATTTCGTGGACAGTTAATCCATGATTTTGTACATAATTATTTATAAATGTATAAAATAAAGAATACACTCTACAAAGGAAATATTTATTTTCTATTAAGTTTTGCTAAATTTCTATAACAATTATTTTATGGATATTGAAATGACAAAGTCCACATAAAATTGCCGAAATATAAATTTACGTCATTTTTTATTACTAATCTTATTCATATAATTTTACCACTCAATTCATATAAAATTATATGATCTATTTTATTAAACTCGCGACATAAAAATTAACATTTATGCTATGTCAATATATATGTGATTCCATGATGTACCGTGAAAGAATAGAACGACTACTTTACATATTAAAGATATTTCTACATGATATATACTTGAGGTTGTATAAATATTATATAATTATTTTAATATTCTAAGTCACTTCGCTTTACTTCATCAACATATAGACTATCCTAAATTCCAAGTTAATATTTATTTTATAAAAACATTTTTAACTAAAACATGTGATTAATGTATTAAAACTTTTATAATTAATGTAATAGTGTATTTAATTTAATGTGACTGCACTTATTTTGACCAAATAAGCATATTTTTACAAAAAAAAATATTATTTACTTTATACAATAATATGATCGCTACACTTTCAAAAATTAATAAAACATTTATAGGGAATCAATATGATAAAACCAATCAGATACTCACAAATATAAATTTGGTAGAGTCTATTTATTATCAAAAAATTGAGAACTTGTTAGGCGCAAAGAAATCAATCGAGTATTTTCACTAATTAATCACCTTAAGTTATATCCCGATCTATTCTACTTCTTGTTCAACAAATTAATGATTTATCTTCTTAAAAAATAATAAATTACAATCATAATATGTACACATCAATATCAATCAATACGAATTAATTCAAAAACTATACATAATACATTGATATAAAGCAAAACGAGAAAAGAAAGAAAAGAAGAAGAAGAAGAAGAAGAAGAAAAGCATTACATGAATCAATATACATATGCGTATGTGTCATGTAAGGTAAAAGACTGAAGAATATTATACTCCCTCGTCTCAAGTATGAAGACACCTTTCTTTTCGGCACGGAACTTAGACGGCAGGGAGTGTTTAGTGTATAAAGTGTAGTGTGTGTAGGGATGTGATGTGGTTTATGTATTTAGACATATTTTTAAACTAGAGCATCATAGATGCATATAAATATATCCATGTTTGATCTTAATTAAAGATCGTATCAAGACCTTTAATTTGGTATAAAAATCATTAAAAATCGAATAACAAACTAGAAGTTATGATAGTTTAAACGTTTAGGATTTAAATTATATTGGGATACATGCTGAGAGTTGAGTGAATGATGAGATTAATTAGATAATGTTACGTGTAATAAGAATTTACTAATTGTACTATTAATAGCTAATTATTTCCTAAAAAAGAAAGGTGTAGAATACTTGAGACGACCCAATAAAGAAAGAGTGTCAGAATACTTGAGACGGAGGGAGTATAATTAAAATATACGAAGTATAATGTTATGTATCCTTAATGTATATTTGGTAAGACTTCTAATTCTATGAAACATATGATAATTTATATCACGCAATATTTTTTAAATTAACTATAAACAGGGGTATAGTAGGAAAAATATTTTTAAACAAAACACTTTTTATAATAGTATAGATGTACATTTGTTAGAAGACTCTTTTTTATATAGGTGTAGATATAATGTAATATTACAACATTGGTTTGAGTAATAAGTTACCCATTATCTTTAGTGGTTCAATACACCCAATTGTTATCAAAAAATAAAAAAGGAGGAGTAATAAAATCCATTTCGTCCCCTTACAAGTGATTCATTTCGATTATTAAACCAAACACTATATAAAATAGCAATTATTGAATAGCAATTATTGCTATCGTTCCTCCACTTAACTGATCCTATGCCTTTCCATCTTCCTACTGAATCAAATGAGTAATGAGTAGTAAAGATGCAATCAGTCTACAGAGTGAATTCCAATGATGTTTTTAGAATAAAAAATCATTATGACACTTTATTTGTTTAAAGAAAAAGTTAAAGCAGCTTAAATATGTTAAAATATACTTGGACCGGAAGCAGGGGCGGATGCACGAGGGCGCTGGGTAAAGCTAACATACCTTCCAATATTTATTCCTTTTTGCTTTTATTCTTTAGATTTTGCATGATAATAGAAATTTCAACTAACTCTTGATAAAATGAATTTATTATCCTATTTACATATTGATCATCTATTCACTACTTTACAAGTATCCAATATAATTTGAATAAGATCTTAAAACTATCATAATTATTCTTTTTTCATACTGACTTTTTTTTATATCACATTAACATCTCAATTTAATTTTTAATTTAAGATCGATCATCAATATATTTTTACGAAATTTTATAAAGAATGTGAAAGACATGTGGCAAGAAATAACACCGACCAAGGAATGTTATGAATTGGGAGAAGGAGGAAGACTGATCGGGAGAAATAATTCTTTAAGAGACACATTTTTATAAGTAATTACAACTCTAACATGGATTTCAGTAATTGCCATCACTCTAGGATATCTAATATTTAGTTATTTTTATTAATATTACAATTGTAAGTTTTTTTATATATATTAT
>CM038115.1:18764060-18787958 GCA_001642375.2 Mentha longifolia | reverse complement strand
AGTGTATCTCGGTCCTGATAGTCATTGCCTTGTTATTTTGTTGGTTGTGTGCCTGATTGAAAGGTCATTGCAATTGTTAAATTTATCAAAGTTAATTTCTTTATTTAGGTATGCCTCTGTCCATGATAGTATGGGCATTTATTTAACTTGATTTTGACGTTGTGATTTGCAACTGCCATTTTATTCTACTAATTGTTGATAATTCATTATTGTCTTTGTTCGTGTATGAGAAAATAAAGCTATCATTGCTTCATTTGTTGGCATGTTAATAAACTGCTCCTGTTGCGCTACAAAATTTGAATTGCATTTGATATGTGCCTTGTAATTCTACAGGATCCGGTGAATAAGAATGTAGTTAATTGTGATTCGAAGCTAAGGAGCATTCTTTTGGGCAAGTCCAAGATTGATCTTACCGAGCTTCCCGAGTTGATCAAGTTGCAATTTCCAAAGAAGCCTAAGTGATTGCTGGAAAGGTTTGTTGAGGTTTTAGTCACATCTTTGATCTCATTATCATGATGATAGATTGATGTAGAATACGATTTATATTTGTACTTTTGATAGGTGAAGAAGGAACTACATTAGGTGCTTAGAGTGTTGAATTTCAGTTTTAGTAATACTACAATCATTTTCCTTTGCCCTTTAAAAATATTGGCTGTAAGAATACATGGTCATGAATGATTGTAATACCTCGATTTTCCAAAATTGGGGAAAATTAAATTTTGAATAATATTTAAGGTTTCTTATATCTGATAATATGTTTTTTTTTTTAAAAAACCTCGTTCTTCAATAGACATTTCCTTAAAAAAAACTCATTCTTCAATAGACATTTCCTTAGGGTGTTTACTTTGAGGGTGTGTTCTCTTTGAGTGATAAGGAAAATGAGGGAAATGAAAAAGATGGAAAATATAATCCCAAAATGTGGTCCCCTACTTAGTTTATCACATGTTCTCTAAGGTGGAAAATGTGGGAAAATATTTTCACTCCAAATGGGATGAAAATATTATCCCAATTTGGTGTGAAAAGGAAGGAAAATGGCTGCCCGGGGAAAATTTTCCCTCATGCTCAGAAAAAATTATCATTATACAGAACATGGGAAAATGTGGGAAAAAGAAGGAATATTTACTTTCCCTCATTTTTCTCCATAGAGAACGCCCTGAGAGGTTAGGCTGGATCGAGTTTGGGGCATTTGCATCAATATTAAACTTAGGCTAACAGATCGAGTTTGGGGCATTCGAAGACTAAAAATGTTGTGTTCAAAGATGTAACACAGTGAAATTAAGCTGAGCTGCTCAAATGCCAGTCAATAATTCTTCGGACAAAAATATGTACTTTACACATGCCTCCAAAAACTATGTCTACAACAAGGATTCTTGTTCCTATTCTTTTTTCTTTTTGATTACCTAATTAATCTTACCACACATAAGTAAAGACAAATTTATCAAAAATACTACTTAGGCTATTAATCGATCTCAATTCTAAAATTATACTCCCTCTATTCACAGGAGTGCCATGCCATCGTCTTTGAGTTTTTTTTTTTTTTTTTTTTTTTTTTTTTTTGAATAATGAAGTTTAAAATATAAGTATACTATTGGACTCAATGTAAAAATGGAAAAATTATACATACCCTCAGGGGCGTTTACTTTGAGCGATTATGTCGAATTGATTAATTTTATCCGGCCTAATCCCATATTAACTTTGTATGATTAAAAATAAAATACATCCCAAGGCCCGGTATTGACCCGCACTTTATTCCTTAATTTGGTACTAATTATGGCATATGTGACCCACCAAAATACATGATATTAAAATAATCATATCTCATCCCATGAGATTAATCTTATCCCTCAAAATAAATGCCCCTTAATATATACATACCAAAATGACAAAATAATGACAAAATCGAATATAATGGCTGCAAGTACAGATTGGCAACCGAATTGAAGTGATTCTTCTAGGAATCATTGCTCAAAAACAAAGCAAATAAAAAGGGCATTAAAAAATCGTTGGAATCTAAGCAAACATTTCTCTCAAGCTTTGAGCACTATATATATCTCTTCCTTTGATTACAAGCTCCAATACACCCAAGCAACAATAAATTTTCCATATTCTCAAGAAAGAAAACATAAAAAACCCATATTCCATTCCAAATTCAAATCCAAATTCCAAAACATATGGCATCAATGTTTTCTTCAAACACCAAATTGGTAGGAGGAAAGAAGATGAAGGTGAAGAAGGGATACGTGGCAGTGCAAGTGGGATTAGCAAATAGAAATAATCAAAATCAAGATTATGATTATGAATTTCAAAGATTTGAGGTTCCAATTTCATATTTATACAATCCCCTCTTTCAAAGTCTTCTCGATAAAGCTTCAGAAATATTTGATTACAAGATATCTAGTGGGCCCCTCGTGTTGCCATGCTCGGTCGAGGATTTTATTTATCTTTGTTGGAGGGTACAAAATATGAACAAGAAATGTTAGAGTATTATTTAATTTTATCCAAGTGTAAATTATATTGATTCATCAATATTTATGCTAGCTTAGTATCGAAATTTATAGATGCAATTTAATTTCCTTCCATATTTTACATAGTCTCTACGGAAGTGATTGTACATGAAAATTGCAGCCTCAAATAAATGCACGAGATATCTTGATTTTACAGTTCATATTCCTTCATTTTTATATTCTTGAATCTCTTTTTATTCTGAGTTTGATAATAATAGTGTATATATATACCCTATATATATATATATAATGGTAATTAAATCAAAATTATTAGGTAAAAAACTTCAAAACTTTCACCATCTCTATCTATGGAGTGTATAGCCAACCCATACTAGTAGTATAAATATTCAATTATGTCAATGAAATAGTCAATCATTAAGCCACCGTGGTAAAATATACCAGTACTATCTATTTAGGATTCTTATGTATTGTTTTTAAGAACATTTTTTTTATCATCTTTGTGTGAAATTCAATAATTCAACCTCTATACAGATTTCAGTCATTTAACATTTTAACTATGAACTCTTTACAGAAATGGAATGACTACTAAATATTTAAACTTTTTCGTATTTATGATATAAATAAATTATAACATGTAAATACTTGAATAACTACTACTAATATACTGAGAACTAAATTAATTCAAGATCTATACATTGTACAAGTCTCAAGTAATGAAATTGTTCTTTGTAACGTAAGGAAATCAAAGTGTATTCACGAAAATTAAAAAAATACTCCCTCCGTCTCAAGTATTCTGACACTCTTTCTTTATTGGGTCGTCTTCTGACATCTTTCTTTTTTGGGAAATAATTAGCTAATTAATAGTACAATTAGTAAATCCTTTATTACACTTAACATTATCTAATTAAATCTCATCATTCACTCAACTTTCAGCACGTATCACAATATAATTTAAATCCTAAAAGTTTACACTATCATAACTTTCTCGTTTATTATTCGATTTTTATAATTTTTATATCAAATTAAAGATCTTGATACGATCTTTAATTTAAGATCAAACATGGATATGTTTTTATGCATCTATGATGCTCTAGTTTAAAAATATGTCTAAATACATAAACTACATCACATCCCTACACACATTACACTTTATACACTAAACACTCTCGTCTTAAGTTCCGTGCCGAAAAGAAAGGTGTCTTAATACTTGAGACGGAGGGAGTATGCTATAAAAATGTTACAATAAAAGAATACTAATTACAAATGTCAATAAATATATATTTATTTATCATTTTTTTCCACTTATTTCCCACCAGTGTTGGCCGCTTATGAACGGTCTATATAAGGTCAATTAATTTTTCAGAGTTTTAACATATATAACCAGATCAAATACGTACGATTATGTTGTTAAACCGATTATATTGACCGGTCCAATCCTATGTTTAATACATGGTCCGTATATGGTCGTGTCGTGCAAAAAGTTACATATATTTTGATATGTTGTAGTATATGCGAACATTACATTCCAAATTGGATTATCGTAAAACGATAGATGTTATTGGATACGCGCAAGATCGATGCTATAAAAAAAAAAAATTAAATTACGAAATTTTTATGCCAAACTATATGTGCAAGATGCATCATGAACATTTCAATCAAAATATTAACAAACACTTGTAATATTACATGTATGAAATATGATTTGAATTGGATAATTAACATATGCGTAATATCTTGACACGAATTTTCAAGATCTAAAAAAAGTTTGTGAAATAAAAGCAAAACAAAGTATCTAGCATGTAGTAAACCCCTAGAGAAAAACAAGTATATTAAGTTCAACATTAAAATAAGTCTCTAACTACAAGTCAAGAAACTTGTTAGTAAGTTCTAGTACTCTTTGAAAAGAAAAAAAAAAAAAAGCCAAAGAGTATCTAAAATGATTCTTACACCTCTTGAAGTTTCTATAAGAATTCGAGACATTTTCAGCCAAGTCGACGTAGGAGAAATGGGTGGCTTCAACGTGTCCCTTCACGTGTAGGCTGAATTGACTATCGGCTTTATCGTGAACAAACTAACCATCATTGATAATGGATCGGTAATGTACTATATTAGAATTTGACCTACATCTCCTTCAAAGGCCTTATAAAAGGGGGAATTATCCAACTTAATATATAGTGTCAATGTGGTTCATTTTCAAACGGGTGGTTTTAACATAATAAAAAATATTTATAATTAGCTCAATATATTACTCCCTATGTCCTTGATATATATGTAAAATTTTATTTTTGAGACGTCACAGTCACACACACACACACACACACACACATATATATATATATATATATATATTATTTCTCAAAATAGAAAATACTCTCACTAAGTTGGACTCATCTTCCACTTACAACAACATTATCAGCTTTTTCTTAAAATTCATAACCATCAAAATTTCAGATATATATGGGTGATGGAGAGTATCAAATAAGGCGTAACCTTGAAGGAAAAAAGAAACAATTTTATCTAATTGCACTCGGTAGAATCAATTAAAACATAAAAGAACCTTGGAATTAATGACATAGAGTCGATAGATACCTCACTCGTTTCTTAGTCTAATAAAAGGAAAAAGGAATCCGTTAGTAACGAAATTGGAAGCTCGGTTGAGTCCCGACAAAAAAAATGAAGTTCGTGGAATATACCAATCATTTGATTTGCAAATACTTCTAAAATTATGACTTAGGATTCTCGTTCCTCTAAGTATTCTTAATTGTGATCGAAAGAATATTAGCAAATATTAATAAGAAACCAATTAATCGATACCTTCTAAAAATCTAGTCCCGATTTGTTCATCATTTCTAGGTACTAATATTATAAATAGTTCCAATATTTCCCTATATTTAATAACATACAAACCGATCAACAAAATTCGAAGCAAAGCTAAAGAAATGCAATGTTTTCTCCAAACATGAAGATGCAAAGAGGCAAAAATATGAAGGTGAAGAAAGGGTGGTTGGCAGTGCAAGTGGGATTAACAAATGAAGAAGATCATCAAAATCAAGATAGTTCTACTTTTCAAAGATTTGTGATCCCTATTTCACACTTATACAATCCCCTCTTTCAAAATCTTCTTCATAAATCTTCCGAAATATATGACTACCAAAGTGCCGGCCCCATGATGCTGCCATGCTCCGTTGAGGATTTCCTTCGTCTTCAATGGCGGATACAAAATTTGGACTACTAATATGTAAAAATAGATTTTTTTAGAGTTTTAGTGTTTTAGTACTGAGGTGTAACTATATATATATTGCATGAACCCTAGGTTCAACCTTCATCACCTGCATGAACTGTATAATGACTTTATTTAATTGTTCACGTTTTATTTAATTGTTGATGCCGGGCCATAAGTGTAGAAAATGAGCAAAGTTCGGGATATTTTAGTATTTTTTGAAAAGTCAAGTCATAAAGTCACCATACGGCCAAAGGTCAAGCCATAAGTGATAATTAACCCTTTATTTAATGACATATATATACGATTCATTTAAATTGTAGCCTTTCGTTATTAAATTCGAACGTGCAAATTAATTAGTTTTCTCTTACTTACATATATTATTGTATTCTATATTATTTGGAAAATAAATACATAACAATCTTAAAGTTTCTTTACAATCAAATTTTGATTATTGTTTACTTTCCATATCTAATACTAATAATATATAAAGGTTATTGCATTTAAATCCATAAACTTTCACCGTTTTCTGGTTTTTCTCATGACCTTTCAAATATAGCAAATAAATACATCAACTTTGCATGCTAGAGCAATTTTATCGGAAAATCAATTTCCCCCAAATTGTGTCTTACGTGGCAGCCGGAGATGTATATGTGGCGTAGATCGCCGACAAACGAAAATGACGTCGTTTAACATAAAATAAATATATATTTATACACACAAAAAATTCTATTTTTAATTAAAAAAAAGAAGAAAAAAAAACCCAATTGACGAGATGCTGTCGAGATGTTGCAGCAAGGAGCTTAAGCTCCGGCGGATTGAGACTAGGAGTTGAGGTATTGTGCCTTTAATGAATCCTTCCTTCCACCGGAATTCACTTTCGGGGTAAAATTGCTCCGGCATGCAAAGTATATGTATTTTTTTTGTTACATTTGAAAGGTCATGAGAAAAACTAGATAACGGTGAAAGTATATGGATTTATATGTCAATAACCCTATATAAAAGTAAAATTTATTAGAGAATACCCTTATAATAAAATGTACGTGCGACATAATCTAAAATGTGGCGACCACAAAGAGAGGACAAAAGTATGTTGGGTTCATCATAAGAATGTTTTTCTAGTTCTACCTCCGTCTCATTTCATTTGACATATTTGTTGAATATATGTAAGAAATAATATATACAATCAGACCAAATGGGACGGGACGAAAGTAAAGTCTAATTTTCTAGAGTTAGCATCCTTTGGGTTTGACGTATTATAGCACAACTTTGAGGAACCCAAAGAAAGAATCCTATAATCCTAGAAAAACATCAAATATAATTAGGTGTAACTCGAAGGAAGAAACAAGAAGAATTTTATCTACTAATTTTCACCTGTACACCTCACTTCAATAAAACAAAATGAAAAAGAACCTCGAAATTTATGACATTCAGAATCTATACATACCTTTCTCAATAACAATGACAATATATGTATGAGAACAAAATATGTATTCTTTAACAAGAATGCAATTTTAACTTTTTACTGTAATATTCATTAATTATATATCTTTTATTAGCCTAAATAAAAGAAAATGATTCGTTATCTTCTGTTGGTGAAATTAAAGCTTTAAGTTTGTGTAATATACCAATGATTCGATTTGCACATAAATCTAAATTTCTTAGGATTCTTGTTCCAATAAGTCTTCTTAGTTGTCACCGGAAGGAATATCTACAAATATTAATTAATACGAATCCACTATAAATACTTACCAATATTTCCCTCCTAATAACAAACTAAGAAAATTCAAACCACAACAAAAGAAAAACATAAATAGCTACAATGTTTTCTCCAAACAGCAGGAAGATGCAAGTAGGAAGAAATATGAAGGTGAAGAAAGGGTGGTTGGCAGTGCAAGTGGGATTAGCAAATGAAGATCATCAAAATCAAGATTCTTCTGCATTTCAAAAATTTGTCATCCCAATTTCACACTTATACAATCCTCTCTTTCAAAATCTTCTCGATAAATCTTCCGAACTATACGACTACCAAAGTTCGGGCCCCGTTATGCTGCCATGCTCCGTTGAGGATTTTCTTCGTCTTCAATGGCAGATACAAAATTTAGATAATTAATATGTATATTTAGAAATTATTTATGTCAATTTTAGAATGTCTCAGAAGTCTCTGGGGTGTAAATATTCATGACAATGCATGAACCCTAGATTAAATAATCACAATTTTATTGTGATTGTTGGAAGTTATAGTAGTTAGTCTTAAATGGAGGAGTGATTGATCCGTTATCCTCTTTAGTTAGTGTTTAGTTCGATGCTAATGTGGTAATGCCACGTAAGCTTATTGGATGCCCGCGTCAATGTGAAATCTTGGCAAGAAAATATTTAGTTGGTCATTAAATGTTGATGATAACAAGTTTAGTAATAGTATTGAGAGATACTAAGGTCGTTATAAAATCATCAATATTGGAACATGAAATTTTATCATATTTAGGATAGTATAATGTTATTAAACCGATGGTTTAAGTAATTTATTGATTTAAAGAGTTGTTTAGATATATCTCAAAATAATTAAATGTAAATAGCTAGATGCATGCATGTTTCTGTTGTAAATTAATATCTAAATATATTCGTGCCACATGTGAATGAAATTTCTATTAGACCTCAATAAAAGTAAATAAATAAGGAAATAACACTCAACCATGAGTACTTCTCAAAGATCTATGATATCCTACAATAATATACATCTTAGTTAATTTGTTTTTTATTTTGGTGAGTTCACGGTTGTTAATTTAAGCCATTAAGGACCGTGACTATTTATTATGAGGACTAATGCCTATAAGGTTCTTAGTATTTAATTAATAACTGAGTTGCCCTTCATTGTCAATAAGTCATTTACGTCTGTTGTTGTTGCCTAAGTGTATATTAAACCTGATAAAGCACATAGAAGTATCAAAAATATGAACAAATACCACGCATCAAAACTTTGTACAACATTAGAATTTTGTTACAAACTTTTCAAAGATCGATCTAATTATTTTTGGAACTAGAATTCAAAGATCAGACTATATAAAGCATGATTATTAATCCCCAAATAAATTAAGAAGTGAAGATCCATACTCTAGTTTGAATGCTCAAGGAAATGTTTGCGATAGATATTCCTTGGTCAATATACAAACTGGCCGGTAGCATCATTATAGATCACTAATTGTTGATAAATTTAATTTTCCAGCTTTGACTATGTCTACTACTCTTTGCTCTCTCTTACCACCAAATAAATTCTCACTCAATTTTCATTATTAATTACTCCCTCCGTCTCAGTTCACTAGTCTTGTTTTTTTCGGCACGAGCTTTTAGGAGAATGTGTAAAGTTAAAGGAATGAGGGGTCCACTAGAGTTATATGCTTTATGATTGCCCAATTATTTCTTTTTATAAAAACAGGACTACTGAAGTGGGACGACCCAAAATAGCATATAGGACTAGTGAACGGGGATAGAGGGAGTATAAGAAATAGTAATATTTATTTTTTCTGGGACACACTTGGGTCAGCCGGAGGCACCGTGCGGCCGGGCTAAAACAATGACACTTTTATTCATATAGATTGACACTTTTCTGTATAAAGATTGACACTTTTAAAAATTGTCATTTTATTCGTAAAATAATTATGTTAAAGATTGACACTTTTATTCATATAGATTGGCACTTTTCTGTATAAAGATTGACACTTTGGGCCCGGCCGCACGGTGCCTCCGGCTAACACAAGTTTTTGTCTATTTTTCTTCAAAAAACATAAATTTCATACATTTATACTAATTAATTTGTTCTTATTTATTACATTAATTTTAGATTTGACTATATAAATCAAGATATAAATTATGAATTTCAACAAATATTGAATAAGGTTATGTTAGTAAAGAGAAAGTTTTAATATAGAAAGTAGCTAGACTTTATTATGGGACATTCCAAGAAAGAAAAATGGAATTATTTGGTGGTAGGGAGGAGTAATAATAAAGATTCCAAAATACAATATACTACTTTTTTTTATACTATTTATTTTTTTCCTAAACTTGCAAGAAAACCCTAATGTCAGTAGCAATTCGAGCTAAGGTCCCTTCGATGGAACTTTTTGCGCCTTTTAATGCACATTAGCTATTTAAATTTTCGATCCGCCATTTGAGTTGAAGAAATTCCTCGACAGAGCACGGTAATAGTAGGGGACTTGATTCGATAGCCATATATTTCTGAAGCTTTATCGAGAAGTGTTTGAAAAAAAGGGTTGTATAAGTATGAGATCGGAATGATGAATCTTGGAAATGCTCTATAATCTTCCCCTTCCAATCCAACTTGCATTGCCACACACCCTTTCTTCACCTTCATCTTCTTTTCTCCTTGCATTTATCTTTGATAAGAGAAATAATATGTTAGAAATTAAGTTTTTCTTTGGTCTTGAAGAAGTGTAGTCAATTACAAAGAATATGTGGTATTTATATAGCCAATAATATTTAGAGAATATAGCTTTGGAAGTGTACTACCAGCTTGTGTGTACCTAGCTTTTTGCTCCTTTTCTCTTCCAACTAAATTTGGAATCTCTATGAATGATACGTCCAAAGTTGTTCGGAATTAAATTTTGCAAGTACCTTATTGTACATTTGATTTGGACTCTATATGCTCTTGCTACAAATTACAAGAACATACATAAATTATGTAAATTATTAATAAATAGAGACAACTTGTTGTACTTCTTATGTCACATGAAGAATATAATATGGCAAAATAAATACTGCATCTGACCTTGTCTCACTTTTCATTTTAGTTATCCCAGTATTCTTGACACATTCACAAAAGTAAGGCATGTTATCTTAATTAAATCTACTTATTAATATAATCTATCATTCATCATCGATGATGAGTAGATATCTACTTACCAATCTATAAGTACCACAATATAACTTGGGTGTCAATATTTTAAATTATTATAACTTGTTCGTTTGTTCTTCTCTGTGTGTATGGGGCACTTAATAGGAGCACTTATTCATATGAGTGGTATATATATACTCCCTTCATTTCATGCAAAAGGCTTCATTTCTTTTTGGTAATTCTGGCACACTTTTCCACGCTTCTTGATAATGGGTTTTAAAATGGATTTTTGAAGAATTTTTCTTTTACGGGATACTATTTTGCACGAAATGGAGGGAGTATTAAATATATAATAATAATAATAATAATAATAATAATAATAATAATAATAATAATAATAATAATAATAATAATAATAATAATAATAATAATAATAATAATAATAATAATAATAATAATAATAATAGAGATGCTCTTTGGTATATATATATGTATAGTATATATATAACGTATAAAATTAAGTACAGCAATTCGTCAGTATCTCATAACGTGCAGATATCTTAAGAATTGTTTAATTTGATGAAGCAATCTAGGCATTTCTTGTTACCCCAATCGTCCTTTTCAATATTCATTGAGAATCAATTTCTTTTATATATATAATTTAGTTACTAGTGGAAGCACTTGGTCTAAAATATCCGAACCACTGAGATTGAGGAATTAATATCAAAACCGTGTACACATATTGAAAAATTAATCTGTTATACAATTAATGACGATCGATGAAACTCAGGGTTGAGAAATTAAACTTCATAATATTAGACACTGTAACTAAAACAAAAGGATGAAACGTTTAATAATAATAATAATAATAATACTAATAATAGTAATAATAATAATAATAATAATAATAATAATAATGTAACAAAAGCACGTGCACCGTTTTACATCCAGAGCTAGGTCTTTACATGCATATATGGTTCTAGATAATTTATTGAGCATTTAAATAATTTTTTGTTTCTCAAAGCTTCAAATCTTTCTACATCATGAAGTTGATATTTTCTTCACAATAGTAATGTGATAATGTGATTGCAGTTTAAATTTTTGTATGTTTTTTTGTAGAGTAATATAATCTTCTTCAAATATTACTAATTATGTAGGAATTAACTTAATTTATGAATAAATTTACATAAATCTGACATACCAAAAATAAAAGACGTATGGACAAACAAAATTATATTTTCACCTCACAAGCCACGATGTAGAACTGTATACTCTATCTCATTAGTAATGTCTCACTTTATTAATTTACATCTGTGCAATCTACTAACAGCAACTGCAGAGAAATAATTAATATTAATAGAAGAGAACAACAAGAAGCTAGCTAACTATTCGTATCTAGCTATATACGTACATATAAGGATGGTTTTTATTTGAACCTTCACCTAGCTATACATATGTACGACATATTTATGTATAATAAGACTAATTGCTACATGAGATGTTTTGTATCTGCCATTGAAGACGAAGAAATTCTTGCACCGAACACGGCAGCATTAGAGGGCCAGTGACATGATAGTCATAAATTTCACTAGCTTTGTCCAAAAGGTTTTGAAAGAAAGGGTGGTAGAGATACGAAATCGGGATCGAAAATCTTTCTTGATCATCATTTGCTAGTCCTACTTGAACTGAGACCCTCCCTTTCTTCAACTTCATATTCTTTCCTCCTTGAATTTTCATCATAAATTTGATAAATTTGTGGGCTAATTGGTTGATGATGAGTTCTATATGGTTTTGATATATACTTTCTTTTCTGAATTGTTTCTTGTGGTGTGTACATATATATAGGAATGGAATAAAAGTAATAGAGATGCCCTTTACTTTGGAGGTGGAATATATACATATAATTAGTTCAAACTTCGTCGGCACCTCATAATGTGCCAATATTCTTTGATGACTTTGATGAAGCAATCTAGGAATTTATTGTTAATTCAATATTCTTCCTTCTCTTAACTTCCTCGTGAGATAATGGGAATCAAGTTTTAATCGTTTAATTTGCCAAGTGGAAGGACTTAATCAATATTAAAATTTCGTGCACCACAAAGATTAAGGAATCAAGACAACATTTTGTGCTTATTGAAAGCTAAATCGGTTATAATTATGAGGATCGATGAGACTTATGGTTGAGAGAATCTTCATGATTTTAATAACTTTTGGCACTTAACGATATCATGTAGGTACATAATGTACTACTATAACTAAAACAAAGTGATAAAACTAAGACAATGGTGTGTTATAAATAATTATTTATGCACATTACTCATTACTTAGGATTTTTGTCTCTTGTGCATATATAAGGAGTATTTATCCCGATTTGTAAGATATGCAGAACATGTGATTAATGAGAAAACTGTCATTCCTCCCTCTCTTCTCTTTTTTTTTTTTTTTGTGTTCTCTATTTTGTACAATATTATTTTACAACACTATCTGATCTATTGTAATTCCGTGTGATATCTCATATTGCATCCATGAATTGAATGATTGTCACGTGACCACAATATTTTGAAACAATTCGTTTTTTGTTATGGAAAATCTTAATTATTAATTGTTGGGAACCCCTGCAGTTTGATTTTAATGATGTTTTTCAAAACCACACTTAGCCTTATTCTTTCATTTCTAATTAGGATTGATAAGTGCGACCTGCTCTGTTTTCATAGGTCGTCTCCTTAGTCCTTTTACAGGTTGAATCATTGTAAAGAACAGTTCGTGTTTAATGACCTGATCTATAACCTTCAACCTGCTCTTATTATTTTCTAGTCAACATGTAGTAGAAGTTCAGCTAACCTGCTCTGAAGATTTCAAGATCGCTGGAGTTCTACAGATCGAAGGTCAAGCAGATTCGCCTTCACGAGTTCGAATGACCTGTCCTCTGGTACCTGTTTGCCAGCTAGGACGAAATCTCCCAACGGCTAGAAGTGAGCCAACAGTACGGCCTCTCTACCATCACTGGCAACTCCAACGGCTAGATTTCAAATCTTAGCCTATAAATACTTCAAGCCTCTCCAGAATCAAGCACGGGAAATTGAATATTCAAGCCAAAACTCTGCAGAAATCTCTGAAGCTCAACGCATCACTTAATACTCGAATCAAGAAGATTTCCCAAGTGTTAAGATATTCAGATTTCTGATTCTGGATTGTCTGTTCTTAAGCGTTCACTGCTGCTTAAGAACATCTTAGATTTCTTCATATTAAAGTCTCTCAAAGTCTGTAATAGTGAAGAAGTTTAGAAAGCTGATTCTCAAATTGTTAAGTCTAAATTAGCTTAGCAAGTTCTGAATAGCTAGTGAATGTCAAGTTTGTAATCTCTATTCTAGAGAAGTTTGTAAGGGTCACGACCTAGATTTCGTGGTCAAGTTCGACGAGAACTGAAGCTGATTCTCAGTCAGTCTAAACAAGAAGAGAAGCAAGGAATTTCAGCTACGACGGTAGCTGACGTGGACGTAGGGAAGGTTATCCCGGACCACAATAAAATCGATTGTCTCTATCTCTACTTCATTTACTTCAGTTGATTCGTTACTTGTTCTCTAACTTGCATTCATAAGCATTCACAACATTCACCCTTCATATAACTTTGTGACCTGCTGTGTTTTTTGTTTTTTTTTTATTTTTAAAAAAGAAAAGTTTTGTTTTTCAAAAAAAGAGTAGCCAACTCCACTCACCAACTTCCGCACTGCATTGACAACCAATTGACTTAAGTGAACCTGTTCTCAACTGAACCTTCTCTGAATTAACAGATCGTCACTCTCTGATCTCTGTTGACCTTACAAGTCAATCAGGTCGTAGATTAGTTTTGAGAGTCAAAACTGTTGGCAATTTGGTGTATCCCCTCCCCCCATACACCAAATTACTCTTTCTGGGACCAACATTAATGATTTTGAATATATCGTGATTTGTGAATATGTGGTAATAATTTATTGATGCAATAAAAGATATCACACAGAATTACAATAGATGCTCTGAATTAATATATTATGGGAATCAAATTTGATTAGTTCACCAATAATGATTAAAATATTTATCTAGACCTCTCAGATTGCGGAATCAAGGTCAAAATCTTGTGCTTATTAAGAGCATATATATAATCAATTATAGAAATGATGATTGATGAAACTTAGGGTTGAGAGGATCTTCTAAATTTTAACTATGTTAGGCAACCATGTAATTATTATATATATTTCACAGGTTTAGGTACTATAATTAAGACAAGTATAATACAGGCCGATGCAAAAGAGATTCCATAAAATTATGTACTTATTTCTTATTTTCTTGAATACACCGTCATGAGTACAAAAGCTGGTTTTGGTATCATTTTCTTCTAAGAACAACGAGAAACTGTCTTTTTGGGCAATGACGAGGAAAAATATATTATACGTAATTAAGAGTGTACTTGCGTACTTTGTTTTCAAAGGAAAATGAAATTGGTTGTTATCATAGTTAATTTAAAAGTTTCAATAAAAAAAATTTGGCTACTCAAACAAAATACCTTCTAATTTCTAGAACCATAAAACCTCCGACCTAAATTATCGTCCGTCCAAAATATTGCATTTACACTTTTAAATGATATCTCATATTTTTGGGCATCAAGAAGAAGAAAAAACCTTACTAACCTCCCACAGTTTCTTCAATTAATTTTCCCAATTTCTCTCCTACAAGTCTCGTTATCTCTGAAAAAAGATATGAGAAACTTGATATAATGAAAAATAATCAATTGTAACCGTTATTAATGTGGATCCTACCCAAGTTTCAAAAAACAAAAAAACAAAAAAAAATCAAAAAATGCAAACAGCGTTAGAAAGCTAGGGGCAAGGCCAAGTGTAACCAAGGGGAGGCTTAAGCCCACCCCACCAATTTTTTTTTTACTTTTTATTCTTATAAAATCATGATTTTTTTGTATATTATGCAAAATTTAGTGTAAAAGCCCATGCTAATAAATTATATTGTATGGAATTTTGTTTCTCAAATCTAGATATGAAATTCAACCCCGCCATCAAAATTTTCTGGCTCCTCCCCTGATTAGACTGGGAGGTGATTTACACAACTTAAACCACGTTGAGGTGGGCTTATTTGTTACATTTTTCTCTATAGTATAAGAAATATAAGGCATGACACCTCCGAATTTTGTCTCACTATTATGTAAAACCAGTATTGCACCACGTGCTATGCACGGGATTTATATCACAATTAGTAATGAAGAAAAATAAAAAAAAAAATACAATAAAATAAAATAAAATAAAATATAGAGATATTTTAATATATTTCAATAATTTGTTGCATGTAAGGGAAATATAAAAATAATAGATTATGAAAAATACCAATTACAACAATAAAATTATTTTTTCGATGAATCACGTGGCAAAAAAGTCTTACAAATTCTTAACTACTCATAATAATTTCATTAAATAAAGTAGGTGATAGTAATGACCAATAAAAACTTGTGAAGCAAGTAGCAAAATTGACATATAAAATCTATATGATCATTCACATCAAATAATTGAACAATTAACTTTCAAGAAATCAAGTATTTCATCTATAAAATTATTTTACTTTCTAATTTTATAATTGATTATATTAATTTTTTTTTATTGAACCTTGATATATGTTCAAATGTACATATCACAATGGTAAAGTGGCATATTAAATAATCCCTAGTTTCCGTCATTAATTTGGCAAGCTCAATTTAACAGTAATTCTTATAACTTATAGAGGCAAAATCACAATTTAATAGCCTCTAGTTTTATTATCATACTCAAATATTTTATTGTATCAACCTAGAAAATACAAATTTATCAATGCATCACTATTATAGATAGTCAACAAAATTAATTTTGTTGAAGCACATCTAATCCAATATGGTACAAAATCAAAGCTTGAGCTTCAAGCTTGTGGTTTTGAATTTCAAGATAGTCAATATAAAACTTGGTGGAATTTATTGGAATACTATTGGACAATTGAAAATATAGTCTATTGGACAATTGCTTGTGTCTTTTGGAGAGAAAATGGCATATTAGTATTTTTTGACAACTATTTAGCTTTTATATATTGTAATAGATACTATAACTCAATTATTCATGGCCTTATATCTCCTGAAGTAATTAATTTGCATTAAATTTGTGAAGTAGTTTTGGTTCCTCTCCTCGAATGGTTATGGTAGGCACGCGCGGTGTCCTCGGTTCCCCAGCCAGCATCCTTGCCTCGCGCTGACACCCACAGACTCAGTCACACTGTCATTTCCGACCATTTTATTAGATCATCGGCCATCAAGATTTTTCATTCCTAAATCGCCGTCTTTCTCAAAAAACGCTTTTTGCGGAGGCTACTGTTCAACTCGCAGCTGCCCGGAAATAACCATTTAGGTAAAATCGCGTTTCACTTCACTAGGAATTCCCCCTAATTAAGAATTAAAATAATTTTCCTTGAATTAAAATTTACTCTATGATCAATGATTTGATTTCAAACTCATCAAATTATGATATCCACAACGAAAAGTGTCCAAAAATCAATTAAAACCGAAATTTATTGCCAAGCTTAGGGGTGGACCGGTACGGCATATTGAAATTTTTTTGTCATACCGATACCGTACTAGAAATCTTCCGTATGCATTTTTATACCGTTACCGTACCGAAGATTTCGATATACCGATCTTCGGTATACCAAAAATTCGGTATGAAAGTTCGGTATTTCGGTATACCGAAAAATTGAATATTATACCCGAAAAAATTTATATTTGGTTTTTTTCATACAATATTACATAAAAATAATATAATAACACGAAACAAATAAAGTCGAACACAAATAAATAAATATTATCCACATCTCACCAAACTCCAAAACAACGAAAAATAGAAAAAAAAATTCTAGCATATCTCAATATCGATAATGAAACATAATAAAAGTCATCATGTCTATAAGTCCATCCAAAAAGAATCTAAAAGCCACCTATTTTACTATGAAATAAAATAGAATATAATTGATATTAAAAAAATATATAATTTTTCGATAATTTTCAGTACATAACGACAATCGGTACATACCAAACATTCGGTATCTTGGTAAAATTCAGTATACCGATTGTTCGGTATATAGGAGTACCTAACATATGGTATGTACCGAATTTTATCGGTATACTGAATCTTCGGTATTGACCGGTATACCATGGTATCGAAAAACTCATACCGTTACCATACCAAAAATCTTCAGTACGGTATGATACCGTACCGAAAATTCGGTATACCGCTAATTACGGTATTTTTCGATATTTTTCGGTATGGTATACTCGGTATACCGCAGTTTCGGTAAATTTGTCCACCCCTAACCAAGCCCTTTTACATTAACTAGCAGTGATTACGTGCGTTGCACGTATAATCTCTTATTTACTTAATTTATTTTTTATTTAAAATATACATATACATATTTTGAATGCTAACAAAATTTCTAATAGAGCATTTTTTTAATCTCTAATTTCAACAAAACATTGTAATATAATCCAAAACTGATAACACTCTACCATAATTATATATCAAGTATTTTTTATTATAATTAATTACTTTTATTTATATCTCAATCATTCTGAATCCTGAATAGGATCATCTGTCTCAATTTTAATGTTTCAATCGTCTCTAAAATATTATTCTATCTGTATTTCATTTTCATATGAAAATTTCCTTTTAGGATGTCCCCTTATTCGTGTTAATACCCAAAATCAAAATAATTCTTTTACAACCTTTTATTTTAAAACTTTTAAATTACACTATATTTAAAAAAAAGAAAAAAAGACCAAATTGTTTTCACCACTTTATTCCTTCTCCCAACAACTTTTTCCCATCAGTTTTACCATTTTATAAATCAACAATAATCTTATCATCAATTATCAACTATTTTACCAAATTTTTCTTAATATCCATGCTCCATTTAACACAAAAATAAGAGACGGAGATTATTAGTTTATAGTGTTTCTTTATAAAACAAACAATATTGTTACTATTTATTTCATTATTTGATTAACTGCAACAAAATATTTACGGCGCGAAAACTTATTGTATATGCATTAGTAAAAATATCAAATGCTTCTAAATAATAATGAAATGAAATCAAACATTATAATATCGTCTCGTGGTGATTTTAGTATCTTTAATCTTATACTTACAGATTTTTAAAGTTAGATTTCTAATGTATGATTCCCAACTGGATGAAGTAGAAAATAATTTTTAATTAGTATATAATAATTCTAATTTCATTTTATATATTAGCATCATTATTTTTTATATTTCTTCATTTCGTGGACAGTTAATCCATGATTTTGTACATAATTATTTATAAATGTATAAAATAAAGAATACACTCTACAAAGGAAATGTTTATTTTCTATTAAGTTTTGCTAAATTTCTATAACAATTATTTTATGGATATTGAAATGACAAAGTCCACATAAAATTGCCGAAATATAAATTTACGTCATTTTTTATTACTAATCTTATTCATATAATTTTACCACTCAATTCATATAAAATTATATGATCTATTTTATTAAACTCGCGACATAAAAATTAACATTTATGCTATGTCAATATATATGTGATTCCATGATGTACCGTGAAAGAATAGAACGACTACTTTACATATTAAAGATATTTCTACATGATATATACTTGAGGTTGTATAAATATTATATAATTATTTTAATATTCTAAAGTCACTTCGCTTTACTTCATCAACATATAGACTATCCTAAATTCCAAGTTAATATTTATTTTTATAAAAACATTTTAACTAAAACATGTGATTAATGTATTAAAACTTTTATAATTAATGTAATAGTGTATTTAATTTTAATGTGACTGCACTTATTTTGACCAAATAAGCATATTTTTACAAAAAAAAATATTATTTACTTTATACAATAATATGATCGCTACACTTTCAAAAATTAATAAAACATTTATAGGGAATACAATATGATAAAACCAATCAGATACTCACAAATATAAATTTGGTAGAGTCTATTTATTATCAAAAATTGAGAACTTGTTAGGCGAAAAGAAATCATCGAGTATTTTCATAATTAATCACCTTAAGTTATATCCCGATCTATTCTAATTCTTGTTCAACAAATTAATGATTTATCTTCTTAAAAAATAATAAAATACAATCATAATATGTAAACATCAATATCAATCAATACGAATTAATTCAAAAACTATACATAATACATTGATATAAAGCAAAACGAGAAGAAGAAAAAGAAGAAGAAGAAGAAGAAGAAAGCATTACATGAATCAATATACATATGCGTATGTGTCATGTAAGTGTAAAAGACTGAAGAATATTATACTCCCTCCGTCTCAAGTATGAAGACACCTTTCTTTTCGGCACGGAACTTAAGACGGGAGTGTTTAGTGTATAAAGTGTAGTGTGTGTAGGGATGTGATGTGGTTTATGTATTTAGACATATTTTTAAACTAGAGCATCATAGATGCATAAAAATATATCCATGTTTGATCTTAAATTAAAGATCGTATCAAGACCTTTAATTTGGTATAAAAATCATAAAAATCGAATAACAAACTAGAAAGTTATGATAGTTTAAACGTTTAGGATTTAAATTATATTGGGATACATGCTGAGAGTTGAGTGAATGATGAGATTTAATTAGATAATGTTAAGTGTAATAAGAATTTACTAATTGTACTATTAATTAGCTAATTATTTCCTAAAAAGAAAGGTGTCAGAATACTTGAGACGACCCAATAAAGAAAGAGTGTCAGAATACTTGAGACGGAGGGAGTATAAATTAAAATATACGAAGTATAATGTTATGTATCCTTAATTGTATATTTTGGTAAGACTTCTAATTCTATGAAACAATTATGATAATTTATATCACGCAATATTTTTTAAATTAAATATATAACAGGGGTATAATAGGAAAAATATTTTTTAAACAAAACACTTTTTATAATAGTATAGATGTACATTTTGTCAGAAGACTCTTTTTTATATAGGTGTAGATATAATGTAATATTACAACATTTGGTTTGAGTAATAAGTTACCCATTATCTTTAGTTGGTTTCAATACACCAAATTGTTATCAAAAAAATAAAAAATGGAGGAGTAATAAAATCCATTTCGTCCCCTTACAAGTGATTCATTTCGATTATTAAACCAAACACTATATAAAAATAGCAATTATTGAATAGCAATTATTGCTATCGTTCCTCCACTTAACTTGATCCTATTGCCTTTCCATTCTCCTACTTGAATCAAATGAGTAAATGAGTAGTAAAGATGCAATCAGTCTACAGAGTTGAATTCCAATGATGTTTTTAGAATAAAAAATCATTATGACACTTTATTTGTTAAAGAAAAAAGTTAAAGCAGCTTAAATATGTTAAAATATACTTGGACCGGAAGCAGGGGCGGATGCACGAGGGCGCTGGGTAAAGCTAACATACCTTCCAATATTTATTCCTTTTTGCTTTTATTCTTTAGATTTTGCATGATAATAGAAAATTTCAACTTAAATCTTGATAAAATGAATTTATTATCCTAATTTACATATTGATCATCTATTCACTACTTTACAAGTATCCAATATAATTTGAATAAGATCTTAAACTATCATAATTTATTCTTTTTTCATACTGACTTTTTTTTTATATCACATTAACATCTCAATTTAATTTTTAATTTAAGATCGATCATCAATATATTTTTACGAAATTTTATAAAGAATGTGAAAGACATGTGGCAAGAAATAACACCGACCAAGGAATGTTATGAATTGGGAGAAGGAGGAAGACTGATCGGGAGAAATAATTCTTTAAGAGACACATTTTTATAAGTAATTACAACTCTAACATGGATTTCAGTAATTTGCCATCACTCTAGGATATCTAATATTTAGTTATTTTTATTAATATTACAATTGTAAGTTTTTTTTATATATATTATTGGTTGCACTATTTAACATATTTATTTAACTATTTTAAGTTTTAAATGTATGTAAATTTAGAACAATGCTCGGTTAATGTTTTCTGCCTCCCCCAACAGGAAGCAGCTATGATGCATAGATTCTTCTAAAACTATCATATTGCAGTATCGCACCCGTACCGGATACTTGTGAGGGTGTGATTCTCGTGGGATACGCACCGGATATGCCACATGGCGAATCCTAAAAATAAAAAATAAAAATTAAATGGGATACGCGTATCGGATGTGTTTGTCTCAAGAATCCGGTGCGTTTGGGGTTTTTTTAAATAATTTTATATTTTTGGATTTTTTTTATATATATTGCCATAAAATTTAAATTCACTACAAAATCATTATACGTTATTTAATTTATGGGTTTGATTGAAAATTTTATTTTAATTGATATTCATAATGTAGTATTTAATTTATGAATTTTATTTTTATAAAATCGGTGATATATTTAATAAAATACATATACAGACGAATCCTTAACGAATCGCACCCTAAAATTTTTATAAATCCGTATCCTCGTATCCGAATCGTATCGCCCCGCACCCATGCAACCTAGGGAAGCAGAGATGTTTCAAAGTATAACATAATCCATTTTGTTTGGTATGCAAGAAATTATTTTGTTCATGTTATTATTGAGCATGTATTGATTGGTTTTAGAGACACGGTATTCCTATTTTGGTACTCTTTGTTGTTTGTATTGGAATGGAATCAATTTAATAAAATATATTAGCTCTTGAAAATTATATATTTACAATATTAGAGAAACTAAAATTTAATGACTTACCTCAATCAAAAAAAAAATAATAAAAATAAAAAAACTAATGACTAAAATAAGAGTAAGCACACAAAAAGATAGATCAATCATATGTTTGCTATGTAACGGGTTGGTTAATGCATCTTGAATATATTATTTTAAATTTAAACAATGGATAGTTAACGTGTTATATTAATTTGAATAGAGTTTTGTTACTATAAAATTACTTAAGATTAATATAATGTAATATTACAATATTACCCTTAAAACTAAATCTATGATAAGGATAAAATAGGCAACACATATTTTGCCACAAGGCTCTTTTATATATAGGTATAGATATAGATATTGATTAGTATATATATTTTTGATGATTCATTTAATCAATGATTAATTATAACAAACTAAAAATCTGACAAATAGTATGTTTTGAGACTATTTAAATTGGTTATATAGAATGAAATTTTTTCCACATCTATCTAACTATCGAAAAATATACTTCCTATATCCCGCTTCATTAGTTTCGGAGCAATATTTAATTTATACTTTACATGTATTCAATCTATAGGACTAATAAAGCGGACACATGGAGTAATGTTTGTCGTAAGGGGTGACGCCGACCCGAATATTAGCTATTCGAGTTGGTCGTCTTCGGATTTAAAATCCCTGTGGGTTGTAACTTAATTGTTTTGTTGGGTACTCCCGGTACTTTGTGATTGAATAAAAGCCCCTTTTTCTGATAAAAAAATAATAATAAAATAGTTCACCTGTACTTCAAATTCATGCATTTATGAAAATTGACCGATTATAATAATATCATTTTATCTTTATATTATTTCTACATTATATATTTACCACTCAATCTTCATTCATACAAATCAATTACGTACATTCATTTTTAAAATTGGTCCTTGTCAAAATGTGTAGAAGAGACAAAGGAAAAGACCATAGAGAAATGAAGCATTGAATTGATGGGGCATGAAACGATGCATTGCATTTGATGTTAGAGAGAGGGAGTTGTGAAAGTAGGTGTAGAGGGAGAGTCTTGAATGCAAATCTTTGCAATGCATGCACCACATATTTTAATATTTATTCTGTACTTTATTGATTTTGGTTTTTTGGCCATGTGATTTTGCAGAACCCAGCCTCACCCCCCCCCCCCCCCAACCCACCGCCCACCACCCCCAACTCATAATAAAATAATTAATAATTTAGGGATTCGAATTTATTGTATGGTTTAAAATAATTAAATGGTCTTGAAATTGCTATTTATGGTTTGTTTTATTTTATTTTTTGTTTTTATTTTGAGTTCGTTAAATAAAAAATTATAATTGTATTGTTTGAATGTAAGCCATGGGTAAAATCGAAATAATGAACAAAATAAAATAGCATCTCAATATTTTTAATGGTTCAAAAAAAATAAGCATCTCAATTAGTGAGTAATCCAGTTCAATCAAGTATTATTTTAACTAGTCCAGTAATCCAAGAACGCCTCTTCGACTTGTTAACTTCACATTTCACTAATTATTCGAGGATGTTGACTGATTCGACTCCATTAGTGGCTAATAAAGTGAA